>JAAWXA010000002.1:56312938-56582078 GCA_038090715.1 Florisuga fusca
GCCCAGAGGCTGGAACTTGCTGGTAATTGACCTCAAGGACTGTTTCTTTACCGTTCCCCTGCATCCTGAAGATACAGCTCGCTTTGCTTTCACTATTCCATCAATCAATAAAAGTGAACCTGCAAAGCAATACGAATGGGTAGTGTTGCCTCAAGGGATGAGGAACTCCCCCACAATGTGCCAATCATATGTGGCATGGGCACTCTCACCGATCAGAGAAGCAATGCCGGACACCTTGATATATCATTATATGGATGACATCCTGTTTTGCCAGAAAGCCCAGTTCCCTGACAACATTAGTCAGATCTTGACCGATCGGCTAAAAGCAAAAGGATTGATTGTAGCTCCCGAAAAAATCCAAACAAAGTCACCCTGGAGCTACTTAGGGTGGAAAGTCACCTATGCCATGGTGAGACCACAGAAACTAGAGGTGATTCATTCAATCAAAACATTGAATGACGCCCAAAAGCTGGTGGGCGAACTCCAGTGGGTCAGACCCATCATAGGTCTCACCAACGAGGATATCCACCCCTTTCTGTCACTGTTGCGGGGAACACAACCAGGTGCATTAGTGGACTGGACCGACAGCCATACGAATGCATTAAAATGGGTCGTCCACAAACTGGCAACCGGCTTTGCAGATCGGTGAGATGCCACTCATCCCATCGGAATCTGGATTTGCAACCACCCTTCATTTCCCTTTGCACTGCTGATGCAGGATTTCAACTGGCAAAGGGAGAATGGAGAACACCATCATGATGACCAAATCTGTGACCGAGACTCTCGAAGATCAGAGTCTATAGCAATCTTGGAGTGGCTATTTCCTCCCCACACGGCCCAGAAAGGTATCTGGCAAAGAACAGAAATAACAGCATTCTTGATATGGAAGGGACGCCAACGTTGCCTTGACGTAGATGGTCGAGAGCCGGAATGGATCAGCATCCCCATCAAAACAATCGATTTTGATTGGCTGCTGCAGTGCTCTACGTCATTACAACTCGCCTTATTTGCGTATCCTGGAGACATCCGTCATGAAGGCCCGAAACACAAATGTTTGCAAGCCATCAGTCAGTTCCATTGGATAGAACGACCGGTTGTTTCAGAACGTCCAGTGCCTGGCATCACTGTGTTCACTGATGCCGGTAAAAGGTCAAAAACGGCCGCCTGTGTATGGCAGGATAAGGGCCAGTGGAAACAACATCTGATTCCAGGCACTGACAAAGACAACCTACAGACTCTGGAACTCCTGGCTATCATCTGGGCCTTGACACAATGGCAACGCGTCCCCCTCAATATCGTCTCTGACTCACAATATGCGGTAGGAGTAGCTAACCGTATTGAGGATGCTCTTATTAAGCCAGTCCAGAACCAACGGCTACTGGAACTTTTCCTCGCATTGCAGCGTGCGCTGAAAATTCGCGCACAGCCATGATGCATCCTTCCTATCCGTAGCCATAAAACATCATTGGGCCTAGGGGAAGGGAATGCAAGGGCTGACTCCCTGGTCAGCCTAGGAATACAAACTCCTGTCAGCCAATTTGCGAAAGCCCAAAATAGCCATTCCCTGTTCCACCAGAATGCCAGGGCACTGAAGCGCACGTTTGCCATCTCTTGGGAAGAAGCAAAAGGGATTGTTAAAGCTTGTCCCCAATGCGCTCAGTTTGGCCCTGCCTTGGGAATGGGAGTAAATCCACGCGGACTACAAGCCGGGGAAATCTGGCAAATGGACGTCACTCACGTCCTGGAATTCGGACGTCTTAAGTACGTCCACGTGACGATTGACACTTTCTCAGGCATGCTTTGGGCGACAGCTCAGACGGGGGAAAAGGCCTTACATGTGGTCTGCCATCTAACGAACTGCTTTGCTGTTATGGGGGTCCCCCAAGTAGTAAAAACTGACAATGCGCCTGCCTACATAGGCGGGAAAGTCAAGCAGTTTCTTGCTACTTGGGGAGTAAAACATGTTACAGGAATCCCTCATTCGTCTACAGGCCAGGCAATTGTAGAAAGAGCTAATCGCACCCTGAAGACATACTTACAAAAGCAAAAAGACAGCAAAGACATGGACACACAAATGCGGCTGAGCAAGGTACTTTTTACGCTAAACTTTCTTAGCCTAAGCCGCGACTCCCAGCAGCCCCCTGTCTTAGTACACTACTCGTCACAGAAGATCAATTGCATGCCTGAAATCCAAATTACTTATAAGGATCCATCGACCGGTCAGTGGGTAGGGCCCAAGCCATTGCTGTTTTCAGTGGTCACTCTTTGCATCTTTTCTCCAGTCCCAAGCGTTCCAAGTCTGGGAGCCCTTTTGAGGAAAATGGGCTGTGGCCGTCCAGGGGTGGTATATTCAAGGTTTCTGGTCAAATGCAAACCCGTAGCCCGATTGTTGGTGGTGCTGTGGGTAGGGTGGCATGTGAGGGATAGGGCCAGCCATAGTTTTCAGTGGTCAGTTGTAGGAAACAGGTGCCAAGGTGCCAGCAATCCACCAATTGCCAGGCAATGAGCATGAGCTTGTGCTCAGCCCACCTGTGCCCAGTCATGGCTGGCCCCAGCTGCAAATGAGCAGCATTAGGGGGCCAATAAAAGGTGGTGCTTAAGGCACATGCTCAGCTCATTCCTGAGCTAGCAGCAGGAAAAGGTGGTCGAGTTCAGAACACCGGTACTAACTGAGATCAACCACTGCTGTACACCTACTTATCTCAGAGCTCTGCGCTCTTAAAGAAGTTCGTCCAGCTACAGTCACTCTTTGCATCCTTTCTCCAGTCCCAAGCGGTCGGACTTTCAGGATCCTCTGAGGAAAATGGGCTGTGGCTGTCGAGGGGTGGTATAGTCCAGGTTTCTGGTCAAATGCAAACCCGTACCCCGATTGTTGGTGGTACTGCATGAAGGGTGGCATGAGAGGGTTAGGGCCAGCCCAAGTTTTCAGTGGTCACTCTTTGCATCTTTTCTCCAGTCCCAAGCATTCATAGTTTGGGAGCCCTATTGAGGAAAATGGGATGTGGCCGTCGAGTGGTCGTACATCCTAGGTTTCTGGTCAAATGCAAACCCGTAGCCTGATTGTTAGTTGTGCTGTGGGTAGGGTGGCACGTGAGGGTTAGGGCCAGCCCAAGTTTTCAGTAGTCACTCTTTGCATCATTTCTCCAGCCCAAGCGTTCGGCGTTTGGAGCAGTATTTAGGAAAATGTGTTGTGGCTGGTGAGGGGTGTTTTATTCCAGGTTTCTTGCCAAATGTAAACCATTCAGCTGATTCTTGCTAGTGCTGTGGGTAACGTGGCATGTGAGGGTTAGGGCCAGCCCAAGTTTTCAGTGGTCACTCTTTGCATTTTTCCTCCAGTCTCAAGCGTTCGGAGCTTGAGAGCCCTCATAAGGAAAATGGTGCTGTGGGTAGGGTCGCATTTAGGGTTAGGGCCAGCAAAAGTGTTCAATGGTCAGTGTTTCCATTTTTATTAGTTCTGTTCATAAAAGCTTTATGTTGGGGTTAAGGTTAGAATTAGGGTAAGGTTAGGGTTAAGGTTAGGGTTATGTAAAATTAAAACCTGTTGCTTGGTATTTGGTGGTGCTTGCGGTAGGGTGGCATGTGAATATTAAAACCAGCAAAATTTTCGGTGGTCACTCTTTTCATTTGTTTGTCAGTCTTGAGTGTTCGTGTCTTAGGGGAGCCCTATTGAGGAAAATGGGCTGTGGCCGTCGATTGGTGGTATATTCCCAGTTTCTGGTCAGATGCAAACCCGTAGGCCGATTGTTGGTGGTGCTGTTGGTAGGGTGGCATGTGAGGGTTAGGGCCAGCACAAGTTTTTAGTGCTCACTCTTTGCATCTTTTTTCCAGTCCCAAGTTTTCGGAGTTTGTGAGCCCTCTTGAGGAAAATGGGCTGTGGCCGTCCAGGGGTGGTATAGTCCAGGTTTCTGGTCAAATGCAAACCCGTAGCCCACTTGTTGTTGGTGCTGTGGGTGGGGTGGCACGTGAAGGTTAGAGCCAGCCCACATTTTCAGTGGTCACTCTTTGCATCTTTTCTCCAGTCCCAAGCGTTCGGAGTTTGGGAGCCGTATTGAGGAAAATGGGCTGTGGCCGTCGAGGGGTGGTTCTAACAACACTGACAAGAGATGGGGAGAGGATGGGATGCTTTGTGAATGGGGAAGGGGAAAAGACTAAAACAAACATGCAGCTTTTAGGAAATCCTGACCTAATGTTTAACTCAGGACCAGCAAAAATGAGTCCAGAATCCTCTTCATGCCCATCCTTTCACAGGGCTAAACCTCTCTGTATCCTAAATAGCAGCTAGAGCTTAACAGGGATCTGAAACAGTTCAGCACTATCAATGGCATGTTAAAGAACTCTCAGTGGTTGTTTCCCACCTCTAACATTAAGCTGCAGGTTACAGAAGTTTATTGCACACCCTTCAACTTAATACATAGCATGAACTGTCCATCATCTGGACTGCTGTGGTGCTGAGTTCACATGCTGGACTCACACAGCAGCAAAGGAGGTAGCGGATGACATAAGAGATCTGTTAGAAAAATGAGGTTTCCCTTAGAAAAAAGTAGCTGCCGAGGGGTGGTATATTTAAGTTTTTGGTACTAAAGCAAAGCTGTAGCCCACTTGTTGGTGGTGCTGTGAGTAGAGTTCCATGTGAGGGTTAAGGACAGCAAAAGTTTTCATTGCTCCCTCCTTTCATTTTTTTTCCAGTCCCATCCGTATGGAGTTTTAGAGACGTATTGTCCATCAGTGGTTAAGCGGCTGCTGAGGGGTGGTATATTTCAAGTTTTTGATACTAAAGTAAAGCTGTAGCTCGACTGTTCATGTTTCTGTGGGTAGGGTTCCATGTGAGCATTAGGGCTAGCAAAAGATTTCAGTGTTTCCTCCTTCCATTTTTTTGCCAGTCCCATACGTATGGAGTTTTGGAGTCGTATTGTGCATCAGTGGGTAAGTGGCTGCCAAGGGGTTGTATATTCGAGGTTTTTGGTTGTAAAGCAAAACTGTAGGCTGATTGTTGGTGTTGCTGTGGGTAGGGTTCCATGTGAGGGTTGAGGCCAGCAAAAGATTTCAGAGGTTCTTCTTTGCATTTTTTTGACAGTCCCGGTCATATGGAGTTTTGGGAGCCATATTGGGCAACAGTGGGAGAGTGGCTGCCGAGGGGTGGTAGATTTGAGGATTTTGGTACTAAAGCAAAGCTGTAGCCTGATTGTTGGCTGTGTTGTGGGTAGGTTCCATATGAGGGTTGGGGCCAGGAAAAGTTTTCAGTGGTTCCTCTTTGCATTTTTTTGCCAGTTCTGTTCGTATGGAGTTTTGGAGACATATTGAGCAACAGTGGGGGAGTGGCCACCGAGGGGTTGTATATTTGAGGTTATATAGAAAATTGTTTTTTGAGAAACAGTTTTAAATCTGGAATTTAGATTATTTTCTTCAAGCAGATGTTTCACTTCATGCCCGAAATTTGCTCTCATTCTTGCAGGTAGAGTTGTCTGGAAGAGCAAATAGGTAGAGTTGCAAGGAATTTCTTTTGTGGTTTGAAAGAATTTATTATGCCTTCTATTGCTGAACACTAGAGGGCTCCTTAGACTGCTGTAAAATAGTCACTGTCATGTTTATAACTGAGGATGTGTATGAGGCATTTTGTTATCCTGAATCAAATAATAAAAAACTACCTCTGTTTTCATTAGAATAATGTGAAAATTTCCTCTTCAAGAAAAAAAAAAAAAAATTAGTGTCTTTGAACGATGTAGAAGCATTTGAGGTTTTGAGAAGTGGGGCCTTAAAGTGTGGTCATATAACTGGTTTAAATTTTTTACACATTTTTCTGAATATCTGTCAGTTGTTTGTTATTTGTTGGTGGGTTTTTTTTCCAAGTTCCCATTCCAAGAGGATTATTTTAAAGTAAAAATAGAGTTTATATGTTTTCCTGCTTGTGTGTCCACCTTTAAATTTCTTTCCTTACATAATAGTTGATTTATGGTCATGCTTGTCTTATGAATGCCAAACTTGCGTTGCATTGTATTATATTGTTGCATTGTATTATATATTATCACTGTATGCAGTCTGACTGAAAAATGTATCTATGCTTGTTTGGAAGTGGTTTTCAATCATTTTATACTTGCTTTTCAAAAAATGATCAGACATACGTTTTGTCAATATCAAGAATGATTCTTAGATACTGAGAATATCTAGTGCAGCCTGGAAGGGTTTTGTACTCTTACACTGACTGAAATATGGCCCCTGTGAGTTTATTCCAGTGTTAACTGATACCATTTCAGGGAATGGGGGCAGAAAGCTGCAAAACCTGATCTGTGTTGATGGCAAAACCTGTAAAATAGGACCACTCTATAAGCTGTAGGGCCACAGTGATCTTTTTTTCTCAGCTTACACAGTCTTTTAATACATCCTCTTGATTTTTTTCCGTGTAAAGTGGTTCTTGTGCATAATATGTTCTAGTGTTTTTCAATGACACTGTGGTGTTGTAGAAGTTAATTTATATTAGAGAAAGGGAGAGACATTACAAATTGAATTAGTTATTATGGTATCCAATTTGCATCAGTCTAGGCAGCATAATTTTACGTTTTCAGAGGGAAGTCTGAAATTATGCAGCAAAATATATACAACAGTATTTTGAAATTTAAAGCCTTTATGTACACACAAATGTACACACTTATTTTGATAAGAGTTTGTGAAGAACAATGTGTAGATTGCTTATTTAGAAAAAGGAAGAGCATTTTTTCCCTATGGCAAGCCAATCATTGAAGAAGAAAACAAGACCTGAAGTATAGGTTTAGAGATAATTGGTTGGTGGGACCAATGTCCTAGAAACCAGTGGAGATTTTTCTGTGTTAAATAATATTGGCAGCAGCAGTGTAGTTTTACTTGAGAGAATTTTCTTGGCTGTCAAACGCTTCCCATTTCCTTGGTTTTCCTGGACGTACTATACTGTTTCCAGTCACAGGTATATGCAACTTATTTTTAGCTCTTGGTGTGGTTGTTCTGTACAAAACATCCAGCCTCCAAGTGTAATTTTTGGAAGTTAATATATGTAATGGTGTAGTGGGCACAAAGAATAGGAGATCAATTTGAACTGTTTCAGGATTGGAGAGACAGACTTCCATTTGGCTTTTCTTTCACATTCCTAAGGCTCGGTGATTCAAAATATCCAGTATCCAAAAGGGGCTATGAATTTACAAGAAAGAAATAAACTGGTCATGGAAAATTACAGCTGATGGTGAGTGAAGTGTTAACTGACCAAAACAGCCTCCAAAGAGAGCTGTGAAAGAATACTGTTAGTCCATTTTACAATTTTCTCTCCTCCAACTCCTTTTAATCTCATATTATTGTTTTTACATGCTAGGGGAAGAAAAGGAATATATGGAGAAAGGTATTTAAGGGTGAAGGGAGAGAAATTAGGGTGCTTTTCCTGCTGTGGAGAGAAAGATGGGGAAAGAAGATGAAATGTTGAAAACCAATAGGCCTGTCTGCAGTGAGTCCAGACTGGGGGCGAGGAGGAGAAAAAAGATTGCTATGGGGCCCAAATCATTCTGATGGCTCCTAAGCCTTCTGCCTGACTCAGAACTCTGTAACTCCTTGCTGGTACCTCCACCCTAGGAATACTTGGGAATCCCTTTCAGGTCCTCACCCTTACCCTCTAGTCCAAAAACTTCATCCCCATCATCACCCCCTTCCTAGCAACTCCACCTTTCCATCTGTTCCCAAATTACATATTGCTGGACCATGGATGAGTGCAAAGTTACTTAATTTTTTTCTCATTCTTAGGGCAATAATATTTAATATAATAATATAATATAGTTTTGTCTGTCTTGCTGACAAGCAAGTCATGCCTTGTCGAGTCATTCCATGGAGAATAGCATGGCTCTCTTTCCCTAAACACTGCTGATGTTATACCTGACAATTACCAGAATCAAAGTCATTTTAGTTTTCTTTGAGGATGAATGGAGGGTCTGTGTTGAGTGTGTATGTGCAGTTCAGTTTGCAGTATCCAAAACAAATCAGAGCTATGGACATTAGACTTCATTGAAATGTTTTCTTGGCACTATATGGCCAGAGATACTATTCAGCCTAAGACACATCCAGCTGCTGTATTTCTGCTTTTCATCACTGATGAAGCACCATGCATGTGGTGACTTAGATTAGAAAATGACAGGCTTGGATCTGTCTCAGCTGCTGCTTCTAGCTATCACAGAACGAAAATAGCATAAGCTACAGCACAGTTTTCAAAGCGTGCAAAACACACTTGGCTAGTGAAAATGCCAGCCAGGTATCAAATACTTTGGCAAGGAGAAGGTTCCTTTGATATAATCATCAGTTTATTCCATGAATGCAGTTTAGGATTTAAGGAGAGCCTGTGCTAGTGCTAAGCTTAACAGGCTGAATGCTCATTGAAAATAACATAATACGTTTAACATTTTTTTCAGTTCTTCAGTGTCTTGGTTAGTTTATTTGACTAGGATTTGTTTGAATACAAAATAGAACACAATATATTGTGATTTTGGAAAGCTTGAACTCGTTTGTGAACACTACTGAGTTCTTGCTAGTATGAATTAATATATATATATACTTCTTACTTGAAACAATGTATTTAGGTATTTTTAGTTTTTGCAAATCCTAGGTCTTAGAGCAAGATTGAAATAATTGGTGAGAACTGCAGCACTTTAGGAGGAAGTTGAATTGTGCCAAATAGAGTCAGGAAACATTAATGTGTTTCAAATTATTAGAATATAATAATGTTTAGAGGTGTCAAGTAATTCTAAAATGCTAACTTGTCTGAGAATAAATCATAAACTACTACCACTAGTTATCACTAGAATTGATACAGGATTCTCTGAAAGAGAAGTTTTGTTCTGCTTTTTATAAATTCTGAAACAAAATCTGGTTGTAGACAAGGAACATCAACATTTCTATTAAAAATAATTATATCTAGTAGTTAGACATTCTGAAAAAAAATATTCCAAGCTTAATCATCAACAACAAATCAAAAATTAAAATTTCATTCTCAGATCTGCCTTTCTGATGAAATTTGGGATCTTAAAATCTGTGGGGTAGTCTCTTTCATGTACAGCGTTATTTTCCTTAATGTGTCTTTTCATTGAGAACAAGTTATATTAATGTTTTCTTTCAAAGTCATGGGGTTTTTTGGGTTTTTTTTTTTAGAGGGAAAGGTAAAGTATTTCTGGATTGTAGAGAAAAGGTGAAAGAAAAAGAAGGCAAGAAAGTGTCGTGCAGGCTGTTCATCTTAGGCAGTGACTTCTGCCAGTGCTAAGTGGTGATAATAGTCCAAAACCAATTCTCTTTACTTTGTATACTAATAGGGGTGGAAATGCTGGAGAAGTCTGTGGTTCTGTGGCTTTGACTTAAGTTCATGAAATCCACAGATCTCTCCTAAAACATATAAACAACACTAATCGGTACTGATCCCATTTTGTGTAGTGTGTGTTGGCCTCTAATTGCATCTGAATACTTTTCTATGATAGATATATAGATGTGTTTCTATCCATTATCTGAAGATGATGACTCCCAGTTTTCATCTCAGTAGTTCAGCTTGAAGTGGAAATTATATCTGGGTGGTGGTAAAAAATAACTACTTTAGTTCAATGCAAAGCATAAAGGAATGCTCTATAAACCCATCATATCCACAACTGTTCTCATTTTTCTGTCCCTGCCTTTAATTTTCAAGGGACAACCTGTCCAAAGATTTCCAGACAGGCTGGATCCTGTAGGCTTGCCCCCAGCTAACCATGTTGGTTTTGCCAAGAGTCCATACTTTTTTCAGATTGCGGGTTTCCTGCACAGGGCACATTTTGCTTTAGGTTTCATGAAACAGTTTAAAAATACAAATGCAAAAAGTATTTGATGGCTATTGAGATGTCTGTCATAACACAGCAGCCAAAACCATGTTAAAGCTCTTGCTGATGTGACTCGCAGATAGACATCAAAAAAACTTGGCAAAACCCTATCTTTTTTGAGGAATTGCTTAGTGCACCTTCTTCTGTCATATTCAGCCCTTTCAGTTGGTTGGAGATAGGGTTACAAACCTCATTCTGAGGTAGCAGGACCAACATTTTTAGGCGATTTAGAGGCATTCAGTAAAATGCATACAACTCAGAAGAAACACACTATTTTCTCTTCTCTGTTTTGAGTTAACTGTACAAAAAAGCTTCTAGAAACAGAAGTTGTGCAGTGAAAGGTAATTATACCAGGATGTTTTTGAAAGACACTTTTTCTGATAACTCTGTTAAGCTGATATATTTCCTGAAAAGCAATGCCATGCTGCAACCTGAAAGCCTTTGGAAGACACTAGCTTTTTAGTTTCTGAAGAAAATGCAGCATGTGCAACCACCCTATCTATTCCTTTGTCCATCCACCTTCCTTACAATGATGTTGGATCTTGCTGCCCAACTTATAGTGGTTTCTGCCCGACTGGAGGAGGCTGAGCTCAGATTTAATTAATGGTGTTCAGCTGCCACTGGTCACCCATCAGTGTAGACATAGCTCTGGGCTGGCAGGAGCTGAGTGGAAGAGGGAGAGTGAATGTGGCAGCTTCACAGAGGGGGAAGATGTGAAGAGGAGGTGGTGGAGGAATGCTGTGGGAGGACACTTGGAAGGAGAAAGCTGTGTGTGATGGAGAGGTACTGTGTGGACTGTGGTGCACTGGAGGACTCAAGGCCTGTGTTACACCATGGGTGCTCAATGTAGGGTATAATTCCATAGGAAAGTCGGCTCCATTTGTCCTGCTGCTCCCAGAGTGACTTACAGAATGGTAAATCTGCTTCTAAATATGGATGCATCCTTAAGATGTGAACAAAACTACCATGAGTGAATGCTTTGTTTTGTTCCAAAGATACATTTTTGTTTCCACAGAAAATGGAACTATTGAGGTTCTGCTGTGGATAGAAAGCCTGTAATTTATTGGGGAGCTGGACTTATAGGCATACCTAATCTGCCTAATCCATTGGTATTAGCATTGAATAGAAAAAATAGAAAGCATACCTAACCTTGTTGGTGATACAGAAGTGCCTACAGCTAAACAGATTTTTTTGTTTGTTTCTTGGGATGTAAAGAAAACCTATGCAAGCTATACAGCAAACTAAATTCAACTGAATAATATTATTGTAACTTTGTGAAAGCTTTCTTTCTTGAGGGCAAACTTATATTCTGTTTCATGTGTCTCTAGAATACAGATATAAAATATAGTTTTCTGTGTTCATATTTCTTCACAATAGTTTAAGAGAAAGCACAGGCAGTAGTTTTACTGAAAGGGAACTTTAAAATCAAGACTGGTATGCAGTTGCATTGAAAGGGTATTTAAAAATCAAGCCTGGTATGAAACTGTCAAGAGCCACAGACTCTAAGGAGATGGAGATTTGTCCTTGTATGCAACTCTTCTGCTGGTTCTTACAAAATTAATTCAAAAGGTTACTTTACTCTAACATTCACAAATGTAGTTGTCGAACAACAATATATATACGTTGTAATATCAAGAAAGAAAGGAAGCAAAAGAAAATGCAGAAAGAGGGCCTAATGAGGCTAAGTGAGCAAGCTACAAGCAGTCTTACAAAAAAAAAAGATAGTTTGGTGCATTCTTTGGTGCTCTGGATCTCAAATGCATTATCCCACAAGTTAGCTGTTGAAAACATTTCCTCCTTCAGCAATGTCTATCTGATTTCAGTTAACAAAAATCCTCATGAACCTGCTTAGGGGAGTCTGAAGAGATAATGTGTTAAACCTGTGATAGCTCGTCCTAATTGACTATGTTTTCAGTCATTATACCCCTTTTACACAGCAGTGTGTTCTTCTTCAGTGTCCTGATGCCAGACACTACCCAGTTATCACAGCAGCTTTTAATTTGAACTCGCTCTTTAATGTTTTCTGGTTCTTTACTGTGGTAGTTTTAGCTAGGTAGTCTCCCATTCTATTGACTGTTCACCTCTTAAGTTAGGGTAAATATTAAGCAGTGTTTTAAAGTATTCAATATTTATTTTGTTCTTGAAGATCCACTTAATAACTGGCTGGAGCTGGTTTTCATGTTACCTTAGCATGTTTAGTTAGCACGTTGCTCAGCAGATTTGTGAAGGAGATGGGTTACAGGAGAAGAAGGCTCTTAATCACTGCCCCCTCCCTGTGAAGTCTATTGGGACTTCCCAGGCAGTGTTAGTGTGCATTAGTGACTTTGCCTTTGCAGAAGGTGAAGAGCTGATTTGCAACAGTCAGATTTATTTTGCATATGATGTTAGGACAAATAATGCAATTGTGTGATCACAGTACATAGTGTATGTACTTGACTGAAGGTTGCCTAACACTCAAAATGTTTATAACGTACAATGTTTAACCCTTTAGACTTTCAGACTACACCTTGCTGTCTGCTGTTGCTAGTTTGCCTGTAGTTTTATCTAACATGGGGCAGTTTTCCTGTGAGGATGACTATACATTTAGGACACCTTAGAAAAGGCTGAAAAGCTGCATGTAGCACACATGGACTGATCTGGGATTCTGGTGGTGGGTGCCATATGCTGGGAAGAAATGGGGAAAAAAATATCTAAAGAACAGAACAACCTTTATAGTTGAAGCTGGCCAGGACACAGATAATTGTTCTTGCTTGGAAAGAGGAGTTGGAAATGGAGGACAACACTTCTCAAAGGCAAAAAGCTTTCCCAGAATCAAAAAGCATGGTGAGGCAATGCTGAAGCACTGAGCTGAGCTTCTGGGGAGCAGAGTAGCCTCCTGTGCACATTAGGTTTCAGTTCCTTTGCCAGGAAGTGTTGAGATTCTGCTGCTTGACTGAAGGCAGGCTTGATAAAGGCAGTGTTCGTGGTGGTTAAATGTCTCAAATGGACTTCTAGAAGGAGAAAACTTTCTCGCTGAAGAGAGGGTAGTGGATCCCTTGCTGATTGTATTAGCAGGGTTTGGGACTTTGTTTTTGAGGAAAGGTGGAGCCTTCTGTGACTCTGCAAGGGGCTGAGTCAGGGGGTTGGTAACACCCTTGCCTGGCCTATGCCAGCCCCAGGGACAGACAGACAGAAGCTTTCTACAGCCTGGTTTCTGCATTTGTCTGTGTTTACAGAAGCTGATCCACATAGAGCTGTTCTTCCAGAATGGTTTATGAAGTAAAGCTTGATTTCATGGCATTTAAACACTCTTTTGTTCCTAGCACCTAACCAAGAGTGAATCCCTCCTAGTGTAGTTTCTTCGTATAATTTTTCAGGATAGTTACTGCAGCTCCAGTTACATATGCCATGGAAAGTTCCCCTGAGTTGTGAGTGTCAGTAAAATGTCTTATTTTGTTAAGGTGGCTCACACTGTGGAAGAAGGATACACATCAAAATACAAACCCCACCAGAAACACCTCCACAGGTGCGGGCAACGTCTGTCTCTCAGTTAAGCAATTGGAGCACCCCAGTGATTACTAAAACAGAGTCTTCACAGCCCTGTCTGAAACAGTGAGAATTTCTGAGGGGTAGAGAAAAAGTGAGGAAGTGGCTGGTGGCTGAAAAGGTGAGAAGGGGTGAAAAACCATCGCCCTAGAAATTGTGTTTTAGTTTATTCCATGCAGGAGCCATCAGCTTTGTGATGAAAAGAGGTGACTGAAAAATGTTTGAGATGAACGGATGCTGAAGTATTTCATGGGGCTCTTGGACTTGGAAAAGTATTCTGACCAATTCATAAAATCTGCTTAAAAAAAGCTTTTCTTTTTTCTTTTTTCTTTTTTTTTTAATATTTTTATTTTAAGTGACAAAATGAGCAATTCTGGAAACAGTGAAAGCAAATGTGTGGTTTTGGTTGCTCGTGTTTCTCAGGCATTAAGTGTTACCATCAACCATCCTGTGGTGTTGGCTGTGGCTGTTCAGCTGTGGCTGTTCCTACGCTGCCCTGCAGCACACACCCTGTGCCCTCTCCCACAGCCCTCCAGCTGGGAGGATTGCTGCTTCTGCTCCTACTTTTCAGGTTCTCCACAACTCATTGCTTCTCCCTTGTCTTCTGGCAATGTCAGCCTTGCTCATGTACTTATGATTGTTTATGTGTCCCCTTCTATAAAAAAAAAAAAATAAATCTTGCCTTATTATTCATAAGGGAAACATCTTTTCCTTCAGCTTCTTCACTTCCTCTATGTCTTCTACCTGCGGTTATCCAATGGTGATGACTAGTTAATATTGGCCAAGAACTGCAATTATTTATTTTCCTGATGAGTAGGAAAATAGACTGAAGAAGAAGCGTTTACTGTTCTGAATCATTTAATTGTGTACAAAGGCAACTTGTATCTTCTTCCAGTCATGCTTTTCCTGCCTTATTTTTCTTGTTTCACAACTCTTCCTTGTTGATTCTGATTTCAGCTCAGGCTGAGCTGTTTCTGACAGCACAGGTTACTGCCTGTTTTGGTAACAACTGTTACCAAAGGTCTGTTACCATGGACTGTTACTAGGACCCTAGTTTGGACCCTAGGGTACAAAAAACCCCAATAAGATAAAATGTAATGATACCAGGCTACTTACTTAATTTACCTTATAGTCTCACAAAATCCAGTCACTCATCATCACTTGCATTTTAATAGTAGAAATGTTAGCAGTTAGGAATTGTCAAATAGGTGTTACTTAAAAGAGTTACCTTCAGATATTCCTATTAATTAATGACACACATGAAAATAGGATGGTCATACATATTGCATTTCCAGTCAGACAGGAACTCAGATGTATATACTAACTGAAAAAGCATTGGTTCAACACATTTCACAAAGAAAGCCTTCAAGGCAAAACCAAGATCAAACACACAGGAGTGTGTTATATATTTCTACCAATACAAAAAAATCATTAACTACTGCCATATGCACAGTGAAATATTTCAGGTTTTGCTGAGTGATTGAAATAACCATTCTGAAAGAAAAGTGAAAAGATGTAGACTTTAAATATAGATTTAGCCATGTTTCACTCTGGTAGTGCAGGGGTGACCAGTCAAGAGGTATATTAAAAGGCTATTTTAAAATAATCATCATTTTGTAATATTCCCGTAGAATTTTCAATGGATAAACAAAATTGTTTGGCAGTTGATGGTACAGAGACAGCAGAGATCTTGGTCATCAGTTTGGGGATGCTGTAAAGTAAGGGAATCTTAAACACTGACACAATGCCAGTAACACAGTTTGGGAGGTCTGAACAGAATGATGGCTGGGTCTCTTGGCCCAGGTAGTATTTAAACTCAAAATGTCATGGTACATGCAGTGCTAATCGTTTTTGTTATCACTAAATGACAAAAGATTGATTGCATGCTTGGTGCCAGTTGAGGGATGCAAAAGTAGCTTCTGTGTTTCCTGGAGAGGCAATCAAAGAGTTAAAGCTGATACTTTGAATTTTTCCTTCACCATCACTATCTCCATTCATGCCTTTTTCAGCTTTGTATAGTGGAAATTAACTGCAGCAGAACATCCATCTCATTTCCTGTAAAACACTAATTTTCTTTATTCTGTCTACGTGTTTTTCAGTTCCCCTGAAACTCCCTCCTAATCCTATTATCAACAGAAGAAGTTACACAAAAGATCCACTGTTGCCTTTATGTAAAATATTGCATCAAAATAGTGAGTCACCAGAAAAAGATTTCCCATCTTCAACACGCATGAAAATATGTGACCACTCAGGTCACAAAACTAAAAATGTTATCAATAAAGACAGAGGAAGTTGTTATTTTAGTTCTTAAATAGTTTAGATTCATGCTTCCTGTACTTTTGCTTGGAAGGAGAGAAATGACTGTCCTTAAAAAAACAAACCACTGCCAAAACCTACAGATCCATAAACCGATATGATCAGGAATAAACCCATAGTGGAAATAACTTATCTTCTTCTGCTCTCCAAATTGTTTTCAAGTACAGAGATTCTGTGCTACATATCACATCATGATCTGTTATTTTTTTTAATCCAAAGACAAATCATGATTCTGTGGCATGTTGTGATGATCACTACATTTCAAATGGTTCTCAGGTGGAACTTCTCGATTCTTATCAAATTGTGCTGGATAATTTCTCAGAGAGTTGCTCAGCAGGAAGCAGTCTATTTGTTCCAGTTCCATCAACCCAGAGAGGTGCTTCCTGCCACTTTCACAGCTGAAGCCTGTGGTAACTTGCTGCCCAGGACACCCAGCGTCTGGTGAGGCTTTTTGTGAGGCAAAATCAGTAGCAATGATTTTGGAGATGCTACATGTCTGGAGTCTACCACTGAGTTTGCTCTGTGGAAAACAGTGTTTGTCAGCTTTTTGGCTGTGTTGCCCCAAAAGCCGTGAAATCATAGAAGGATAAAAGGTTATTTTTAAGAGCTTGTCTTAGAAAGAAAAATACCCAATTAGCAATATTTGTTAAATGGAAATCTGGAAATCTCTTTCTCTCTCTCTCTCTCTCTCTCTCTTTTTTTTTTTTTCCATGCAATGTTAGACTTTGTGTGTATGATTCCTCCTTGCTTTCACTTGCCTTTTTTTTCAGTATGGAAAACATACTCAATACATGAAGCAAAAGCAGGAAAAGATGGGAGAGAGTAACAGCTCAGCCTTTTTATGCTTTTCATTTTGTATTCAAGACAGTCAAATACTTTCCCTGCTTTGGCCCCTGTTTCTCCTAACTTCATGTTCTCTCCTACCTCCTTGGCAGACTCCTGGAACTTTCTTACTGTCTCTACCCCATGGATGGGGGCTGACCTTAATAAATTTCTCGCAAGGCAAGTGAAAGAGGTGTCAGGATTCTTTCCACAGAAGTGGGCCAGTTGATTCTACTCTTGTCTAAAGCTTCACAGCATCTCCACACCCTGTGATTTTTGGAAATCGTTTTTTCACTGGGTTTGCAAAATGTAATCATGTAGATTATTATAAGTACAATGTAAGGAGAAATTTAGTTATTTACTAGTAGAAAGAGTTCACTGACCATGTTTTTTTCACCTTGAATTCATATACCCTGGCCACAGAAAGGCAGAACTCATTGAATCTAGTTTGCATTCAGAGTTCACATTTCAAAGCTTTGGTTAAAAATATTTGTTCAGTGGCTCAATGTCCAAATGTAGACCAGTGATTAGTGGCATTCCTCAAAGGTTGTTACTGGCACCAGTGCTGTTTAACATCTGTGTGGGAGACACGGACAGTGGAATTGTGTGTGGCCTCAGCAAGTTTGCTTGTGACACCAAGCTGTGTGGTGTGGTGAACATGCTGGAGGAAAGGGATGCCATCCAGAGGGACCTTAACAGGCTCGAGAGGTGTGCCCATACTGCCTCAAGTTCAACAAGGCCAAGTGCAAGGTCCTACACCTGGGTCGGGGGTTGGGGCAATCCCAAGCACAGTTACAGCCTGGGCAGAGAATGGATAGAGAACAGCCCAGAAAAGGGCTGTATCCCAGAAAGCCAACTGTATCCCAGGCTGCATCAAAAGAAGTGTGGCTAGCGGGTCAAGGGACTCAACCTCTCTTCTCCCCCTCTACTCTGCTCTTGTGAGATCCCACTTGCAGTGCTGTGTCCAGTTCTGTAGCCTCTCAACACAAAAAGGACACAGAGCTGTCAGTCGAGGAAGGCCATGAAGATTATCAGAGGGCTGGAGCACCTCTGGTATGAAGGCAGGCTCAGAGAACTGGGGTTGTTCAGGCTGGAGAAGAGACTTTGTAGTGGCTTTCCAGTACCTGAAGCCTACAGGAAAGCTGGGGAGGGCCTTTTCACAGGGGCATGTAATGATAGAAGGGGTAATGCCTTTAAACTGGAAGGGAGTAGATTTACATTAAACATTAGGAAGAAATTCTTCACTATGAGGGTGGTGAGATGCTGGAACAGGTTGCCCAGGGAAGGTGTGGCTGCCCCCTCCCTGGAAGTGTTCCAGGCCAGGCTGGATGGGGCTTTGAACAACCTGGTCTAGTGGGAGGTGTCCCTGCCCATGGCAGGGGAGTTGGAACTAGATGGTCTTTAAGGTCCCTTCCAACCCAAACCATCCTATGATGCTATGGTATAATACAGTGCAAAGTGATTCTCTGTGGGAACAGAATTATTGCTAAATTTTGCCCCTGATTAATTTGTTTTGTCATACCCCAGGAAACACATATTTATGTATTAAATGAAAAGCTGAAGGACATACCTAAATCTATTTCAATTTCTTCCTGAGAAGTATAGGAGAGTTAAGCATCCCCAGTGGATTTTCACAGATGAAGTCAGGCTTTAAAAAAGATGAGTTCACTTGCCATTTCTTCAATGACTGCAGACAGCAGTGAAGCAGAAAACACTATTTGCTTTGATTTTAGCAGTGTTTGGAAAAGCAAAAGTTTTGGTAGGCCTCTTGTCCTTCTGCTTGTTTTTGAGTTCCTACTATGCTAATTTTGAGATTGTTGAATTTAACAACTTCGTGCTACATTAAAGATGTCCTTTCCAGGAGTTTATTCTAATTGTAGTCTTCTCTGTTCTGAGCAGAAGAGGGGAAAAACGTTTTATCATTATCCTAACAAAGGACCTGAATGTGGAACAATCCTGGATTGTGTAACTACAGCTGTGATATGATAACTGCCAGTGAACAATTTTGTGAATTTAAAGAAGATGCTGCTTCTTACCTGGGCAGTGGTGTGTCCCTTTTGGATGCTGCCATGGCAAAGGAGACCAGACCCAAAAAGCTGGCTTAAACCTCCCTACTGTGACTCACTGAGAGGGTGAAATTCTTAAAAACTGTATTAGTTGAGATTATACCAAAACACAATTGAATTCCATAGGGAGAAAATTGGATCTGGACAATCCTTTTGACATCTGTTCTTACCATAAATGGATGAGAAGTAAACTAGGGTAGGAGACTGTGAAGATGGCAGAGACAGTGTGGAAAAACCTCCTGAGAAGTCGAGGATGGGAAAGGATGCTGGGAGACAGGGAGAAGTTCTTGATTTTCCCATAAGCATTTCCATGCATAACCAGGCTATTGAAGTAAGCCCTCTCAACTTGAAAACCAGCTCTCACCCTAAATTATCTAAATTATCAAAAGGTAGATCTGTGTCATACCTAAATACCAGAGAAAAAGCATGAATCAAAGGTATGCTTTCTCTCTACACCTTGGTCCTGCTTATTGGATGTCTGTGGAAACCTTGTCATTTGTTTTAATGCACAAAGAAGTAGGGTAAGCTCTTATCTCTGACCTGCCCATCCCTGCCTCTGAAAGGTATTATTAAAACAACAAGGTCTGTGATGAAATGTATTTTTAAGTGCCCCTCCCCCCATTCTAGCCATCTTTTAAGTCTGTAGATAGAGCATCACATAGAGCATCACCCAGGAGATTGGCTTGGGTTGGAAGGAATAAAGTTGTCTCAATGTTTCCAAAAAAGGGCAGTTAAGAGCTTGAGACAAGACAGAAGAAGTAGTAGAAATGGAGAAGTGAAAACAGTGTGCACATTTTTTTCTCATGACAAAGACAGGTTGGTGACCTCCTCTGTTACAGAGGAAGCTTCCCGTGTTGGCTGCCAGGATGGTTTTGCCCTCCCATCCTTTAAACTGATGGTGATGCCAATGTCTGGAATCACTGCAGTTCTAGGTACATTATCAAAACACTTGGATGAAAATCAAAAGATTGTGTAACTTTGGGCAAGCAGTCAAAAGGAAACAAAGAACAGTGCACAACTGGAAGTCTGTGCCATACTCTGAAGCTAGCTGTGAGCATAATTCATAGAAAATAATTTAATCAAGCCTTTATTTTTTTCTATGCAGTCTTCAAATATCCTTGTGAAAATGTCCGATTATTTTAGGAGAGAGCATGAGAAGAGAGCAACTTCAGTGTTACATCCTTTGCACAAATGTAATAGGATCCTCTTGATGCTACTTCACAAATCACTCTTTTCACAGCTAGAAATTCTCACCTTTCTCACCTGTTACCTTATCCTCAGAAAAACTGAGCAGCTCCATGTTTGTATGTCTTACACATGAATGTGAGAGTAAGGCAAGATGTGTAACATGTTTTTTTAATTTTTTTTTTCCTGTGTTTTTTCTGGGTTTTTTTTTAATTATTTATTTTACTTTTTATTTATTTATTTATTTATTTTCAAGCAGTTCTTAAGGCAGCACTGTTTTGGGGTAAGCTACACATACTGTCCAGCTGGAGAACTGGACTTGCTTGCCCAGGGTGGCATCAGAGCCCAGAAGGTATCCTGTGTCTTCTGCTGCCATGACACTAGAAGAGCCATCGTGTCACTGATGTGCCAGCTCTTCTTGCCATCCAGATGGTTTCCACCAGCACAGGGAGGGACACGACTGCTTTGCAAGTGGATGACTGACACATCTCATGTTACAGAAGAAGGTCAAGGGAAACAGTGACAGTAACCTGCCTCTTCCCTGCATGTGAGGTGGCTGAGGACCAGCCCTGGGCTGAGGGTGTTGCATTGGATGCCCCTGGGATGGACATCTGCTGTTCAGTGTTGGTTCATCAGCATTTTATTTATGGCAGACTCATCAACTCAGCTTGTTTTCTTCTCATAGGCACACTTAATGAACAGGCAGAAGTTAGCAGATTAGAAGAGTATGTTCACTTGCTGGTGGCAAAATGCCTGCTCCTGGTGGCATTACCAGTAGAGCTCTGCCACCTGCAGGGTTTCCTATGGAGGCAAATGTACTTTCTCTTGATGCTTCCACGTCCTGAGACGACAAGTTGCACTGGAACTTTGGTAACGTACTGTCAAAGCAATCAGCCTTCATCTTTCAGTGGGAGTTTCTAAGCACCCCAAACCCAGTTACTCCATTAGGGCAGCAGGCTGCCTTCTCACTGTTTTCTGGTGAGACTGTGCTTTTTTTTCCATCTGGCACTGCTCTGTGTGGATCAAACACCAACAACTAGTTTTCAGTGTGTCAGGAAGTATGTTGAAGCATAAACACAGGAAAAAATACCTATAGAAGAGAAGTAAAGAGCTTTATGGAAGCCATATGCTTTATGTTTTATTTGGAGATGGTCTTCTGTGCCAACAAAATTTAAGGAATATTGCATTTCACCTTGTACATAGAGCAGGCTGAGTGTTAAGTCACTTAGCACTTTTCTTTGTGTCTGAGACAAAGCCATGTGTTTGGAAATCATAATGATTATAAATGTTCAGTAGAGAGTGTGCTGTCCCACTCGCTTTTTTACTGTAAAATCAAAAACTCCTCTTTACATTTTTACCTACTATTCTTTCAAAATAGTTTAACTGTATGTGTTTCACTCCATTACAAAACACCATATAAATAGAGCTTTACTATGTTTTAGCTAAAGAGAATAATTAGGATCTCAAGACTGGTTTGTCATTAAGAGACTTGGATACCAAGTCAGAGTTGTGGAATATCAGGGTTACTTAAACAGGAAAGATGTAATTCTGATTTTCTTGTAGCTATTCTGAGTTAAGCTTGTCTGCATGCAAATATTACATAGCTCTGTATTTTTGCACTGACATCTGATTACTAGCATTGTATGATTACATACATGCATATATTAGAGATGCCTTTTTAAAAACATTAGGTTTATGAAGGTACCATAAATTACTTTTGGTGATGTAATTCCCTGTTAAAATAGTTCCTGTTTGAGACAACTATTCTTAGCCCATGACATCAGGGGTGTCATACTTGCAACTTCAGATAATAAATGTACACTCATTGCAAAAACCATTCCTGTTTTGTTTTCAGTGTTGATTATGTTACACATTAGTATATATTTTTCTTGTGGAATTGTCTCTCTTGCCTATACAAATATGTTTTTGTATGCATAGGAAAATGGACAATTTCAATGTACAGCAAGTAATGTGGATAAAGAAACATTTTTCTTACTTAGGGTCTGGTTTAAAAAAGCTTGTTATGAAATCTGGTTTGACTTGGCAGCTATGGATAATATTTTTTTCAGGATATTTGCTTTTTATTAGTTGAAAACTAAATCAGGGTAGTGAAAACTGCTTTATACAGAATAGTAATGAAAATTTTTGTTAGTTATACAGTAACTCAGTATTTTTACTTGCTCTTAATAGTCTTCTGTTTGTGGGATGTGAAAGATATTTTTTGTGGTTGTGCTATTACTTTTTTACACACCTTAGTAAAAAATTAATTATTAATTTTAGTTAATGCCAGAGTCGCTTAGTAATTTTGTAAGTATTTAAAGTATCTGCAAGGATGATACAGCAAGGTTAGTAATTAACTATGCTAACCTTTATTCTTGCTAGTAACAACTAAAAATTCATGGTGACGTTGCATTTTGGCATATGTCCTCTCAGTGGTGCAGCAATTCCTCCAGCCCTGGAGGTATAAAAGTATCAGTGAAGAGTGTCCAAAAAATTAATCAGACCCTCTCAGCTTTATGCTTCACATCACTGTTATCAATGAAGAAAGCAAATGAGAAGGGCTCAGCTTGTGCCTTGACCAGCATTGTATGATGCTCTGAACTTGTATTCTTTATTTATTTGTTGGCTCAGAAAGGAAATCAATCAGTTGGGGTTAAGAGATTCAGGGGTTTGAGCTGGGTAGCAATTTTAGCATGACTCATAACACTTCACAAAATTATGTTGCCAAGAAGATGTGCTTCTCTGAAACTGTGAAGTACCTGGGCTCGAGGTATAGCTGGAAGAGAAATCGTTTTGACAGAAGAGCTAGTAACAGCTCAGCTTATGCCTTTTGGTGGTGGCAAAGGAAAGAATCATCAGTATTGATCATCTCCAGTCTGTTTAGACTTAGCTCTTGCACAGTGCCACGTCACCTTCTCTTCCTCTTTGCCGCAGATATCCTGGAGAAGTACAGAAGTAGGAGCAAACACAGAAGTGAAGACACAAGCAGGGGAATAGCCAGCTGGCCACAGAGCATCAGTAAGTGATTGTCCTGTGCATAAATCTGGGGTCACTGTTTAGGATTTGATATTCTAGAAATGGAGTGCTTGGAATGAGCACATCTTAATATTTTCCAGAAAATTAAGTGTCTTGAGAAACGTTCATGATGTTTCTTGCCAATTTTGTGATTTTTTGGAATGTTGCTATAAGCAGTTTTGCACATTTGTGCAGTCACATTATAACTTTTATGCATAAAGAGTAGGAAACTGCATAAAAATATCATGTGATTTTTGCAGCTAAAGTTTCTAAAATTTATCTGTATTCTAATGGAATAATCTATGGTTTTTTGATTCTAAAGAACAGCCCCTTCCCTTCTGAGATACAATGTGGCCTCACCATTTATCTGAAGGGAAGATGATTAGCCTTTATTAGCATTTGTTTCTCTTGACTGGTGGCTGCTACTGCAGTGAAGCTTGTTTTTGTTTTATTGTGCCAGCAAGGAATAAGTACCAAACCAGATGCTACTCCTGCTATTTTGCTATTGACATCTGCCCTTCTCTCCTTCTGGACTTACACCCCTGCCATTTTCCCTAGACCTAAATGAATGAGGTTCATGCTGACAGCAGGAAGCTTTTTCTTGCTAAGATACGGCTTAACAAGTGCCTGTGTAATGAAGGCAGAGTAGCAAAGGTAACTGAAGAATATATAGGAAGTGGGAAGTATATTTACGAGGTGGAACAGTGGGAGGAAGAAGAAGTAGTGATAAGACTGTGGTAGAAACTTCAGCAATTTCATACAAGAACAAAAGGTGGAGGATAAAAATCTAACCAGTGAAAGAGACTATATTTCTAGTTGTGAAGTATGACACAGAATTCCAAATTTTCACCATTGCTTTGCAGCACGAAAAGTAGCTCTGAACCCCAGGTGTTTCTTGAGTACTGTCTCAGATTGGTCACTCTTGAAGGTAAAAGCCTGCTGCTGCTGGGAAATGCTTTACTTGCTCAGGTGGCAGTATCTGTGACCTGGCTCTAGGTTGCCCAATCCTACTGTAATCCTATGGATTAATATTGTAGGGATGAACATGATTCCACATGCTGGAGCAGCTGTATTTTTTTCTGGTGAGTATTCCCTCCCTCCCCAGATACAAAATTGTATGTAATATCCAGTGTCAAATAGATTGATAAAGTTTGTACTTATTCCAAGGGCAAAAGAATATGTCATGGTAATTCAAGCAAAGCTGCAAAGCAGAGGTGCAAGCATTTGAAGTTCCATGAGCTTTCTTCCTTTTCTTAAATTAATCTGATGCAGCATAATTGCCTGAATGTGTGTAAAGAGTCAGATGTGAGCTTCTGTTCACCCCCGGAGCAAGGCCTATACATCTGTCTGCACAGTGAATTCCTGAAGGCAAAATGTCAGCAACAACTGCATGAAGTACAAAGTAAACTTACTTCATCATAAAAAGAAAATTATAGATTAGCATCTGTACTTGTTTCTCCCTCTGTTTTTCCACACCCCCTGCACTCTGATGTACCTGTACTTCTTATCTGTGGGTGTGGTACATTTCCTACAGCAGGAAAAGTTCTTCAGGGTTTGATGTCAGGTGCCACAATGCCTTCTCCTGTTGCTTGGCTAGTGTGAATCACACCCCTAGGTCTGGAGTGCAGAACTGCAGAATTTCCAGCCCCTCCTGCACACAAGCCCATCTTGAAAAGTCAAAATCTCATATTGGCAGAATGAGCTGAGCACCATCATTAGGAAGCAGTCAGATCTGAAATTACAGTGATACTTTGCTTGTGAGTTTAGATTTTTTTGCTCCCTTTCCCTCCAGTGTGAAGAAATCACTTTTCTTTCAGGTGACATTTTTTACACGTGGAGTTAGGCAGAAGCCAGCAGTGTTTCAGACATCAGTGGGGCAGCTGCTATACAAACTGCTATCTTCAAGCAGGTTAAGAGGCAATTGGGAGGCTTTTTATGAGTGTCACATTTAATGTCTTGCCTCGTTCATCTTGTCAGAGCTCAGATGGGAGTTGATGAAAAGCAGCACAGATACCCAACGTATCAGAACGTAGGTTATGCACTGGCTGGAAGCTGACAGGGTTTAAGTAATCACCTGCAGCTGAACTGAGCCTCGGATGGGAAGTAGGAAGTGCTGTACTCAAGCTTCCTGTATAAATAAATGCAGCTTTCCCACAGCTACTGCATACAAGCTGTGACGTGCTTTTAAGATATAATGGCAGCGTGCTCTTAATAGCAGGGAGGGGATGATTTAGCAGAGTGGCAAAGGGGCTGGGAGACAAGTCCTGCTGCAGTCCTCAAAAAGTGTACAGCTGTCAGATACCTGGAGAAGAGGAAGGGCGTGCGAGAGCAATCTGCCTCTGCTCCTGGTTGCCAGCTTCAGGGGTTTGTGACATCGTGGTTCTTCAGAACGCCGGAGTCTGAGTGCAGCT
The DNA here is from genome assembly GCA_038090715.1 of Florisuga fusca. Classification (NCBI taxonomy): domain Eukaryota; kingdom Metazoa; phylum Chordata; class Aves; order Apodiformes; family Trochilidae; genus Florisuga; species Florisuga fusca. The sequence continues at coordinate 56,338,121 of JAAWXA010000002.1, forward strand.
ACTGAAAAGTCACACAGCTGTCTGGCAGAGAACGCTTGTCTCCTTTCAAGGTATGTCAGAATATAGCTTTCTCTTTATTTTTTTTTCCTACAAAAGCAAAGGCTACTCTGAAAACAACAGAAAGCCAGGATTTGCTTGTAATGAAAACAAGTAGAAAAGGTTTAGTTAAAAAATGAAATAAAATAATTAAAAAATAAAAGGTAAGAACTAGAATGATTAAGGGGCTGAAATACATGTTATTTGTGGTCTGGCTAAAATCAAACTGTGTGGCTCTTAGAGCTGAGGCATTCTTGGAGTTCTGACTGTTAAAGGCACAGAAAATTAAATAGACATCAAGTACTTCCCCAAAGGGTGAAATTACTGTTGCCAGTGTAACTTTTAAATAAATATCTGTGTGAAATGTTTGAAAATGCTGTGGTCTTAGAACATATCTGTGTGGAAAGCAGTTGCTAAGATGGCATACTGTCAGTCACATATCTGGTTTAGCTTAAATACAAGAACTCCCTTCATACTGAAAACACATCTGATTAAGCTGGAAGGAGCCTGAGTTTAAAATGCAGAGATTTCCTTCTGGTTTAAAGGCATCTCCTCTGCCAGAGTCTTGTACAGCTGGTATCAGGAAGGAAAAACAGACCAATCTGTATTATAACTGTTAATGTATACTTCTAGTCTGTTTAGGGTTATGTGGTTTATATGTATGGTTATGTGGTGTGTATGTAAACATACATTTGTTTTCTAGTTTGCATTTTAAAAAAAATTGTACAGCAAGAGAAGAAAATTGCATTTACTCTTATGTTTGCTCTGCTTTCTTATCGTAAGGGCTTTCTTAGCAGAAAGCTGCTTCAGTAATTAAGATATTTCAGTGTAGTTTATTACAAAGCTCTGAATTTTCTGTAATACAAAGGCACCCTGCTTCCTAACTGTGGAAGCAATATAAAATACAGCAATATAAAATATCTTCATTCAGAGAGCACTGAAAGTAGTAAAATATTTAGGATGACTCTAGTTAAGGATGAATTGCAAGGGGACTTCCCATCCTCCTGGTGAAGAGTCACTGAATGTTTTTAAGAAGTAAATTTAACAGAGATTCAGGCTGTGACCAAATACCCCCCTACAACTTTCCAACTGACTGTGAGCAGGAAGAGCAATATAATATCTTTGAATACCCTCAGACTGAAGGGCAAGTTGTCTTGGATAAGGGCTGGCACTGGGTTTGGATACCGATATTTCTGGAAACAGAAGTTTCAAAATCCTGTCCTTAAATATTTTCCAAAACAAATATATTGACCTGACTTCTTGTCCTGTTTAGGTCTTGTCTATGCCTGAATGTGAGTGGGTGTATGGGTGGCTGTCATAGCATGCCAGTGGCAGAAGCCCTTCTCTCAATGAAACATAAGCTATGTTGGCAAAAATACAGCACATTGATAAGGGGATGGCTGCAGTGATGTTGCCAAAATGAATACTTTATATTATGGATTGAGAAGTGTGTATTTGCAAAGTATCTTAAGGTATGGTAAAATGGGAGTTATTCCTTCAGAAGAAACTAGAGCTATTTCAGAGCCAAGCCAATACGATGAGAATCAGACTCCTTTTCTCCCATGTATCTTACTGTCCTATGGGGAGCTTTACATGAAATGTAGAACCCTTTCAACATAAAGTGCTGCCTGCTTATGCAAGGACACAGAAACCTCCCTATGCTGCATGTGGGAATACCATTTGGCAACATGTTACAATGTCGTTTCCTGCGTGGAGCTATATCCTGCATGCCCCTTGCTGATAGTCGTGGTCTTCTTTCCCACAGATGGTGACATTTTGGTGATTTTGTTTGTATGCTTATGTACTTTAGAGCAAGAGTTAATAATATAAATAGCAAACAAGATGGAGTTGTTTCTCTCTAGCTAGGTTCTTGGATTACGCTACATTCTCTAAATGCTTCATAAGAAAGCTTTGTGGAAAAGAATGCTCTGTGGAAATTAATTATCAGCCTGGAAGTGGTTATCTGGCCTTTCCCTTCTAGTGGAGGGAGAAAGTATGTCCTTGTCCTTATTATCATCTTAAATTTAAAATGCAACTGTGAAAAGCAGCAAGAGACTTCACAGGAAAACAAGCAGTGCTAAAACTTAATCCAGTTCCCAGTTCATTAGTGTACCTCTGACAGTATCTGTGGTATGAGCCTGAGCCCTGTGCCTGCAATCCACCCTGTCCAGACATTTCAGTCACTTTTAGTGGTGAGACCCAGTGGAGTGTTTTATTTTGATGTGTAGCTCAAAAAGAAACTGCTGGAGACCTTCTGTCCCTCTTCTTTAGTGAGATGGGTTTCTTGAATGTGCCTGAAACTACACAGTGTTTATAGACTGTACGTATCAGATCCACAAATATCTCCTGGACTGGTAGTACTGTGACATCTGAGACCATAATTACAGCACTGGGCCCATGGGTGTCACAAGCACATGTGAACAAAATACTGTGGCAGGCTGCCAGCGTTGCTGTGAACTGAGTCTCTTGGACCACCTTGCACATGCCAAAACAAACATTGCCTTCAGCTTCATGAGGCTGAAAGTGGTTCTGAATCTGTCCTCTTCCTGTGCATACTCACCAGGAGGTGGGTTCTGTTCCCTCATCTTCCTCCAGCTTCCCCATGCCAGAGCCCAGACCCTTGTGATGCACTTCACCAATCCTCTTTGTTTCCCAACAGCCAGCAATAACCATACAGTCATTCCATCTCAGAATTAATCTTCTTTTTGTTTGTGAAGGGGAACACTGAACGAAACAAAAAAGAACAAATGCAAAGGGAAAGGCAGCAATGATACTAAGTTCAGCCTCCAGCATTTTGTATTTCTGCTGAAGCACAGCTGAGCCCCAGTGCTCCACTATGAGCCTTCTCATTTGATAGAGAGAAGTACAGGTCTGAGGGCAATTGCACACTGCAAATTTACCCAGTCTTGGTCAAATATTTACGGGGAAGTTTGTGCCGGATAAATTTTTGCTGATCGGTAAGAAAAATAGGGTTTGGTAATCTGTGTGCCGGATAAATGGTTTGAGCTTAGTGGGAACTGAGGGGGCATTACATTCATAAAGTAGGAAGTTGCTAGCAGATACTAAAACTACTTACAAAAAAAAGATAATATCACAGATTACAAAGGACCTTATCTTCCTACTGAAGCAGGACTTTTCCAACTCCTAGTCTTCCAGGGTGGAGCAGAGGTGCTGAGTGGTAGCTGCTAGGTGTGAGAGCACAGCTGGATTTAACTGCATTACAAACACATTTTCAAATAAAGAAATGGCTCTATAAAACATACTTTTGATGCAGATACTTTACCTTTGTATGTGTTGACACTTGCACACAATTATATAAGTGTTCACTATTTATGATTCCTATTATAGAGAGAATATTTCAGGTTGCTCAAGACCTGGATGTGTTTTTACAGTATTTCTAGGGGAGTCTGCTCAGTATCCAATAATCCACAATTATAAATGCCATTAGTTTACCTGATTCTTTGAATGTCCTTGGTGAAGTACAGTTTTGACTTCAGTGGAGTTTGGACTACTCAACTTCGGAACTTACAAGCATCCTTGTGTCTTGTGTTTCCAAGAGAGTCAGTATCTGGAGTCCCAAAGCCAGCCAGCATCATGTACAGTGATCTGGGACATGTCCATCTAGCTCCTGCTACAGAATGGTTACCTCTGAAAAAAGGCAGTCCTAGATGTGCTTTAGTGAAGGGACTGTTTGTTTAAATTATATTTCTATAAAACATAATGAGACATTCTGTACTTGTCTGACAGATTTCAAAGACTGTAAATAAGGGCAGTTGGGTAAGTCAGAGTGGAGCTTCTGTATGGCTGCAGAGCTTGGACTTGATAAGATGTAGTTTTTGGTGTTGATCTGAAGCTGTGAACAGTCATGATGATGAAGTGCAGTTGTGCAGTTCATGAAAAATATATCCAGCATGTTACTGTAGAAGGGTCCAGCTTGTGAGTGTTTGTGCACATTGGAACACCCCCCCCACCCCCCTTTGTGTTTTAAAACACCCAGAAGAAGCTGAATGGAGGTTCTTCTGTGTGGTAGAGCTTGTTGTAGACACAAATGTCATGTGGAGTTGTTCTGCATGCTTCTTGTCTGAGGGAGAGACAAGAGATGCTGATGGGGAGACAGTACATAATTACTTTTTAATAGAAGGAAAAAAAAACCCATTTTACTGACATGCTCATGTTTCTCCCCTTTAATTGAGAATGTCAGTTTTTGTGTCTGTTGCAGGTTCTTCTGCTTTACACTTTACTGTAATAATGAGGAGAGCAGGGAAAGTGTAAGACATGAGTCATTATGCAAAGAGTGGACACTGGGTGTCTGACAGAACTTTTGATATTTACATTTGGTTATAAAAAATATTGCATCTTCAGACTGCCAAGGAGTACATGCACAGCACTGGAAACCTTTACATACTCTTTATGTTTGCAAAAAGGAAAAATTGCAACAGAAGGGTTGTAGGTAACTCTGTGTTCAGGGACTGAAATGGCTCCTTCAAGGCTGCCTGTCCTGACACTTTAATGTAATTATGCTACTACGGCTTAGGGGTGAATTCCTTGCTCATTTATATAGAGCCACAAATCATTCAAAAATGCATGGTCTAAACCCCTATGTACATAGAAGATAAAACATAAGTCCTAACAGCTAGGATATAGGCTAATCATTCACATACACAGAAAATTCCAGGATTAAGTAGCTGTGATGCTCAGGCTGACACTGGTTATTTGTGAGCAGTAGATGGGAAAGTTAATTTGTTCTACCTGTGCTTAATTTTGGAAGTGTTCTGATGGACAGAGGGAGAGATGATGAAGGGAAGCAATCTGGTCTTTGCAACCTTTTTTTAAAGGGGAAAAGATATAGTCAGTGAGGAAAACTGGCTGACTGTGTGGACTATTTAGCATTACACTCACATAAAGATTTTCCACAGCAGCAGACCCTCAGCTAACCACTGATCCTGGCACCCTTCCCACAGGGCTAAGATAACATCCATGGGGCCAGCAATAACTTACTTGATGAAGTTCTGCATAAAGGAGAAGATGCAGTCTTGCACCCTTCTGACCTCCTCACAGCTGCACTGGTGGTTCAGTCATGGAGAATCTCCATCACAGTCCCTGGGGAGGATTTTTAGGAACAGCTATTTACCCTTTGCCTGGAGTGGAGTGAAAGCCATGTATGTATAATTCAGCTGATACTACTTTGAGGACATGTGTTTTTTGAATTGGTCAATGTTTTTATTGCAAATACCCAAACAGTGTACGTGGCTTGATGAGTTTCAAACCCCTTGATGATTTAGCTTTCCACATTTTGGTAGGATGGGCCAATAAATGAAGGAAACATGCATGAATTCTTGCTGTAGCTCCTTTTCATAATTTCTTAACAATGAGGAAAAAATGCCTATTTGATGGGCATTAGTTGAATTGGTCATAAGTGAAAAAACAGCTAGCAGAAAGATATCTTTAAAAGGTTTCTGTAAGATTGTCCCCTGTAACATGTTAAGTCTGAGTTCTTTCAGTGCTATGTTCTAGATACTGATTTTTCTGTGTGTTTGGGAAGTGGGGCAGCTTCCTCCAGCTGCTTGGAGTTAAATTTGTCAGCAGGTCCATTGGAGGCAGTGCAAGCACTCCCATTGGCAGGGCAGTGCATGGCTAAGATTCACTTGTTAAGCTGGCTGTTAACAGACTAAGGCTCCTGAGGCTGAAATCTTGTATGTTGAGAGGTTACTGTTCTCCTTTGAAATTACTTCTCTAACAAAAGTTGATATTTGGAATTGGAGTGAAGGAACAATGAATACAAACCTGGAGCTGCATTTGATGCAGTCTTCTGCTTTATCATATGTCTTGTAATAGACTCTGGATTTCTAAGTAATTGGATACAGCCCCTGAGAAACTGTGTTCCCTGTGCATATACTAGTGATAGTGACTTCCCCAAGGTCTGTCTTCAGATTTAACTCCAAGTCTTTGATTCACCGAATGTCATTGTAGCTAAGAATGTAGTGCCCCCCCCAGCTTTCTGAGTCACTGAGACATATTCAGATCAAGGGCAGTATTCAATGTTTTACCTGTTTTATCTTGGTTACCTTCAACAGTGTGTTTCTTCTATAATAATTGCCAGCATATTTGACTGTAAGGTTAGATAGGGGCAAATAAAAACATTATACTTGTTAGTTTTATTAACTGAGCAGTCACACAGACTTTTTACAAAATGAAACGTAATTTGTACTTTGATTCCTCTTTATGTAATTCAAATGTGTGAAAGTGCTTTTTGATGCTTGTAGTAGACAAGACTCTAAGACCATAATCTTGCAAGTTGACAGTTTTCTTGGACTGACAGAATGACATTGCAGACATGTTAAACATGCGATTTTATTGCAAATGCTGGAAAAATGTTCCTCAGATCATCCTGTCTAAAAATAAATAGCTAAATATGTGTTATATTTTTCAATATATGGTATTCATTATTAGTAGTAGTCTTAGTATTATATGGTTATTTTTTCAAAACTCAGTAGTGGATCACTTTTTCTGGTCCGCTGAGTTGTTCTTTGGTTTCTGGCAAACTCTGCATGTTTCCCTTGGCTCTAAGAAGTTTCTCGTTGTCACTTTCAAGGCCTGGCACTGCGTTATGTCTCCACTTGCCTTGACATGCTTGCCTTGCAGTCAGGGCACTTCTTGCTCCAGACACAGCTTTGGCTGCTCTGAAAAAGGAGCCATCTCCAGCCAGAGGACCCCGACAGCTGAGTCAGTTCTTTCTTAGAAGAAGAATACATGCTATGAACAAACAAATAAAGTTGGTCCCCCTGTTAGATAAAGTTTCGTTGCTTTCACCTTAACAATGTGTTTACCAATATCTTGTAAAGATCTTTGATGTTAGAACAGGTCAATGTCACAAATACCTTCTGAAAATGCCCTGTTTAGACTGCAAACATTCCAGCTGAAGGAGCTAACCTATCCCAAGGTTTTGTTATGTGAATAATGAAAATAAACATTTTTTTTTTTCTGTGTCAAAGGCAAATTGTTACGTCTGATTTCGTATTCCTGTTTCAGCTGAGGCAGTAAGCCAAGTTATCAACTATTTGACCTCCCAAACAGATGGAAGTAAAATTCCATTTTACTTAGCAAATGCTACAGTTACCGAAAGCCTTCATGTGGTCATAAAGGAAGACCTATCGTTTGCTTTTGTCATTAATTTCATGAAGACCATGTTTTTGCTTAATAATGGTATGCATATTACCTCTTGTCAACAGGAAGTTAAAAGTAAAGTGCACCAAACTAGTTTGGATGGAAATTCCTTGTAGCTTAATAGATGTTGAGTAGTATTATTAAGCATAGGGGGTGTTATTTAGATAAGGTTTAGAGTCTAATCCTAGGCCTGGTAACAAATCCTTGGAATCTCACTTGGTATAATTTTGATTTTTCAATGTGTTTTGGAAATACTTGGAAATGTTTGATGCCAAAACATACATGTTCTGTTGTCTGGCTGCAGTTTGTCTGTTTCACTGCATTTTGTGCTGATCAACTTTGATCAACCCTCTGACTGCCAGGGTGAACATAAAACTTTCAGGGAATCCTGCAACTGGCTGCCAGGAGGCCCAGATGTATCTCCATAGCCTGCTGCCTGTTGCTGGCACTGTCAGATGCTCAGTCACAGTCAGTTTGATGCCTCTGTGTCATCCCAGACTTGATGCCTGCCCATGGGCTTGCCTAGGACTCGCATCCAGTAGGTCTGGTGCAGGGAGCTGTGGCTTTCCAGCCTTGCAGTGTTGACAGATGATCTGTATTCTGAACTTTGGTATGTCCTAGTTCAAGCACAGCTCCAGAAAAATTGCATGAAGGTGGTAGCTTCTGTGGTACAATGATCTGACCTCAGTCCACACAGAAGGGCTTATTTCTGTCCTTGAGGATTCAAGTAAAGTTGCCTTTGTGTGGCTTCCCTCAGTACTGAAAAGATATGAAGACCATGTTCTGATTATGCATTTCAGTTTTCTACCAGGCTGTGATATTTCTTTTGCACTCATTTCTAAGTGATTAAAAAGTGCTTTTTCCTAGCTGCCTGTCAGCTGGCAGTAGCATAATTTATTTTACAATTAGCTATTAGATCCCTTAGTTTGGACTCCCCAGCTTTTAAGATCAGAAGAGGGAAAAGTCTTCTTTTTTCCTGTCCAAAAAAAAAAAAAAAAAAAAAAAAAAAAAAAAAAAAAAAAAAAAAAAAAAAAAAAAAAAAAAAAAAAAAAAAGTAGTGTTTTGCTGTAGTCTGTTAATATCCATGGTCGTCTTGCAAAAAATCTCCCTGAGGACATATTGACATAGGCTTGCTAGGAGTTACCTTAAAGAACTGGTGTTTTAAAATCTGTAAGTTATTCATACCTCACAGTATTGCAGTACAGTAGAGCTGTTACCCAACAGTTGTACTCTCAGAGACTTGTGGAGGCTAATGTACATGTGCTTTAATGACATTTGGATTAATTAGAATGACTTGAAATTATGGGGTGCTTGTGAGATTTGGTAAGTTTTTCAATGTGTGCTGTAGGCATCCTGAAGTGATGGTAAAAATGCCTGGCAGGAAGCTGGTTGATATTCTTAACTGGTGCAAGAGACTTCCCACTCACTACATTCCTTTCAGAGTATTTGATATATTTATTTTTTGATGGATAGCATGATATCAAAATACAGCCAGTGCTTCTTGAACAGCAGCTCAAGGGCTCGTATTTTTTTCCAGGCATTCCAATGAAAACAAGGGAGAGAAATTGCCTTTGGTGTGTTCTCATGTACCAGGCAGCATGTTTACTTAGGCTGCTTGTTCTTTAAACAAGTTTTCTTAAGATAAAAATTTTACAGTGCAGAAAGTTGTCATGAAATATTATATATCTGACTTTTCTTAAGCCCGGCTCAATGAGAACAGATAGGGCAATACTTTCATTCTCTCTAACACTTTGATTTGGTAGCACATTGTGGAAATCCAGAAACAGATTTTCCTTGTACATGCTTGCAATCAAGTGCTTGCTTTATTGAAGCACAAATGTAATACAGCAATTCTGAATATACTGAAAAGATATTTAAAATTAGACCTCCTATTTGTAAATCTGGGTGCTTGTTGTAGACACAGCAGTTTCACAAAATCTAAGTACTTGTTTAACTTGTTAGTGATCTTCTTGCAATAAAGCAAAATATTCAGACTGTGATACACAGGAGCACTTAAACATATGATTAAATGCCCTTCTTGAAGATAAAGGCTTTCCTGAATTGGAGCTTCAGTCATATGTTTTACAGCCTTACTAAACTGCTGTCTGACAAGTAATCCTGTATGGACTAGATAGGTAGCTCTGTGCAGGCAAAGTATTTCAAAAGAAGGGTAAATTAATGCACTGTGCTTTATTGGTCACTCTATTACACCACAGCATTTGAATGCTTGATTCAGACTAATGGTTTGTGCAGAGCTGTTTGGTTTAAAAAAAGCTGCCTTAGAAGTGAATTTTGAATAACATTGTCTTGAGAGAGTTGGTTATGCATGTGGACTTGTAGCTGAAACTAGTAATGAGGGGGGTTTGCTGAACTTTATAGAAATGTGGTTTTCTAGCAGCTGTCATCACATGTCCTACTTTGATAGCTCAGCTTATATCTTCTGTGATCTAATCCTGTTATTTTAATATTACTCGATTTTAAAAAATATTTATGTAATTAGCCGTTTTCCCCAAAAGCCTGATTTTATCATTGGTTTTGCATTTTTCAGGTAATTTTCTTTTTCTATTTTATTTCTGTGGGGAGAGCCTTAGTTACAGAAAACAACATAATACTGAGCAGAACAATGTCAAAATAGGTCTTTGTATGGCACTGAAGGAATTTTGTAATGAGCATAGTACCTAAAAAATCTCTAGGGTAGGAGAAACAATTACAGTGCTTGCAAGTGTTTCTTCAAGAAAGTTCAACAAATACCTGGTGCACTAAAAAGGAGCTTGGCACAGGTGCTGTGAGTACTTTTGTTTTGATGATACGGTGTTATTTGTAAAACGTGGAAGGGCTATGTTATATGTTAGACCCCCACATGACCTTAAACTGAAGGGCAACGTCTTTAAGATCCCCCTATGCAAGTCCATGCCTGAGTGCTGGTTTATGGCAAGCCTGAGGGGATACTGGGCTAGACGGCACCATCAGGGCTCACAGATGAGCTCAGGCACATGCCAGCCCACAGAGAAAAACACATAAAGGACCCTTTTTATTCCATAAATGTTTCCCAAAGCAACTTGTGTTTGTACATTTCTTGACTTCCTTTAAACTCAGAATAGAGAAAAAAGGCATACAGCTCTGCTAACTTCAGCAGAATTGTTTGTAAATGCAAGGCTTTTAAGTAGCTTCTTCAAGACCTCTGTTGTTGCTATTGGATGCAGCATATGGAAAATGAAAGGATGACTTATGGTGCTGATTATAATCCATTCATTCTCCTCCAGCTTTAGTGCAGAAGGCTTTCATGGCTTTATGTGGTGTTTCTAAATGGTGAAAGTCACATTCAGACACATTTTTTAAGCTAAAAACAGTGACTTGATTGCAAGCACACAGACAAGGTCCTTCTTATGTTGCAGCCTCGGGGACTGCCGAGCTTGTTTTCTGTATCGCATACAGAGAGTAACTTTTGTTCTTTGAGCCTGGTGATCTTGCTTTGAGACACTTAGATTCAAGTGAGTTCTGTCTGAGCTTAAGAAGGATGTTACCTTACAATGCAGGGTCACAGAGAAAGTTTCAGCCCTAGGTTGCATCAATTTTTAACATCTCTGGAGCTGTGGTGGTTTGACCATGGCTGGCCGCCAGACAACCCACCCAGCTGCTCTCTCGCTTCCACTTAAGAGAGTTGATAGTTTCTGCTTCAGGATGCTCATACCAAGATTTGCAATGGGTACCTGTATAGAGGCAGGCAGGCAGGCACAGCAGATATTTGCTTAGGAAGTCTTTTTCAGATGCCAGACATGAGGCACTGCAGTGTCAGGAGGCCCTGAGGCCAGACAAATTCTGTACTCCTTCTTCCAGTTCTTTTGTTGTGTTTTTTGTATTTTGCTCAAAATCTCCACTGCTTTCATGTTAGTGTTTCTGCTGGTACTTATTTCCCACCCCCCTGAGCCCCTTCTCTTTCTGCTTTAAGCATGTTCTAATGTTTTCTTGCTTATGGATCGTGTTGAGACATTTCAGTGGTACATGAAAGCACAAAGCTTTGTCACCTCCTGGAGACAAAGGAAAATTGTCCGCAGGCAGATGTATGAAAGCCAAATGTTGACAGGGCTGAGTGCTCAGCAAGCTATGGTCCTGGTGACTGTGCAGTTTACGGCCTTGTAGGACTGACCCCATGTAGCTCTCTCACATTTGTTCGGACTGTCTGGTCATGCCTTACCCTACAGCATTGACGCTGTTAGTGTCAGAGCCAGGAAAGGATGAGTCCTCCCAACAGTTCTTTTTCCTTACAAGCTGGGCAGCATACAATTTGAGGAAATACTTGCAATTTCCTGGCAATTCTGAGCAATGTAAAAGGAGTATGATGCATGTCTGTCTTCTGCATGTATGTAGCTGATAGAAGTACATAAAAAAAAACTTGGACTTCACAGTTCACGAATGTTTACGCGCACTAGGGCCAGTTTAACCCTTCTTGGTCACCAGTTTACACTGGTGCAGAACTTAGTTTCTCTGGGTTACAGTGTCCCTGAGATGTGTTTATTCTTATTCCACAGCATCTTATGGAGCCTTTGTTACTGTTCAGTGGAGGTTTTTGTGAGGAGTTACATGCTGTATTCCATTTTCAGTGGTAGGTACCTTTCTTGCTTTATTTGAGATTCTATCCTAAGTGGATCATTTGTGTTTGTGAGCATGAAAGGGAAGATCTTAGTGCTTAGGAATGTATTTTATTTACAAGAGGGTCCATTTTTTTCAGGGACTTTCCCTTTCCAGGTCACTTTTATTAATGTAAGCAAGTATGTAGTGGTCTTTTCCTCTTTGTCCCTAACTCATTCTTCAGTGGCTACCTCTTCCCTTGCATGACACTTATGTCCTAGGTGTTTTGTTTTCAACCTAAGCTGTTGGCAATGCACTTGTAATTACAGTAGGAATTTTAAGCCTCTGTAAAGACAGCTGATGGATGTATAATTAACTGATGACAATCTGAGGAACTAAGCCTAGCAAAGTGAAAGCCATAAAAATTCAGAGCAACTGACGTGGAATTTCGTGTCTTTTCTGCAGTGTATAGAAAAGTCAGTTATACCATGGTAGTAAAGTTGGGGAGATGGTCTGAGAACTTGAGAGAGAACACTGCATCTTTAAATGCTGGGAAGCAATAAGAGAAGAAGCAAAGAGTGAGAGCAGAAGGAAGACGTCTTTCTCTCCCCATCATTACCACTATCTGATCTTATAATGGACATGAACCTCCTCCACAGGCCTGATTCCTCTTCAGAGCCCAGTTGCCACTGGATGGAGATACCCTTTTGCATAACCATTATCTCTTCCACCTGCATGCTTTGCTTGGCAGCAGCAGCAGAAGTCACAGCGCTGATGAGCTGATTGGGTTGCTCTGGGAAAAGGAATAGGCCTTGTAGGCCGTGCATCCACTCTCTCTTTGCTGGGCAGGTTTTCATGTGCTGACATGATGGCTTTGCCTGTGCTGGACTGACCTGGAAGACCACTTATGGACAAGCTGGCCACTTAGGGACCATGGAAAGAGTGCTGCTGGTAGCCACTATGCCTCCTCTGGATGTTTTGCAGGCAGGACCCTTTGTTGGCTGGATGCTTCTGGGTTTAATGAGGCTGAGGTGAGATGAGCCAATCTGAGCTGTGTGTGGGCTGGATCCTCTGGTACACCAGGTTTGCTTGCTGTTGACTGCTGGAGATTTCCACAGGTTGCTCTGCTTGATTTCGGGAGAACCTCAGTCCCACTCTGGTATCCTGGTGTGATGAGGGATGGAGGAGTGCAGGGGTCGGGGCACAATAAGAAGCAGAACTGAACTTACCTATGAGCAGTCTTCAGGGACAGGGGTGCCTGGGGTATCATAAGGAGTCCCCACAGGGGTCACTGAGTGGCACCTGTTTGCTAGCAAGGCAGAGCAGTGTATCAGGAGCCTGCTCTCCACTGTGGCAAACTCTCTTGCTGTCACACCGAGTGCCAGAGTTAGGCCATCTAAAGTTAGCCCACAGCCCAAAACCTCAGTCATGCACCTGAATCTTCCTACTGCTGGGTTAATAAAAGCATGCAGGGTTATAACCATTTTGGTTATAAAAAGAATACTGACTTCAAAAACAGCTGTATCTAGTTCATATCCATTCCCACATCCTGAAATATTCCTACCTGTTCTTTTGTACATTCCTGCCCATCACATTGCTATGTTTTTCCATGTAAATGAAGAGATGTCAGATCTGGGCAGCATGCAGGTGAGTAGGTTACCTGTACAGATGCAGCTGCTGTTGAAAAGCATTTCTGAGTAAATGTATTACAGTCCTCCTAAATAATGAGATAAGGTTGAGCACGTGATTTAAATAACAGGTAGTTCTTGATCTGCAGTAGTGTTTCCAGTGACTCACTGTACCTCCTTCCCCCCCCTCCACCGTTGCAGTAATTAGAGAAGAGTATTGCAATTCCTGACTCAGAGGGAAGTTTCTTTCCCAGGCTCCAACATTGCTGGAGCTCCAACTCTGTGGCTGTATGGAGCAAATTGCCAGGGGCATCATGGTAGTGGGTGGGGACTGCACCAAGAATACTGTGGACATGTCCTATGTTTTGAACTAGTGATAGCAAGGCACTGAAGAGAGTGCTTGCTTTGGATTTGTGGCCAGGAATTTGGTTGTCAGAATCTTGGCTGTGACTCTTGTCTCACTGGAACTGGGTTCTTACAGGAAGGACATCCCAAGGGACTCATCTCATCTCTGTCAGGCTAGACTAGGAAATTGCAATGGGTAAAAAAAAATTAAAAGGGCTAGATGTCCTCCCACAACGATTTGTTGTGGTTTTGTGGCTTTTGACAAGACAGTATCTTCCAGCAAACCTGTGGGAGCCAGAGGGAAGGTGGCTCAAAGGGCAGGCGTGGGGATGGGGCTTGGCTGGGCATTAAGTTGTGAGGTGAGAGCTGTGGGGTGAGGTTTCACTTGCACTGACCCACCAGCACCATTGTTTCTCCCTCTGTGGAGGAATTCAGGAGGTTCAGCAAGCCGGCACATAGAGTACGCACTGTCTGAAGCTGTCCTGGCTGCTCTGGGAGCCACAGAATCGTGGCAGTGAGGTGCTGCCAAATGTGACCTGACAGCCCTGCCACTGGGATGCTCAGGACTGCGGGGGAGGCAAACAGGAGCAGACCGAAGGGCTCGAGTCTCCTATTTGCCTCGCAAGATGTCAGATCTGGTCCTCTGTTGTTTATGCAGCCTCCATCCATGATGCAAATTTTTAGGCTTGGTAGAGTCGCACTCTTAACTTGGCACTGCTGCAAGCAGCTGTGTGCAGCCAGACACCAGGTCTCTGCTTGCTAGAAATGTGCTTGGAGGTCATCTTGCCATCAGCTCAACATATTCAGAAGCAAGTCTGTGGAAGCTGAGCCAGGTTTATTGGAGATGGGAATAGATTTTCCTGTGCCTCAAAGGCTGTACTGAACCCCACCATCTATTCTGAGGTTAATAAAATCTCTAAATTTGCTTTCCGTTGTTTCAGCTTCAGCATGAGGATATTCTCTTTAATGCCTCTTTCAGTATTGCTGCCTAAGAATTAGGATATTGAAATTTTTTGTTTATGGTGCAGTGATTTCAAGTGCTTAGGTCAGACGACATTACACGTGAACATGATGTTTTCATTTGTTGCTTCTCAAAGGATAGAAATTTCTTCCCCAAGCACGGCTGTGACATAATGTGTGTTGGAAACGTGGATACACTGAGAATCTCCCTGTCAAAGCAGTACTGCATTTAGTTCATGGTTCACAAACCTCAGTTAGATGACTAAGAGCCCTATAAAATAGATAGAAGAGCTGGATGCCAGGGAGTGGGAAGCACAGAAGCTACAGATCTGAGCAGGCAGTTGTCTGTCATAGTCAAGGGAACTCAGAAAAGAGGACAGTACATGAAATGGTCTTACTTGCTTGCAAAAAGCTCCAGCCTTTTGTGAAGTAGGACATGCAGTCTGGAATCCTTTCGTGGGTTTAGATGCCTCCGCCAGCCCTCCTGAGATAGACAGCCAGCTCTCTATATCAGTGAGAGCTCACAGAGAAAGTGGACTTCATGGTCACTTAGAGGCTAAAGAGTGCTTGTCTAGGAAAGGGGAAATCTATGCTTGCTGTTGCCTTTGCTTTTCCCAGGCCAGCTCCCGAGTAACCAGCCAGGGTGGAGATACCCATTAAAATGCTGTGGCTGCAATGAAGGCTGAAGGATTCATAGGAATGGGAGGGCTATCATTGAAACTGATTTGAAAGGGCAGAGTTATATGTATATATGAATGCAGTTTATTTTTCAAATGAAGAGTTTATTGTTCCAAGTCACATCCCTGCTCCTAGGACTTTGGACACTGTATTGTTGCATATTACATAGGTAATGCCTCATCTGTGTGGGTATTGGATTGTTTTTTTTAATATGATTGGAAGAGGCCTAACTGAGGTACTTTGTGCGGTTGTGCAAGCAATGGCATCGTTTGTGGAGGTGGGCTCCCAGGCACCTTCTTGGTAAATTTTGAATGTCTTGAAGTGTGAGACTGGCACAAAGAGACCAAAATAGCGTGTTTGGGCATGAAGGTGTTTTTATGGATATGAGTTGAAAATTCTCAGTGACTACATGGCCTGTGGCATGTTTCAGCTGTTGATTTCTTTTTTCAGGCTGAGCAGACCATTAATGAGTGAATAGGATCTGCTGGGAAGGCTTTGTCCTCACACCATGACAACTGACGAGTCAGAAGCTGGAGAGTTAGCTCTGGAGCCCCTGCTCACTTGCAAGCTATGTCTCTGTGAATATTCCCTGGATAAGATGACAACTCTTCAGGAATGCAGCTGCATCTTTTGTACATCGGTAAGGCATAGCAGCACTTTATATTACAGGAGCAGAATAATGGGACATAGACAGAACTGTGAGATAGGGTTACTTGTCCTGTCCAAGAAGCATGCGTTACCCACACAAATAGAAGATGCTTTTGTAAAGAATGTTTTGTGTTAGTCTTGCCATATTTAAAATACTTCTTTTGATAATTTGTAATTCTAACAGACAAATAATAATAAATCCTAGTAGTAAATGGGGGGAAAGGGTGCATTTTAGACTGTCAGAGAACATAAACAGTTTATATGCAATCTCATTGTTTATTTTTTCTGAAGCAAGGTATTGAAACATTATAGTATAACTGTGAGATTTTGTTTCCCTGTTATCATTTCCTGGGTACTCAGAGACCTTTTAAGTCTTGTACGTAATTTTTAAGGGCAATCAGAAAACCTAAACAAAAATGAACCTTGGCCTATTGAACCTTTGCATCTGCAGTCTACGCTGCAGGGATATTGGCCAAGGTCACACATTGTCTGTAGTTGTCAGTGGTGACTCTCTGCCCTATAAATTCAGATCAAATAAAGCTGGTGGAAGTGATAAAGGCATAGGTTGAGTGGGCTGATAAAAGCCCTACAGATATTAGTATTCTTCTGGTCTCTTTGTCAGCATGGGAGAATGGACTGTTTCTCTGTTGATAGTGATTTTGATGTACCTGACTAATGGATTTTGGAAGCAGGTCAGAAGCAATTGGAGGGATTTTATTTTTTTTTTAACTCCGCAGTAAATGGTTTTATTTTTTAACAACAAATTCGGAATAAGCATCAAACAAGTTTGTTTAAGTTTTGCTCTTGATTTTTTTGAACTCATGAAAGAAACTTGCTACTTGTGAAGCCAGGTTGAGAGTAGCTTACTATAAATTCAGAGTATCTTAAATGGGATTAAGAATCTAGTTGTGTGTTTCAAGAAACTGGGATAAGATTGGTTAATATGCATTTTACAGCCTGAACTTGTTTTCCACAAAACATTTCCTTATTCTAGTTTGCAATAAAATGGTTCAGAGGCCATACCTAACAAGTAGGTATGAAGATATTGCGAAGATACTGCATTAAATTAAAAAAATAAATAAATGAGAAGTTGATACCTTTACAGTGGTCCCATTCTTCTCCAAGAATTCAGTGACTTATTTGGTATATTTAGTGCCTTAACTTCAGTGTTAGTGGGGCAGTGTTAGCTGGGCTCCTTTTGTCCCTGGGGTAGGGAGGACTGCTGAGGTCTGTGCCAGGCAGAGCTGGACTCTCTGCTCCCCTGGGGCACTGGCTAAAGGCAGAGCTTAGTGATGGCTGGGGATGTTGCTGTCCCCACCTGTCCCCTCCTAGGTGCTGCATCTCTGCCCCATACATATGCCCCTTACCTGGCTGGTAGCAGGAAGAGCATCCATTCTGAGCTTGGCTCTCCAGTGCCATGGCAGTGAAGTGGAAAGTACAGTCACAGTTGTTTGGCATCTGTGCAAACTTTTCTGACTTTGTCTAAACCAAGAACTAGCCATGAGTGAATGCTGAGTGCAGCTGGGAGAAGCCTTTAGACATGCTCTATTTATTTCAGTGGGCGTAATATGTCTCGATTGTGCTTATGCTCCATGTCTCCCCTTTGTCTGGCTGTTGTTGTCTGTCTCTGAACATTCTTCCAATGGACATGTCTGGGCTGATGCAACAGAGACATGCAGATCTTGCATCCTATAGCAAAGGGGACTCTGGAAAATTTTAACCTGCCTATATGACTTTCTGTTTGGAATCCAGAGCAGTTTCCGAGGTGGGAAGCCCTAAGGAGCAGTGTTGGAAGCATCTTGCCACAGAGTGCCTTGGTACCAGGGCTTGCGTGGGGGATAAATTTCCTGTCACCCATGCCAGGGCTTCTAGATACCTTCACACTGTGCTTTAGAGGAATATTGGGTAAGATTGTCAACTGTGAGCTATGGGATTGAGCCCATACCAGTTTTTTCAGTGAGCAATGCTTTCATCATGTATAGTTTATTCTTATTTTCTATCACTAAGGTTAATTGTATAGATCCAAGAGTAGTATTAAATTTGAAATAGAGCAGAGTTTGACAAGGGCATAATAAGTTCTGCTATACTAAGGTGAAATCATTAGTTGTGTTGTTGTTTTTGTTCTATTAAATGTGTGAGGTTGGGGTTTTTTGCTAACTAATGATGATTCTGCATCTATGATGGTTTTTCCTTACAGCATTCTTGGCTGTGGAAATAACTTGGAGTTGTTACTATTTAGGCATCCATGGGGAGAGTTTGTGACTGCTTTTCACTTGTACTCTGTAAAACCAAATAATTTAAATGAGTTAGAATTGTGTAAAGCAATCTTTTCAGCTTAGAAACTCTTGTAACAAACATTGTATTTTGTAAAAGCTGTATTCTAGCCAAAGTAAGTAAACTGTGTTTAAGAAGGTGTATGTTTGCATTTTGGTAGAATGTTGCTAGTAAGGCACAAGTTTTTCAAATAGCTAAAAACATTTTACTCCCTGTTCAGTGGAAAAAAAAGCAGATGGCTTGCAGAATGCACTTGCCACCTTACTTGGTAGCCTGGTCATGTCTGAAGAGGCATTAGCCTTGTATTTCTCAAAGTTTGTTGCAATTGACATAAGACTCCACTGAAATGTGAGGTAAAGCACACATTTACAAATCCCAAGAATTTGGAAATGTCTATAGTGTACCTCATGGGTTGATTTTGTTGTGCATGGGCTATATTAGTTTTGAATGAAAGATGGATCTCTGAAGAGGGTTGGGAAGGGATGTGAGGTATATTTTATTTGGAAAATTTTTAGAGGACTGAACTTTACATTATTCAGAGGATTTCCTGTACCTCTAAAACCTGTGCAGAGTGCCATGCATGTTCTTATACATATATATATATTCAGCATTATCTGTATTGCTCAAGCTGCATGGTTGTGCAATTACATGTGTTTTTGGCCCTGTGGTGATCACATCACTCACCTATGTCTGGCTGTACTGACACAGTGTTACAAAATATAGTACTTTTGTGCACTTCTACCTGGGTCCAAAGCAAACTAATATTAATAAACTCCTGACTGATGCACTTACATAATTGTATTTTGAATATTGCACTTATTTTCAGTCAGTTTTCCTACATGTTAGTATCCTTTGCTTTCCTCCTTTGTCACTCAGATAGCTCTGGTGGTGCCTCACTCAGGCAAGACTCAGGAGTGCTCTGGCAGGGTAGTGCCAGCAATAGACAGGCTGACCTCCTTGCTTTGCCTTTGGCTCTGGCTCATTAAGAAGTATACATACAGGAGACTCCTGCCTTTTCAGAACTTGTCTAAAGCTGGAAAAGTGTCAGTGAGTGATAATGGGTGATGTGATCACATGTACCTCTCTTCCTCTTGCTAGAAATGCCCTAGTAACTGGCACACCAAAAATTACCCTTTGGAAGCAGTCTTGAGAACTAGTAGTATCCTGCAAATATTAAGAGCCCTGTGGAAGACTTGGTGCCAGTCTGCAGCCTGAGAGCAGTCACAGAGGTGAGGTTTTACCAGGTGTGGTAAGATTTCCCTGGTGGCACTGGTACAACAGGGAGTGGTGGCAGAAGCACTGGTGGTGGTGCTGTTACAGAAAACAGTGTTTTGGGGGGTCAGTATAAAAGCTGGTATCAGCTTCTCCCCCTCTGAGAAACACCATTTCTGTTTGTCCTCTTTTCTCCCTCCTCCTATGCATTTCAGAGTCCTGACAAGAGCCTGGTGAGCAACGGAATCACAGAATGGTTTGGGTCGGAAGGGACCTTAAAGATCACCCAGTTCCAACCTCCCTTCCCTGGGCAGGTACACCTCCTACCAGACCAGGTTGCTCCAAGCCCCATCCAACCTGGCCTTGAACACCTCTGGGGATGGTGTATTGACAGCTTTTCTGGTCAACCTGTGCCAACCTCACCACCCTCTCAGTAAAGAATTTTTCCTAATATCCAAAATGGCATTGCTGCTATTTACATCAAGCAGCAGCTTATATCCTGTTCGTGTGTTATTTACTGGAACTGGATTCCAGATGCCTAAAACAACAAGTAATAAACTCTGAAAACAGAAAGTACTTTCCTGTGTTGCTTGTATGTTGTCAGCACATGTTTATGCAGAACTAGCATGATTCACCCTTCTTTTTTTCCGAGCAAATTCTTTGTTGGGTCTTGTACTTCTGAGAAGTGTCTGAGGTAACTGAGTTACAAAACGTGCAAAACAAACATCACGATGATCCACCTGTTTGTTATTCTAGTGCACACAATGTGGTCTAAATGAGATTAGTCTTCATGCAGCCTTAAAAGGAGACACCAGTTTGCAATGTTGAATAGAAGCACAGCTTAGCTTCTCTGCAGTCTTGGCTATTGTACAAGTAGAAGATGATCCAAAGGCATTTGAGAGGACAAAATTTTCCACTGTAGCTACATGTGACAGCGAGGCTAGGGCTAGACACGGGTGAAAAGGGCTCTTTTGCTGCTGTTGACAGTCTGGCACCCTGGGCATCTCCCTGCCTGGCAAGTTAGGGTCTTGGGAGGCTGCAGCCTCCAAAAAGAGGGGCTTACATACTGCCAACCACCATTCCCAGAGGGGAAGGGAAAAACCTTCCATAATTAGGAATTTCTCTATTGCATTCATCAGCAGGACACTAAGGCCCCTCTGCTTCCCTTCATCTTTTTAAGAGCAGCTGTACATTGCCCTGCCTCTTTCACGTGGCTAGACATTGACATTTTGTCCTTAGTGCTGTGAAACTTCAGGTTGCATGTGTTGGGGAGCACGGGAGAACTGGAGGCAAGCTGATGGGGAGGATCAGCCTCATCAGCAAAAAGCAAGGGCAGAAAAGCCTGGGAGCAGAGAAGAACAAGTAGATCAAAGACAAGGAGGAGGCAGATGACAAAGTGCGTGGGATGCCTGCTAAATGGAGCAAGCCTACATGAATACACGAGTGAAAGACTACTTAGTAAAACTTACGAGTAAGGGAAGATTCAGATTTACCTTCATCTAGCCAGCACTGGGGTTTAGCATCTCTTCTGTTTCTTTGTGATGATTTTCAAGGTCTTTGGTTGCCTCTTCTTCCTCCTCTTTCTCCAATCCTAGGAGACACCTGCATTTGCTTACAACTGCACTAACCTCTAACTTCTCCTCTACCTAAACAGACCTTGTTCTGTGGTGCCCCACTTACTTTATATACAGCCTACCTCAGGTTGTTTTGCACTTCCACCCACAGGTAGCAAGCCTGTCAAGTTTTGACATTTTGGTTTTTTTTTTCACAGTGTCAACATTTGAAATGCTTCAGAACAGCTTTGTTTGGAAGTTGCAAAATTTCCCACACCTGCTAATATTGTCACTGAATACATAGCATTATTGTAGTACATCAGATTGTTTAAGAACTTCTTGCATGCATTTCTATGCAGTCGCACCAAAGGCAGAGGTGAGTTACGAAAAGAGCACAAATGTACACACTGACTTTTGGTGGATTCTGTTATTCAAGGAGAGGGGGTACATCTTTACGAAGTCAATAGAGACCTGGAGACAGGTGAGGAAGTGAGAACTCACATGTTTACTGGCATCACCACATTGGTGAAGTTGGTGTTATCACCATTTAACAAATGAAGAAACAGATGTGAAGTTGTCAGTGCCTCAGAGTGCTATAGTAAGTGAGCTGGCTGGTTACATGAGCATTGTGGTCATGTCTGCTTTGTACCTGTTAGTAAGGTCACATTTGGCCTGACATGGATTTATTCATAAGAGAACTAGTATTTGCAACTGGTTTGGTTTTGGGATGGGTGAGTTTCTTGGTCCTGTTCTCTGGTTGTTTTCTGTTTGGTGGTACTACTTCATGCCAGCTATTACCAGGGACTTATGCTGACTTTTATGAAAGGGTGACAGGATGTAGCAGACCATGTGTAAATTGATTGTATACTATTTAGATGAGCAGAATCTAGCACCATTCTTGGCAAATCTTTTGAAGCAAAGCTGATGACAACATATTTTTAGACATCCTCCAAAGATCCCCTGAAAAAGGCTCGTGGAGCAGTGTCAGGCCCTTACATTATGGTCCGTTGTCATGATTGCTTGGTGTTTTCACTTGATCATGACAAAATAAAATGCTTGTCAGTGATGTTATTCCCTTTCTTCTACTGAGCCACAAAATGGCTGTTATATCATTGGAGGCTAAACAGGCATTTTTGCACTTTCTTTCAAGTCTATTTGTCAATAAGGCTCTTATGTGGCCTGATTTTGGAGGCAACTTTGTTCATCACAGCATCTAGTCCTTAGCAGTTAAATATGGACTGGGCAATACAAAGGAATGTTTCATTTGATTTTTGTTTTTAACTTTAAACTATGCCTACTCTAAGTGTATGTCTAACAAATTAATAAATGGATATTTCTGTGGTGTACTTTTAAAAAGTTTTCTTTCATTGGAAGTGTCTCACTTTTTTTCAAGTGAAGTGCATATGCTTCCAAGCTAGTTGACAATAGACTTGATTACTCTAAATTTAATACCTATTGAGAAATGCTTGAGAAAATCCATGAATTCAATTTCCACACATTGAAAGTCACTGGCCCATTTTAGAGATTGAACATACAGAAGGGCAGATGTTATGAGAATGATGAACAGCATATTACTAAACGTTATTTAGATCTGTTGTAAACAATATGAGTACTGTTTTGGTTTTGGCGGGATGTATTTAATAGATTATGCAACTGATGAAATGGTGAGTCCGTCAGATGGGTAAATTTAGTGTTCTAACATGAGCTGTCTCATTGAAGTAAATCAAATTGTATATTCCATATAGCACTGCATCACTACAAGACTACTTTTGCTTGTATATACCCTGAAGAACAGGTAATACTTGAAAATTTTAATAAATGAAAGCTATGCCTTAATAAAAAGTGCATGAACTGAAACAAAAAGCTAAATGCCTACCTGTTGATCTGTTCTCAGTCATAAGACACTTCAGAATGCCAGCTGAAAAGTTGTTTTCTTTCCATTGACAGCCTTTTTTTTTTTTTTCACCCTCATGAATTTTGAGATTTTAAAAAGTTTAGGGCTAAAAAAACCCCAAACCAATCCAGGTTTTGAGGAAAAATCTGGAAGAGAGATCTATCAATTTGAGTCAAGATTCTTGAGTATTCTAAGATAGAAGCCTGAAATTGTCTTGATTTTTCTGGAAATGAAGTTGTCTTCAAGTTAACATTTGTAAGAAAGGCCTTGTTCTTTTGTCAGGATGCCTTCAATTAATTCTTGCTTTTTCATATTTAATGTAGGTCATGAAGTAGTAGTGCCTAAGAAAATTGTAGATCTGATGGGTTTTCTTCTTTCTGTTTTTGCAACTCAATTAAAGACAAATATGCTTACTTATCCAGTATCAACTACTGCAAAGTGGTTAGCAGCAATATCAGTAGCACTTAGGCCAGCCCTTTCCATTTCTTTCTTCTTCCTAGGCAACCCACCATCCTTCTTAATCAAACTACCTGTTCAGTTTTGTCACTTCAAATATGTGGTCTCCTTTTATGTTTTTGCATGCAGACCAATGAGGCTGCATTTAGGGAGCTGAAGAGCTGCATGCAGATGAGAGATGAGCAGGTTAATGGAGCAAGTCAAGGTACTTGAAAAAGCAGTATGTAGAAATGGTTCAGATTCTTCTTTTGTCTCTGGTATAGAAATTATCTGAAAATGGTTTTGAATAGAAACATAAGATTTATCAGTGAGAGTAATACAGTGCCTTTGTCACATCATTACCTAGCAACATAATACTGAAATGAGGCTTTGAATTCATTCTTACATTAAAATGCAGAACTGTTATGGTCCCTTTGCAGATTAAATACATTTCGAAACAGAGGGTTGGGGTTTTTTTTCAGTACACTAAAAATCCCCTCTCTACAATTTGCTAGGCGGAAAAAAAAAAAAAGTTGACGTTAGAGCAGCATGTAGAAGAAATGTTGAAATGTAGAATTCACAAATAGCCTGAACAGAATTTTTCATTTCTGGAGCTCTGATCTCACCATATAAAACACTTTATAAGATTACAGAAAGTGTTTATTAATGAAGAAGGAATTTTTTTGTCATTAGTTTGTGCATTTATTTTGGGGATTTTCAGTGCTTTTTCAAAGATTATTTTCCCATGTTACAACACACACTTTCAGCAAAGCCTTAGCTCTATCAGAGGAATGTGTACTTGGAGCATACGCAAATATTTGCCTAAATCATAATCTTTCTTACAAGTCATGCAAGATAAAACAAATTCTTATATGTTGCATGTACTATGATAATGTGTTCCAGGTACTTTACAGGCCTTGACTTATCAGAAACTCATGAGTAGCATTTTGTGAAGTAGGTAAATGGATATGGATGTTGACCTAATTTTGTTAAATAGAAGATGATGGCCTGTAAGACAAAAATGGCATAAGAGGAAAAAAAATTCTTGCCCCAAAATGCTTAGACAACAGATTATTTGAAAAAGGTCTCATTATACAATATAACTCTTAGGCATAAAAAAAATTACTTTTAGTGTCCCTTCCACTGAAGATGACAGTAGCTCAGCAGGAGCAAAACATGCGTGGCAAAGTTAGATCAGCACCAAAACCTTCTGTTAGGTATACTGAGTTCTGTTAGTGGAATTAACTTATCCCATTTAAATTGATGCCTCTTGCTTGATTGCATCATGACTTTAATATGTATCTGAGAACACAGATACATACTTGGTATAGTTGCTCAGTGGGTAAAATCTGAGTAAACTGAACATAACTCATCAGGGTACATTTGCGGTATGGAAGTTAAAATTGTTTGGGTTGGTATCAGCTGGTTATTTGGGTGAACATAGCAGAGCTAAATCTAATTTCATCTGTAGTCAGCAGGATTCAAACTTGTTCAGCAAGGCCTCAGTAGGTTTTTAGTCTGCTGCCTCAACCTTTCTGCCTTGATCATGCAATGCATTCATGGAAACCTTGCTGTGCTGGTAGGAAGGTCACTGGTGATGACTTGCTTGGGCCATGGAGAGTAAGATGATGGTATGACTTATTGTAAGCCACAGGTCTTGTGGTGTCACCTCTCCAGCCACTGACTGCTCACTGTGCTTGCAAGTCACCTCACTGCAGGAAACTGGTGGGGGAGTGTAGAGACCTAGTTGAGACCTAGTGATTTCAAGAATGTCAAGATTCAGATCCTTTCAGGAAACTTGGATACCACAGAAGACTGAGTATCTTGATCTTACCTTCACTCTGGAGAGCAACTAAGTGGCATGCATAGTGCATGCAGTTTTCCCAGCTGAGACATCGCTGATTTTTATAGATTTATATGTAAGTCTTAACCATTTTATGTCTGTAAAATATATTCTCCATAGTGTGGGAGGACATACAGCTGAGAAGGTCAGTCATGATTCATAATATATCGCCTTTGAATCCTATCACATTTGCAGCTTTGGCATCTTTTCAGATACTTTTATTTGCCACTTTTCAAGTAACCAGCTAAATTAGTAGCTGAGCTGTAAATGATAGTAAAACTCCTCTGAAGCCAGTCTTACTGTCAAAGTGAAGGCATATTTTGAAATTTTAGTGCTTTTCCAATTTGCTGCTGTGACCTCTTCTTTGATGCTAGCTTGTGAAAGAGGGAGGAAGTAGTTCGTACCTTCATTCATGTACAGACTTAGGTAAAAAGCTTAATCCTTCAGTGGCAAATGTTTTCTTTGAGTTTCCCATCACTTTTAAGTCCTTCCATCACGTTCTTGATTTACTTTCTCTGAGCACAGAGTCTAAAGGCAAAAGATTTAATACCTTTAAAAACTATTTAACAAGAAGATTTTCTGTGACACATTTGAAGCTCCATGGCACTGCATAGGCCTATTTTAACAGAATCCAGATGCATTAGCAGTCCTCAGAAATCTCCTCCTGGCTTGGTACCCCTAATGATTTAGATGCTGCATATTGAAACTGATTGCAGAATCTATACTGTGGATCGAAGCTCCTTAAGAGCCTTATGCCCATCCTTGCATGGAAGGGTAATTGTCAGTGTTCTGAGCTTCTGTCCTGGAAGTCTAAATTAAGAACAAGCCTCTGAGCTGCTGCTGGGCCTGCAGTAACTTCTCAGGCTTCGTCCTCCCTCTGTACCTGACCTGAGCTGCCCCCAGACTACAAATCCACTGTAGCATGCTGTCAAAACAAATTACTAAGTATCAGGCAGCACCAGAGAGTATACAGAGGCCAGGATCTTAGCAAAAGTAAAAGGTTGCTCTCCCATGGTTTCTGAGGAATTAAGGTAACGTAAATGCTTTGGCTGGGGAGAAACACTCCTCCTTCAAATGATGCCCTGAGACTTGATCCAGAAAGTAATCAGGTCTCCTGTGAAGAGAGGAACTGAGATGTAAGGAGGCTCTCCTGGAGCATCACCCATGTACCTAAGAAGTACACTGAACACACTGCAGTGTGTGCAGGCTTGCGGAAAGGGACTCAGTGGGCAGATTTTTCTGTTTGCATCATTCATGGTGGAGGCTGGGTACAGGCACAAACCAGGGAGCTGGATTTGTGCAGGGAGTGAGCACATGATACCCTGTTTCTCCTAGGATACCTCCTGAACCATGTGGGCAACACCAGGTGCTTAATGAATGTGGGGCTACAGGAGCAGGTCATCCAGAGTCTCCATCCAGCTCAGTAATGGCACTGGCACCTGGGCTCTGGGGTCAAGTTTTTGGCATCATTCCCTCTGCCACCCGCTGCCAATGCCCAGACAGTGGGCACTGATGCTGTCTTTTTATCCAGTGGTTAAACTGTGCCTTGATGCCTTTCAGAGAGATGGGTGAGGAATGGGACATGACAGTGAGACTGCTTGAATAATAAAATAATAGCTCTGGGTTAAATTTGGGTTGGTAATCTCTAGGGATCTAATTTTGCCTTCAGTTACTGACATGATTTCCTTTTTGCTCTTTACCTCACAGTATCTCCCTCACTTCCTATGTACTACTTGCACTATCAATTCTTTACATCCATCCTGCTGCTTTCTTATAGGGGTACATGCTAGATGAAAATCCATTAGTGCTTAATGAGCTAGATATTTAAACTTACCATTCAGGTTATACCCCCTACATCCTCCTAAATGAATACACTTCAAATATTTACAAATGATACAAATGAAATGTAATCTCAGTTAAGTTAAGCTGATTCTGCTTGCTTTAACTTGCTCTGTGTAGTTCATCAGAATTAACCAAAACATGTCGATGTGGATATTTCAGTAGAGAGACATACAGAATAATAAAGAAACCGCATTTCCATTTGTTCAAGTCCTAATTATCCTGACATTTAGGAGGTACAAGCTTTCCAGTAAAAGTACAAATGAGGAAATTTCTTTATACAGAGCACAATATGCAAGGCCTTCTCAGAACAGTCGAGGCTAATGCAGACTTGAATGTTAAATGCCTAAAAATACTGGAAAAACAGATTGTGAAAAGTCTCAGGGCTTTACCAGAGCTCAGGCTCTAAAAGGCTGTGATTTCCTCACAACCCACCTAGTAGCTTTTGAACTTGGTGTGTGTTCTGAGACAGAGGTCTCAAAGACCTTACGCTTTGCCATGTATCTTGAAAACTGGTAGGGCATTAAGACAAGAAGCCAGGAGTACTGACACAGAGGAGGAGTTTATCACCTGGGCATAAAATACAAATCTATAGGAACATCTTGCTGCCTGTAAAATACCTGGGTTATCATATACAATAAACTATGCAAGCCAATACTAAACCTGCCAGAAATCCATGTTTTGTTATTTTTTTAACATTGAGTTGCAATTTACTGTATATTTGGTCACTATTTTGAGGAGACACTGTGATTTAGGAGTGAGCTGACTTACTTACACGTGCAGTTTGGAAATACAATTCGAGCACTGTTCTTTGATCCACTGCACCAGTTTTATGCCATGATTTTATTAAAGACTCTATTATTATAGAGTGTTAAAAAGACAAGTTCAGTATATTTGAAACTGGCCTGCCAAACAAAATGTGGGGAGAACAGAGGGCTTTTTGTTCTTGGAGAGGGGAGGGCTGCCATTTTTTGTGTGATGAAACAATTAGGAGATGTTCATAAGAAGGCCTCCATAGTGGAAAAAGACTTTTAGTTCCTGCTCTATTATGGTACCAAATTCTGGTAAGCCATGGAAATCACTTGATATCTGTGGGGAAGTTCGGGGAGGAGGGAAAGAACCGATAGCTGCACATCTTCTAGAGTAGATTATAAACTCCTGACCAGGTTTATGCACCTCCTTCTCTTTTCATGCAGCTGACAACAGTAGTTTCTTGTAAATGAGTTTTCCTACAATGGAAACTGCTGGCTACATTCAATAAGAGCACAGGAGGAAAGACAAAAGAGTGAAGCCTGTTTAAGAGGGATGAAAGATACTCCCCTCCCTAAATCCTTCAGTCACAGTTTTGTAGAGCACTGGAGTTGTTAGCACTGAAAGGTCTGACTTGCTGACTTGGGTAAACGCAATGCTTAGCAGATGAAGTAATGTGTATTTAATTGTTCCTTGTTGCATTCTTTCCAATGTAATGACCTGTAGCATTTACACTTACAATAATTGATGTTTTCTATGTGCAGGAGCTTTAGGATAGCCAATTAAGGCAGTGAAGGTTGTAACAGTGCAGCATGTCTAGCATTAGTTTTCTACCAACCTGTGGTCTATAACTTTTTTTTTTCTTCACTTGTTTCTAGTGCCTGAAACAGTACATGCAGCTGGCAATTCAAGAAGGCTGTGGTTCTCCTATCACTTGTCCAGACATGGTATGCTTGAACCATGGGACCCTACAAGAAGCAGAGGTATCAAGCCTTTTTTATTGTTTTGTTTTTTTTTTAAAAAACATAACCCCCACCCAAACTTCTTTATCTACATAATAAGTACATTCATACACTTTTTCATTTCTCTGATTGCCTTTAATGAGCTTTTGGCAAGAAGCCTGACTGGCAAGAGGAACTAGAAACAGATGTTTTTCAAGAGTTTTGCTCCTTTTCCCCTCCCTCTGTGCCTTGAGGAAAGGGTTACTTTGCATCCAGACAGCCTTAGAATTACCTAAGCAGGTGACTTAACCAGCATACCCTGTATGCCAGAATTTCTGAGCCTTCATTATAGCTGTCAGTTAAATAAGATTTGATTTGACTGCAAACACTGAAATTCCTGTGCCTCTCTGAACTCAAGAAAAAGAACTCCAGCTTATGGTATGCAAGGCCTGAATTTCTTCGTGCATGTTTATATTGGGCTGCAACAGCCAATTTGCAGCCCAATATAAACATACAAGACTCTGTATGTTATATGGACGGGGAGGTATCTGCACAGCACTGGTGGAATTAGGTCTTAAGGAGCTTTGAGGAGTGCCTTCTTTCCCAAGGCAGAGATGGGAGCGGTTGAGAGCTCACAAGCTAAATACGATTTAGGCAGAGCTGATTGCACGTCTGGCATGTACACAATCTCCCAGAGTAACTGGAAGGTTCAGTTTGAAAGTTGGAGGTGGAGGAACTGGAGGAAAAATGTGCTCCTCAGATGTTCTTGCACTGCTTGGGACAATGAAGCTCAAGGGGGCTATAAAGCCCCTTCCAGACTGCCTGGTGGTCTCCCAGCAATGCTGAAGCAGCCTCCTGCCTGACTTAGGGCTGCTGTAAAGTTTCTGAATTGGGCTTAGTGACAAACCTATGACATGGAGAGGAACTGTTGACAGCATGGCTGGAAACTTCAGATGTGCCAGCTGTTCTGTGCCTCCAGAAGGCCATGGAAAACTGCGGGCAAATCTGATGTTGCCCTGAGGCTATTCTTGCTTGTAAGCCAGGAAGGGCCTTGCTGGTCCTCGGAAGACAAGAACCAAAAAACCAACAACAAAACAAACAATCCAGGAAAGAAAGGTGGGTAAAGGATTTTGGCTGGTTCTGTGCATTCTCTCTGCATTTGTTTGCTGGGACAAAATTAAGGAGAATCAGATCTCCACTCCTTGAACTGAGGCTTAGCTTCTGGGTTCCCTTACACCCTATGTATACAGATGAGATAGGTGTAGTACAAGTATGTAGTTGTATTCAAGTGCCATTAGTGGCAATGCACTTCCCAATATCAAAAATGCCTTTTTCTCCAGAAAAATTCAGCATTTCTTCTACAGCATGCATTAGAAATGCTGTGCTCAGGGGCTGGGACTCACAGCTATGTTTGTTAAGGCGTGCAGGCATGTGATGGAGCTTTTCTTTGGCCAAATCCAGCTACTGTGAAAAGCAGACAGCTGTTCTCCTTCCTTCAGTCTTCTGCATACATGCAGAGGAGGCGTAGCAATGTCCCTCCCAACCATTGCAGCAGACTGAAGGCAATTAGGCTTTATTGAAAATGTGTTTTTTAAAGAAAATTAACAAAAGGTTTGAAGAATTCAGCTCTCGTAAGCTAGAGTTATGATTCTATAGGAATTAGAGAGATATATTTCCCCTTAGTAAAGCAGGAGGATACTCCAGGGCATGTATTAATGGACCATTAGCTTAATCCTTGGGTGCTTTTTGGGCTGAAGGCAGAATGACTGAACAGCCCAAATGTGCATTAGTGTCCTGTGGATGAATGAACATTCTGACACTCCCTTTTGGCAATGTGCTTGAAACACAGACCTTCAGCTTAAAAAGCAAATGGGCCCCCAACTTGGTTAAAATTAACTGCTTCTGTATTTTACCAAATACCTGTTTATTTAAGGAAGAACTACCCCCAAGCCCCAGAAACAATAGAAGGAATAGTCTCCATGAATAATCTGAAAGATTAGTATGCAAGGTAGAGATTATGTATGAGCACTTTGTATTCTTTTTTAGTTCTCTAAAAGCTGCTACATGTGAAAATGTGGCCTTTAAAAGCTATTATTTAAAAACTAGAACCTTATTGATATGGTAGAGAATGTGTTTAAATATGCCTATTGTTTGGCATGGAAATACTATTTAGTTTATTCCTTACACACTCGGAAACTACAGGTGTAAAAGGACGAGCTCATGCACCTTTGGAGGGTCTGGGTCTGGTTTCTGGCTTCTGGCAGGAAGAGTTTCCTCACCAAAACAATGCCACGAGGAATGACATGTTGCCTGTACTGGGAGAAAAAAAAAATTGGGTTGTTTTCTCCCCTGCGTTAGCACCAGAATTTTGAAAAAATGTATTTTTCATGTCATGTCCATTTCAGGCTGCTGTGACTGACATTTACCAGGTACCATTGCAGTTAGGGAAAATAACAGCTATTCAAACTGTCATAGACAAGGTGTTAATTAGGGCTAAATTGTGTCTAACTATGTTAGCTAACATGGGGGTTTTGGTTTGCTTTTTAAATACCTTTGCCCTAGCTTGTGCAAGAGAGGCAAGGTGAACTCAGGCATAATTTGAAGGAGAGTCTTTCCGTGGACTTCAGTGCATTTTGTGTTGAATTCAGTTCCTTATTGCATTCAGTAAGGAAACTGAATGATTTATAACAATGTTTATAAGCAATTTACAACACGTGATAGCGATGAAAGTTCCTCTGCTATCCTCTCTCAAGGTCCTTATTGAGGTGTGTAACATTTCTTCAGTGCTTTCCAATGACCTTTTTGTCTTCACTGTGAATTAAGTCTGGTTTATCTTCTTGATAAAATTCTTCAATTTATCTTGTTTGCTACTAAATTATGAGAGCCTTTTCACGGCTCTTGACTTTATTCCAAGACATGTGCTTCTTGTGTTGCTTTTGGGGGGGTGGCAGGGGGCAAACAGTTTAAACATTGAGGTGTCTAAAACAGTGGAATCTTTCCTCAGTATCTGGGGAGTGAACTGCTTCTTCATAGCATATAGAAGAATGTGGGAGTTAAGGCTTTACTTTTGGTGAGCTAGAACACTGTGTCTCACTCAATCACAGAAGAAAATGTTCCAGGTTTTTTTTTCCTAAAAACTTAATATGGCAAGTCATTTGAACTTGGAAAATTGTGCTGTTCAGTACTTTAAAATATGCTTTCTGAAACTCCTCTGTTTGTATGGCTTTTATTTTTACTTCAACAAAATCCAGTTGAAACTGGTGTGTTTCCCAGCAGTTTTTTTGTTTAGCAAATAGTGTGTTCAAACAGAAGGAGCTGTTCCCCTGGAGTGCTTGAAATCAAGTGCAGTCCTAGGTAGTATCTTGACGTGTTACATCAAGATAGGAGCTGCTTGTAGCTGGTTTAAGGTAGAAATAAATGTGTGTTTGTGGTGCAAAGGTGATGGGTTTGGCTACAGACTCTATTTCAAATGGCTGGTTGCATACAGAAAAGGAAAGTTTAAAAGCAGTCTCTAAACATGATGTTTGGCCTTCCAGGCTTTGTAATAGTACAATAAACAAAGATGATTTGGATTCCTTCCTGGAAGCAGAAGGTAGAAGGAACATCTTATGTTAATGCAGTTCTATTTAAACATGCAGACTTCTTCTGTCTAGAATATTCCTGTCTCTCTTGGGAATTTGCTTCATTGATTTAATTGTACCAGTTAATACCTCTAATCCAAATAAGGGGTAATTTATCATGGTTTGAAATGGTTTTACTTGTTGCAAATTCAGTCTCCAGTGTAAACTGAATCAGAGTAACTGCATACAGGGGTTTCTAATGCACTGTTTGGATAATGTCTAGGGCCTTTTGCCTTGTTCTTTCTGATTCTTATATTGTTTTGAAGCCTGTAAAGCTGATGACAATGATATATATATATATATACATAATCTGATCTGGATTAAAAAGCTGTGCAGCAGGCAGTAAAGGAGATACTGATTTGGGTTCTCCTTTTGCTCAAAGTTCAACAAGGAGAATTGCCCCTTTACATGCAGTGCAGGTTCTACATATTGTTTCTCTGTGTAAATCCATGATAGACACCATTCCTAACCTGATAGAGGGTTGTCAGTGCTTTGAAAAAGCTATTATGAAATGGGACAGTGACCCAAATCTTAGAATCCTTAATTGTGCTATATTCCATACATAGCTGAAACAAAAATCCTATTGGGAGTCATTTAAAATACCAGGGGTTTTTTTAGTTTGAAAATTGGTGTACATTTTGCTAGGGGTGATTGAAATGGTAAAGTGAGGATGAAGGTGAGAAACATGCTGCAGGCTGACCTATCTTTTTTTCAGGGTCAAGATTAAAGTTTTTATTCTTACTTACCAAGGGGAGCAAATGAGAGAGTATTAATTTTGGCTTTATTTGTCACTAAATAAGAGCTTCTTAATGGAGAAAATTATTAATTTAATGTTCCATGATGACACTAGTGAGCATGGTACCTGATGAAGAAACGAGTGGGTGTACTTCCTAACAGTACAGGGATCAAAGTCCCATATCCCTTCAACAACAAACCACAGCCCAAGCTGTGGACTATTTTGCTGTCTTTGAAAAACTAGACAGTGAATGGGACTTAGGCAGAGGTGGGCAATACAATCCTTTGCAAGCTGTCTTTACTTCTGCCAATTCAGGATCTGCCCTTGCTGTCTATCTGCTCAAGCAAGGCAGGGAGAAGCACTTGTCCTGGTGAACTTTCCTCCCCCAGTGTTGTCGAGGTTTGATTCATACGGGTGTTTAAGGAAATCAGATCTAGTAGGTTTTCTTGATTGCCTCCTTGCATCTCCCTTGAAAGCCTGAGAATAGGTGGAGTAGTGATTTCCCCTTTCCACTGTGGCAGCCAGTGCTAGAAAGCAGGCTGGTTGATCTTTCTTGGCTCCTGGTTACTGCACTGCCCAGGTTACAAGGAAGTCTGCTCCTGTGTAAACTGAACCCAGTGATTTTATACCTTTCATTTTCCTTCCATTGCTCTTTTGTCTCACCTGATAAATGCACCCCTGGTTATTGTACCATGTTGGGCAATCTTTTTGGTCTCTTGGAAGGGGTCCAGCTGGAGCTTTTTGTGTTGGTGAGCCTTCAAAATTTTGCTTTTTTTCCATGGATATTTTTACTTCAGGTGAAAGCTGTTCTTAGTGAGAGCTGTTAAGTGTTCTTTTGCTCTATGACAAGAGTACTTTAACTACAGATATTGCTTACAGACTAGAGAAAACCAGAAAACCTATTTCAACTCCCAACAGTCTGACAAGTCCCAAATCAACAGCTTTTTATTTAGGAGAGGAGAGTTCTTGCCTCTCATTTTCTTTGTAGGTTTTTATTGTAATGTTAACCCAACAACAAAAAAACCACCAACAACAACAAAACCAAAACAAACCAAAACAAAAAAACACAGAAAAACCCACCAAAAACTTGTCCTGTAGCATTTCTTGCTGTGATAAGGTAGTTTAATAGAATAAGAAATGTCTGCTTTCTGATGTGCTCATCTCGTGGTCTTTCTCTTTTGGTCTTCTGCCATCTGCTGTCTTGGTGGTTTGCTTTCTGCTCAGATCTCCATCCTCTACCCAGCCCAGGGCCTGTGTGGTTGTACAGGGCAGGAGGTGTTTGGGACGGACTCCCTTGTGGGGATGGAGAATTTGTATGAAGATGATGCCAAGTGGGAAGAGAGAAAACATCTAATCCCCTTACTGTGCTTATAGCTGCCCACCTCAATTAAGCATAAATGAGATTAAAAGTTTGCTGAGGAAAGGATTTGCTGTTTTTTTGGGGGGACTCGGAGTTCCTTTTTTTCAATTGAGTTTGTACACGCGGCTTTGATGCGTCACTGCATTCAGGTAGCAGCATATTGTGCATTCCTTTCCTCATGCCTAAAGATACTGAATCTGTGAGGGGCTTTAGCTCAGCACTTCTCAGGTTGACCTGCATGCGAGTGCAAGCAGGAGCTGTTTTTTGAGAGCCCGGGGGAGTCAGTGGCAGAGGTGATGGGATGCGTGTGTCAGTGCCAGAGCTGCATGCAGAGAGGTGGAATCAGAGCTGCGAAGAGGCTGTGGGAGGAGAAGTGAGGCTGGGTGACACCAGTGGCATGGTAAGATCAGATTTGCAGTAGGAGAAAGGGAAGCTTCCAGCACTGACTCTGCTTCCTGTTGAAATCTGCAATCAAACTCCTAAAAAAAGGTCAAGTTTTAATACACGGAAAATTCTGGGCTCAATAGAACTTCTCTTGAAAAACTGTTGATGGAAAGCAAGATCAAGTATGGAAAGACCACAGACAAAGAGTTCACTCAAGTGGGTCTTACAGCCATTGAAACTCACTGTTTTTAATTTAGTTGTAATGAAGAAAAATTTAAAGTAGTTGCCAATTTTCACCCCGCTAGAGAAAAGCAGATGACTCTGTTTTTCAGACTCTGTTTAGATTTGAAGCAGCCCTGGGGAGGAGTGGGAAATATTGAAATGTATCTTGTGGGTTTTACATAACTTTGTTGGTTGGCTTAATTCTTTGCTGAAGCTGCTGAACTCCACTCTTTGTTTCCTTGTTTGATTAAGTTATTATTTATTTTTCAAGAACATTCCAGCTGAGTTCTGATGAACAGGTGAAGAGTTTCTCAGGAAGCTTTCTGTCTTGAGGACATATTAACATAATATTGTTTAGCTTCATACTTTCAGTACTTCCATATTAAAAGTAGTTACACCCAGAATTCAGAAACTGAATGAGGACTTTGACCACAGGACTGGCTTACTAGACTAAGGATATGTTTTGTAAAGATTTGTTGGTGTTTCCCATTTTTATATTAAATCCTTTGATTTCTTCAACCAGAAGTCTTTCAAGCATGTTTGAACATTTAAATCTGGACATTGGTTTGATTATTTTTTGTATGACATTGATTTGGGTCAAGTGTATGTCCCAAACACCTGTTTAAAAATGCAGTTTTAAGTCCAATATATTTGAGAACTTAAAGCATATAAAAGTGGATGTATTATTTTGTTGGTTTTTTTTTTTCCCATCTATGAAAAGAAATGTATTCACAGCATGATCTTGATCAAATACTGATTTATTTTTTTTTTTTTGTCCCTGTATTTCATCTCAGTTGAATGCCATGTCACACAACCCAGAAGGATAGTAAGGGCCAGTGTCCACTGAGAGCAAATTTTTGCCTTTTATAGTTATCTGGAGGATTCTGATGAGATACTGAATTTGAGCGTTGAGAGACTTGGAGTTTCAAGCTCTGTGTTCTGTACTGTTCCACAGTGCTTCACATGATCAGGTCTTGTGTTAGTATTAGGATAGGTTTATTTTCAATAAAGGAGAAAAAACATTTTCAGTGCTAGTTCAATATTACAAAGGCATCAGGTAAAGATAATGATCTCACATTTTGAATCCAACAAACATGTGGCTCCTGCAGTGTCCAGGAAGTTTCTTTTAAACACCTTTTTACCATGTGCAGATTTGCTTGTTAGTTTTAAATAGAATACTTGGTTTTCCTTAGGTAGTCTGGTAATTGGAGATTAAAGCATTTAGCTTTAGCATTTAGCCTTTTAGGCTGTGAGGCTAATTATGGTAATGTGTGAAGTTTGTCTATGCCAACTAAATTTATTAACTTCAGTCCTGTTCCCAGGGGGCTGGTACCAGTCTTAAATGTCAACAGCAGTGGCATTACCT
Organism: Florisuga fusca; assembly: GCA_038090715.1. NCBI lineage: Eukaryota > Metazoa > Chordata > Aves > Apodiformes > Trochilidae > Florisuga > Florisuga fusca. The sequence continues at coordinate 56,374,578 of JAAWXA010000002.1, forward strand.
GTCTTAACCAAAACCCCATGAAATGAACAAAAAAGGGAAATAAGATTAGCTTTTAAGTTCCTGAGGCCTAACTGACCTGTGCCATGAAGACTGGGAGATGTAAATGAGGAGCTGTTCATCTGGGCTGCGTTCTTGTGCATGAACAATGGGATGCAGTCTCTAAGGCTGGCAAGCTGTCACCCTTTGTTACATTGAAACAATACAAAATAAAACTGAGAAGGCTGAAGTCAACACAGTATCCACAAAGAAGGCTTTCCTTGTGTTTTGTAAGAAAGGTGTGAGCTGACCTACTGGGCTGTGTGGCTGAAATAGGTGAAATCAAGAACTACTTTACATTTCGGAGAAGGAAGTCAAGATAGAGAGAAAATGTGCTAAGCAGGAGAAGAAGGTGGATTTGAGAGCCAGCTCAAGAGAGCAAGCATGGAGAACAAGTTGTTTATTATTTTTTTTCAAGTCTCTTGTGTTCCTAATGCTTTTTCTATGTGTTTGTTTCTCATTTCAGATTGCCTGTTTGGTGTCTGTTGATCAGTTTCAGTTATACAAGAGGCTGAAGTTTGAACGAGGTGCGAACCTTTTGATTTCTATTACCTTCATTTTTAAAGTGTGAGTGGAAGCAGCAGTATTACATACTGCAAAGGCAGAGACTGTTGGATGAATTGAGGAAGAGATAAGAAGCTGTCTTTGTTTTGAAATAGTTTAAGAGCAATCACTAGGTCTGTCTGTGCTCCACAGATAAATTCAAAATTATTTCAATGCAACAGAATCAACAGAGTATCATCTTACTGAAATACTATATAGTTACTCAAGCTTGTGGGCAACATGATCAGATTGTGTGCCTGAGGCTCCTTTGCCCTTCCCTTGCTTATGCTGAGTCCTTGAGGTGGTGGTTGTACTGGTAGACAAGGTGCTAGAGGCCTTTCATATATCCATAGGGATCCTCAAAACTTTTGGGGGAGATAGACCCTGCAGTCTCATGGGGATTGCTGTAAACAACCCTGCAAGAGAGCTTTTCTCTTTTAGAAGCCTCATGTGTGTTTATTTGGTATATTTGATTTTTTTCTTGAGGAATAATTCAGCCTCTCATTGCTGAGTAAGATCTACTAGTAAAGAGTTTTGGAACTGAAGGTCTTATTGGGGCCAAGCTTTCCCATGCCAGAGGCCATCCTTCTGCTTCAGGGGATGGTTCCTTGCCAAGGCTGAAGAAGAGACTGGAGAGCTGGGCTACAGACTGGAGAGCTGGGCTGATTCCAACAGGATGAGGTTCAACACAGCCAAGTGCCGCGTCCTGCACTTTGGCCACAACAACCCCATGGGGAGCTCCAGGCTGGGCACAGAGTGGCTGGAGAGCAGCCAGACAGAGAGGGACCTGGGGGTCTGGATTGACAGGAAGCTGAACATGAGCCATCAGGGTGCCCAGGTGGCCAAGAAGGCCAATGGCATCCTGGCCTGTATCAGGAACAGCGTGGCCAGCAGGTCCAAGGAGGTGATTCTACCCCTGTACTCAGTGCTGGTGAGGCCACACCTCGAGTACTGTGTCCAGTTCTGGGCCCCTCAGTTCAGGAAGGAGATTGAGGTCCTGGAGCAGGTCCAAAGGAGGGCAACCAGGCTGGTGAAGGGACTCGAGCACAGATGCTATGAGGAGAGGCTGAGGGAGCTGGGGCTGTTCAGCCTGGAGAAGAGGAGGCTCAGGGGAGACCTCATCACTCTCTACAACTCCCTGAAAGGAGGGTGTAGCCAGGGGGGGGTTGGTCTCTTTTCCCAGACGACTTTCAACAAGACAAGAGGACACAGTCTTAAGTTGTGCCAGGGGAAATTTAGGTTAGATATGAGAAAGAATTTCTTTACGGAGAGGGTGATCAGGCATTGGAATGGGCTGCCCGGTGAGGTGGTGGATTCTCCGTCCCTGGAGATATTTAAAAAGAGACTGGATGTGGCACTCAGTGCCATGGTCTGGTAACCGCAGTGGTGGGTCAAGGGTTGGACTAGATGATCTCTGAGGTCCCTTCCAACCCGGCTAATTCTATGATTCTATGATTGTATGATTCTAAGAAACCAGTCAGAAAAATGAGGTCTTGCTCTGGCTCTAAAGTCTGGCACCAACCTGAAAGTTTCATCTGGAAGTTGCAGTGTTTTTCAAAGAACTCACTCCATGATAGCTTGCAGGGAAGTGTATCTGAGACTGATCTACCCTGACTGTGTGTTGTCCTTGCAAGTCAGTCTTTGTGTTCTTACTTTACATGCATAATTAGATGGTGGATTTGGAATATGTATGGAAATTACAAAATCACAGAATTGTCATGGTCAGAAAAGACTTCTTAAGATCACTGTGTTGAACTGTCAACATCCCCCCCAATAAAGCAAACAAAATGTATATATGTATATTTATCAGTATTTGCAGAATTGAAGTATAAAAACTGCAAAATCAGTTTACCCAGAGTTCATGGGCAGATGCAAATTTGCTAGCTATGATTTGCTAGCACTCAAGCCAAAAAGCAAAACCCTATTTCATTTATTTCTCTCCCTATTTTGGCTTCTCATTTACCCTTAATTCCTTAGGAAGTCCCTCCAGTTCATAAGCCAAGCAGTGGTTTGTCTACAGCCCTAGACAGTGGAAATCAAAATTTGTTAAAGCACCATTTTAAAGGGCTAAGAAATAGAGACGTTATTGCAATGCAGTAATATGTTTTATGTAAAACTTTTTTAAAGTGAAGACTGAAATTAATGATTTCCTGGTATCTTCTCCTCTGTAGCTAGCCAAACATGAACTCATGATCTTTTGTCCAAATCCCTGATACAGTTTTATGTTTTGTTTTGTTTTGTTTCTATTTCACTGCCTCCCACACAGAAGCCTGAACTTCTCTATTTTTTAAATCCTCCTTCCCTTTCTTTTCTTCTTCTTTTGCCTAGGTCTGACAAATCCTCCATCTCCACTACCTCACTTCATGTTTCTAAGATCTATCCTTTCTCCTTTATGATGAGGAAAACTGGCATCCAAGTGGCAGGCTTATATCCTAGCCTTTTTGTCTTGCCAGCAGTTGGTCCCAGCGATAAATCCAATTTTCTGATGCCTGGCAACAACGCTTCCTGCTATCTCAAGCTCTGATCTGGGCACCAGCACTAATCCCAGTCCCTGCCAACAGCTTTTGCCTATCCCCGTTTTAGAACTGCCTCCAATACTGACCTTTTTGGATCTTATCAACTGGACCTGGCTTATTAGCTTCTGCTGGGCTGCAGCTCTGTTCTCGGACCTGATCCTAGCCTGGTAACACCTGCCAAGTACACCTTTTGAGGGCCACGAATTCCTTTGCTTTACTTAATGACTTACTTTGCTTTACTTAATAACATTTTGAAGAACTGAAATAGAGTTGCATGGCTCTTACCAGCTTTTCAGTATTCATGTAAAAATGAAGAAAACCTTTACATGTGAAATACTTTGAGCCTGCCTTGGAGTTTTCAGGTATTTTATTGAGACCAGGTCCTGAGGAAGAGCTAACTTGGGTTTGCTAGGGTTTGTTCCTGGGGAGAAAGAGTCAGCATGGGAAGGGGAATAAATAGAAAGTGGTGAGTTTTCCAGACACTGCTGTACCATGTTCTTTTCCATGGCTGCAAATGTAATAGTCCAAATTCTTATTCTTAAAATAGGCAGGTAATAAGGTGTCTTTCGTGGCGTTTTCTCTGATCAACAAAGCCCTTTATTCAAACCCTTCAGCTTCATATATTCAGACCCTTTTTCTCTTGGCTATGTTCTGTTCACATATGGGCTCTTTGCTTCAGCAACCCCGTTGCTTTACCAGAAATAAATAACCAGCTTCTTCTCTAAGTCAAAAGGCTTACTTTTGCACTGTAGGCTTTGCTTACTAATCTTTAAGCAAGTGGTAAAGCTTAAAGCCAGTGCTTCTCATCCTTACATTTAGCATCACCCAGTCAATTTTTAGAAAAATTCTGATGATCTGAAGGACTTGTACATCCAAAAGCTACTCTACATCCAAAAGCTATTTTCTCCATTCTCTATCTGTGTGAGCTACTTTAATAACATAATTTCCTCTGCATTTCCTTATTTTTTAAAAAAGTGGACAACTAATATTGGGTGACAAAGTAGAGACAAGTAATTGGCATACAATTTTGTATCTATAGACACTTGCTTGGCTTAATAAGGAATGCAGTGGAAATAATTTTTCCTCTTGTGGTTTTTTTGTGTTCTCAGAATGCAAATGACTTGAACTCAAGCTTTCTTACAAATCTGTAACTTCTCTGAATCCAGTCTGGACCTAGCCACACAGCTTCTGTGCAGCATATTTTAATAGAAGAAACAGAAATTCATCAGAAGTAACACAAAAGAGGAATAGGATGTGGTTAGGAAATATGAATTGTATTTCTATTACTGTGACGCCCAATAGACCAAGTGAGATTATGACCATGTTATGCCTGAGTGAAAAGTAGTCTATTTTAAAAAGGTGTCCCTGATAAACTCTGAAAAGCACAGGCTCATTTTTTCAGGGCACTGCGTTTCCCCCATCTGTCTCCTACATCTCACCTGAGAGTTTGTGCATTTTGTGAAAACTGGCCAGACCCCTGCCTGGCACTGATGCTGTTTGGGAAGTCTTTCTTCCTGATAGTGGAGTAAATATGGTGAACTGGCTGTGGGGAGGCAGAGAAAAGGCTTGGCAGAGAAATGTCCCTAACTAAATGATGGAGCAGCTTGTCAGAGCAATACAATAGCCTGTTTTCTTTTTTTTGGCTGCTCCTTCTAATTTTTTTCTGGTTTCATTTGTACTTCATCATAAACTGAACAGCATGAGACAGCATGGGTTGCAAAACATCATCTGTATGTTCTTTGTAAAATGGAGGAAGTGGAAGAGAAGGGAGTTTCATCTCATGCATTACATCTTGCTGCAACTAATTTGTAAAAATCAGTAAGATTTACAACCCACACCCCCTCCTCCAAGTGCTGTCAAACCCAGACATCCTGCCTTTTATCCAAAGACACAGCAGGAGAATTTAGGTTCCCAAAGCTGAATATGTTCAGCAGCTATCTGTAGGAACAGCACTTTATCTTAACTACTGTTTGTAGTTCAGCATACTGAACCTACAGTGTGAAGACTTAAATGCAATAGCCTGTACTAGGCCATGGTCTTGACCAAGTTCAGAGTTTCTCTTAAGAGACACTGAGGAAAGCTACAGAAATAGATAGAAATAAGGCCATGGGGATGATCAGAGGACTAGAGCACCTGCCATATGAGGAGAGGCTGAGAAAATTGGGTTTGGTTTGTTCAGCCCTGAGAAGAGAAGGCTTAGGAGAGACCTTACTACAATGTTCCAGTACTTAAAAGGCAGCTACAAAGAAGATGGACACACTGTTTTTACAAGGAGGCAGATGGATAGGACAAAGGGCAATGGGTACAGGTTGCTCCTGGGGAGATTCCAATTGGACACAAGAAGAAAATTTTTCACTATGAGTACAGTCAGACATTGGAAGTCTCCCAGGGGAAGTGGTGGATCCCCCCACTTTGGAACATTTTAAGTCTCAGCTTGATGGGGTGCTGAGACATCTCATGTAAACAATAATATTAGAAGGGTTAGACCAGGTGATCCTTGAGGTCTCTTTCATGCTAACATTCTATGATTTTGTGATTCTCTATGAAATAATGATTTCTAGGGCATTATTGTAAATGGCTTGAACTACCCATCCATGTCTCTCTCTTCTCCCTGTGTATGAAGCTGCATTTTATTCTGAGTTTTGTTCAATAGAAAGCAAAACATTTGTTTTCGGGGGCTAAGGAGGCATGTGTAAGAGAACTAGAGGGAAGAAGGCAATTAGATTAATGAAGTGGCTGGAGAGAGATGCTACAGGTAGCACTGCCCAAATTCTATATGATAGCCTTTGCCATGGATCATCCTTATGTGGTTCCTTACTGTAAATATCCCAGACAAACAGGTAGGAGGGATGTCTTTAAAGAAACTGGAAATTTTCAAGGTGAACAAAGAAATTAAGAATACTGTAAGAGAGCTGATTTTCTAGTGTGTGTTAGGTATGAAGTTTGTCTTTCTCAGCAGGTGTTCATACATGTGTATCCAAACGCTTGGGAGCTTGGGGGAAATTTTTACTTCTTGGAGTACATCTCTAGTTATACAGTTTCTAGTTTTTGGGTATATGGACAGTGAACTGATATGGCTGTTTTTCATGCTAATTGGAGCATCTGCTAAATATCCATCCACCACCCCCTTCACTGCAGACTAACAGCAGCCTCCTGCAGAGGAGCAGTGCAGTCAGGGGTGTGTGCAAAGGAGAAACCTTCAACTGTTTCTACAAAAGTTGACAGGGAATGCATTTCAGGAGTCTTTGTGCAGCCTTTTGTTCCAAGTGGGACAGTATTTTATCTGCTGGAGGTCCAGAAGAACACTGTAATGACTTTTGACATCTCACAGGGATTTCCACCTGTTCCTGAGACATCCTCTCCATCTATTTCTTTTCAGTGGTGGTACTACACACCTCCCAGGAAAGATGTAGGTAGCTCCTGCAAGTATGACAGCCCTTTTTCTGGGGAGGCTTTGCAGGGTGGGAGCATTTGGCTGCACCTCATGGACTTGAGGCAGTATAAAGTGCAAAGAAAAGGGGCATCTCTAATAGTAAGCATGTTTTAGCTGTGTTTCTGTTGCAAGCCCAGATTTCCTTGAATAAAGTTTGAGGAGCAAGAAAAAAAATCAACATTAATCATTCGCTGCCATGCAGGGATGTCTGTAACTCAAGGTATCCAACTTGAATCTTGCTTTGACTGTTGTTGTAATCTGATACCTGACAAATAATGATCATATAATTGACAATTAGTTGAAATTTGTAGGTAGAGAGAATGATATAAGGCACAGAAAATGATTTGGCATTACTTTAATGGCAGTCCCTCTCCTATTTACATGAAATAACTACCATGGATGTGAAAGACATGGGTGTTACGTTTGTCTTTTGTACTTCACTGTAAAGTCAAAGAATACATCACATGTCCTGTATTGTCACTCTTGTGATGCTTCCAGTGCAGCCACCTGTGCAGAGTACAGTTACAGACCCACCTAAAGAAGAGGGGTAGGCTCAGATGCCCATGGGCATGGCTGCAGATGGCTTCAACTTTCCCACCCGTGAGCAGAACCGGGTCTTGCATACCTAGACACATGTCACTGGGATGAGACATGAACTATATGAACTTTTTTTTTTTTTTTTTTTCCTCTCTGCTACATTTCAGAAGTCCACTTGGATCCCCAAAGAACATGGTGCCCTGCAGCTGACTGCCAAACAGTGTGCCAGATTGCACCGAGTGAGTCAGGAGTGCCAGTGCCGGTGAAGTGCCCCCTTTGCCACCTGATGTTCTGCTCCTCCTGCAAGGACACGTGGCACCCGCAGCGCTTATGCCAGGAAAACCAAATTGTTTCATTACCAACTGAGCAGGGGTAAGAAGGGAACCCACAGAGGCCACAAGGTCTTTTGGTTCTTTCTGGCATGTGGTGATACCTCTGTGCCTTGCAAATGTTAATATTTTTTTGTTACCTACTGAACGTGAGATGCCACTGACACTTCTGAAAGGTGAAGCCTTCCAGGGCTTTGAATCTGCCTAAAGGCATGCTAGAATTGTGACTTGGCACCCATACAAAAAAAGGCAATACACTACTTTTTTAGGATCAAAACTTATCTTACACTGTCATTAAGAAATCAACCCTGGTTAATATTTATAGAAGGAATTTTCAGAGGAATCTTGAGTTTTATGCACAGTGGTTGTAAAATGTTCCATTAGGTGTGAGAAATCTGACTTATGCTCATTGTGCACAGGTCTGAACAGCCTACAGATAAGGCTGTGTAAGATATTAATCTACAGAAAGAAGATACTCCATTATTTAAATTATATAATGTTTGCAGCCATTGGTTTTTTTCAGAATCAGATTATGTTCAGTCATGTGTATTCAAAATTTTCTAAATTTGGGAAATTCTTTACAGAGAGGGTGATCAGGCACTGGAATAGGCTGCCCAGGGAGGGGGTGGATTCTTCATCCCTGGAGTATTTTAAGAAGAGACTGATATGGCACTCAGGGCCATGGTCTGGTAACCACGGTGGTAGTGGATCAAGGGTTGGACTTGGTGACCTCAGAGGTCCTTTCCAACCCAGCTGATTCGATGATTCTATAATTTTTTGCAAGAAATGAAAGTTTACTTAAAATCCAAGCCTTCTACTTGTTCAAGACAAGAATACAAGTTACCAAAGGACTCACCATAAATTTTTCCAGGTTATATTTCAGCATAAATTTTCTCCAAAATCTTCTTCAGGTTTGATCTTTGGCTTTGGTGGAGTTTCAGGCTAGTTTGTTCACACAGGTCCAGTGTTTATGAATTGCATAATATGATCCTGTTAAATGGTGCAAGCAGTCTTAAAATTGCTCTTTTTTAGTGCTGTTGGTGATGTGCTTGTGGGTATAGTGAGTGATGGTTTCAGACCATAAAACACCAAGGAACACCTGTTTCACTTTTGCATAATAATAATAATTATCTTGCACCTTGTAGTGAGTGTACTTCAGTGTATTGTACTGATTATGACAAACTTCACACGTTAAGTGCACTAGGGCAACAGCATTAGGAGCTCTGAAAATAAGCTCAGTACACATTAGGCAGTGGAGCTGAGCAGTAATTACAGTCACATTTCACTTTAATGTTTTCTTACTCTTTTAGATCACTTATTGGAACAGAGACAGAGGCACCAATAAAGCAGTGCCCAGTTTGTAGAATCTATATTGAACGAAATGAGGGCTGTGCTCAGATGATGTGCAAGAACTGCAAGCACACATTTTGCTGGTACTGTCTACAAAACTTGGATGTAAGTACTCCAGAAAGAAACACCTGGATAAAGAGAAACAGGACTGGGGTTAGTCTGAGTACAAGCTATTACCAACTCATTGATATTTGAGGGGAAGTGTTGGCTCAGTTTAGCTTCTTGCTTTCTTTCTTCATTTGGTGCTTTTTTTTTTTTTTTTTTTTTTTTTTTTTTTTTCTTTGAGGGAAATGGGACAGACTAGTTGCTTTATGTAGGTCTATTCCAGCGCTGCATTTCTCTGATTCCTGCTTTCAGTGCAGTAGCTAAAAACTGACTGAGAGCTAGTGAATTAAGTGTCTATCACCTGCTGCAACTATTAGGGTCAAAGCATGTCCAAAAAATGGTATGGTACTGGGTGAAGGGGGTTCTTTCACTGGCAGGTACATTAAGAGTGCATACGGATTAGGTCTCAGTAGTAGTTTACACTAGCTCCGTGTTTGCTGAAGTGAACGATTAGTAGGCTTGAAGATACAAATGGTGGATTATGAAGTGCTGGTTGCTAGTTATTTCTCAAGTGATACCAATTAGTCTCAACTTCTGTGGACTTCAAGGAACTATTGTGCTCGTGCGTATGACAGCTTCCCTTTTTGGCACTGTCATCGGTAACAACCGTGGGAGCATGGAAAGAACTTCACCACCACTTCCAATAATACGTTAGATACTGAATGGCTTTTCTTCTTTTTTTTTTTGCACTCCACATCCGGCAAGCAATGAAACTTCCTCATTCTTTATCCTTTCTCTTAGCATGCTAAACAGGTTTGCTTAGCATTGTGTCCCATTTCTCTGTGTGTGAGCGTGCTTTCTCAACATGAGTCTCCTGGCTTCCCTCAGAGTACACGCAGTGCACGATGGCTTAACACTGTGCTGAACTGGAAGACTCTCAGATTCTCACAGACTCTGCAGATACGTCTTTACCAGGTTTTCATCAGTTTGAAAGAGAGAAAAAGTAACTGTAGTTTTGTGATTCAAAAGCAGTTTTTCTAAATTTGCGGGGCTACAGGAGCTCTAGCTATAGATGAAGGTAATACCTGTAGAGCCTAAGAGTAAGGCTGAGAAATAAATGAGGAAGCAGCTCTAAGGTTACAACATAGGGAAGGGTAATACAGGGCATTAGTCACTTGCTGAAGATAAAATGGGTAATTTAATAAGTATTACTGAGAAAAGAGAAAGGAAATGGGAATTTCCTACTTTTAAAATTTTCCTGTTAAGCCTAGGAAGAAAATGACTCTAAAGTGCAGGGACAGCAGGAGAACAGCAGGTAGAATTAGCTGAGGAATATGATCCCTCAGATTGTCAGCTTTCAGAAATATCTGTTGTCTACAGGCTTCTTCACCATCACCAAATTACAGACTTGGTACTTGTGTAGTAGGTGCAATGCATATGCTTAGGCTTTTTATAAGTGGGGGAGGAAAGATGCTCAGATCCCAAGCACACCACACTTTTAAACTGCTAGAATTTTCTCTAGGTAATTATTTGGAAGACAGGTGAACTCTGGATAGTAATTCTAAAGCAGTGTCAGGAAAGTTGCATTTCCAGTCTGGCCTTGAATCTCTTCCTGCAGTACTGTAACCTGCTCTTACAACTTCTCCTTTTGCTTTTCAGAATGATATCTTCTTAAGACATTATGACAGAGGCCCTTGCAGAAACAAGCTGGGCCACTCGAGGGCTTCAGTGATGTGGAACAGAACGCAGGTGTGTTTCTAGTCAGCTGAGTAGAGCTCTCACACATACATAAAGCAAAGAGATTTTCACCACTCAGTGAAGGACCAAGATTATGGTTCATTATGTTCATGTTTTATCATATTTTTTGTGATGTATCCTGTGCTTATGCATGCACACATGTATTTTATTTTCCACATTAGATAAACATGTATTTTTCCCCACCATGTCTTTCAGGTTGTGGGGATCCTCGTTGGACTTGGTATCATAGCAGTAGTGACATCTCCCTTGCTGCTTGTGGCATCTCCATGCATCATCTGCTGCATTTGCAAATCTTACCGAAGCAAGAAGAAAAAACACAGCCCACCAACAACTTAAAATCTGTCTAAGCCTCCATCTGTAGAGCATATGTTTGTGAGATAGCACAATGGTTGTATTTCAGTGCCATACCTACCGAATAATATGCCCTTTTTTTCCAGTTCTTGGGATAAGTGCCCATTCTTCACAGGCTACTCTGTCACTAACAAGTCCCACTGTGCTAAAAGTCTAGATTATTTTGCAGTACATATGGCTATAGGTTTTTGCTTTTTAAGAGGAAAATGGGACACCATTCAGTAGTTCATACCCTTAAATATGAGACTGCTAGAACTTTACCATCCTCTATCAGCTGCACATGACTTGATCCTGCAGTATTGTCCTACCTTTGCAGACCCAGCTGTTACTGTCGTGCTTTCTGTTGGCTCTTGGCAAGACTTTCTCAGAAAGTTTTGCATATTTTATAAAAGCAAGAGAGGTAAACACCTGATGAAGTTCTTTCTGCTAGCTTGAGTCCTCTTCAAGGTAACAAACTGTTAAGAAAATATATTTGACAGTTTCCTGTCAACTGGCTGCCATGGCATTTCTTTCAGCAATGAAATCAATTTTATTTGTCTATTGATCTCATTTACAGAATTGAAATGCAACAAAAATATTTCTAACTAAGATAAGGCTCTCTTGAGAGACTGGAGTACCTTGAGAAAGCCGTTTTTTTTCAGATCAAACATGACATAGCTACCTTGAAATATTTAGAGCATGCATATTTGCCTGCCATTTAGTAAACACATCATGAATCTATATTTTAAGAAAGGCCTGATTCTGCTCCTATTTTGTGCTCAGTGTTGGGATCTTTGTTGTGCATACATAGTGTGCCCACGAGTGCATGGATACACAGAGTACCTAATGCACAGTTTATTTTCTAGGCAGTCAGTATATTTTTTCAACAGTTTACATGGGGTGGAGGCAAGAACCCTGTTCAGAACAGACCCAGACCAGGATAAGCCAAACCCAAACCCTTCTTTAAACCATATGGACCAGCTGAAGAGAATACTTGAGAAATGCTGTGTAAATGCAAGCTCTGTCCATTGGTGGGTATTTTTTCTCTCCCACTCACGGTTAACATGGTTACTGATAGTTTTTCCTTACTATAAATCTGAAAGGCTGTACTTTAATGAACCCTTCAGTTTAATTTGGTGTCTCACTACCAAACTGATTCAGATCCTGATATCAGCTACACCTGTACAAGTTCACTGAAACCTCCCTGAAGAGCTGGAGTTACTCCAGGGTCAGCGAGGAGTGAGAGAGATTGGACTCTGCTCCCTGGAGTTTATTTCCTTAATGGCTGGTGCTTCTCACAACCCTGGCCAGTGGTGGCTTTTGTTCTGGACTCCCATCTGTGCATTTTATATCTGTGGGAACTGATACGAGTTTGCACTATGTAATCCTCTGTATTTCCAATCCCCTTTTTGACAAGGGCTGCTGAGCCTGAGCATCGTGTCAGGCTCACCCTCTGCCCTCCTCCGCAGCCCGGGAGTGCTGCAGAGAGCATCTTTGCTGTTGCATTTGGCCGAGCCTCAGGAACTTTGCCTTCTTGGCAGTCGTAAATGTGACCTTTTTGTGTGTGTGTGTGTGTTTAACTTCGCTCTCTTAATTACTGTAACAGATGTGGTAGATGTTCTTATTTTAAGAAAGTGTAGTCTGTTGAACAGACTAGCAGGGACAAAGGCCTTAAATGATATTGTCTGTTTTCCTTTTTAATTTGATTTCTTTTATAAATACTGTCTGACTTTGCTACCAGTCATGGCTGGAAGGCAGGCAGTGCTAGCCAGTGTGAAAGGCTATATTTATTCTCCGTCCACAGCTTTGAAGGGAAGCAGAAAAGATAGTACATTCTAAATACAGGGTGCAATGCAGGCAACTGCCATTTATAATAAATAATGTTTTCTGTATGTGTTTTCTTTAAGAGCAGTAATGGTAGTGCTTGGGGGTACCTGTGACAGATTAAAGTGTCCAGACCTTGGCTTTGCACTATTTTTCTACCTATGCTTTTATGGCACTACTGTCATTTCCATTTTATTTATGAACTTGCAGTTGAGAGTCTTACTTTAGTGAAGCCTCAAGGACGAAGATATTGGAGCTGTACAGTCTTTTTAACCATAACTGGCATTGCAATGTACCAATATCCTTTGCATGTTAAAATTAATTTTTTATGTTTTTTGGTCTTCTCTATGTCCACTACACCCTCTGCTAGTCTGCTTTCTTTCCTTGTCCTCTACCTTTTTTGCCCTTGGCCTTTTTTTTGCTAAAATGCCAAATGGAATGAAGTTGTCTGATGTTTTTTTCATTAATACTCTGTGTTAATGAAACTGCTAAGATTTTCTCTGTTCAAGAGATGCTGAAGGCATTTCTGAAGGCACTGTCTTGCCCAGAATACACTAAATGGACACAATGTCACCATTTGTGTTGTAAAACAAATCTGAACTTGTTTTGGTTCTTTTAAATGTTGTCTGAAATTTAAAAAAAAAATCTCTCCATAGAGTGGGAATTTGTTTAAATGGCTGAAGACTAATACTTTATAAAAGCATTGCATAGCTGTAAAGTCTGGGAAAACAACACTATTTAGTTTATTTTTAACTCCTCAGTTTGAGTGCAGGATAGCCTCTTCCAGAGTCTGATGCCTCAGAAGGAAGATGTGCCTTTTCTGTGTGCACATTGTATTGCTGATGCCAGTTTAGGTGCCTGCTGAGCGTACCAAAAGTGGTAGAAATTCAGTATGCAGGTGTTAGCACAACCTGACAACTGAAATGCCAGTCCAAGCATCTAAGGAGCCTGTATGAAGATTGGTAGCAGCAACCCAGGCTTTAGCTGGAGGTCTTTACAGAAAAGCTGGATAGCAAGTGCATGGGGTACAGACACACATCCCTTTGGCTGCATAGATGCAACAATTGACTAGGAAGTAAGTTCTAGAAATACTTGAGAGCTTAAAATAGAAGCCTTGCAAAGACTAATGATTATTTTCTTTAAAAGTCCAGTGCATCATGTGTCCTGGGGATACTTGAGCACGTGCAGTAAATAGATCTGAAGCTGGCCAGCACATGAGGTTGCACTAACTCTGCCGAGTGGGGCTGCAACTGTGCTGGGAGATGTAGGGCCCTGTTGCCATGTTTTTCAGAAGGCACCTATTTTGCACCAACTGGTCCTGCTCACAGAGTTTCCAGAGAACAATTTAACAATTCTAGCTAGAGCTTATTTACAGTGGGTTTTTAAAAATTTTATTATTGTTTGGTTGGTTGGTTTGTTTGGTTTTGTTTCGTTTGGTTTGTTGTTTTTTGGTTGGTTTTTTTTTAATGAATTGGAAAAGTTAAAGTCACTTTATGAGAGATTTAGGGCAATCATAACAAAAAATACTAACAGAAATTAGGGAGAAAGACATAAAAACAGGACTCCAACTACTCTTCTAAATCAATGTAGCTGTAAATCCACCCTCTTGAACTCTATCTGTGTGATGTGGTGCATGTTAGTAGCAGGCTTCACTGCTCTTACCATCTCTCTTCTTTCCCCTGTGGTAGGTGGCTGGTTGCAGGCAGCACCCAAGGGAAGACTCAGGGCTATGGCAGGACGAGGTCCTGCAGGAGCTGGGATCTAGGCACACTTCCCACCCTGGCACCAACATCCATTTACTCTGGGGCCTTTAACCTTGGAGAGAGACCTTGGGGGTTTTAGCCTGGTAACCTTACAGTGATGGTGTCCATAGACATTCTCTCTTGGAGATCAAAAGTGGCAACTACTCTATTCCCTCTGACCCCACAGGCATTCAGTCCTGAAGTTGGGCTCTAGAAATCTGGATTTTTACTGCATCTAGAAATCTGCTAGATTTTTACTGCATCTGCTAGAATTTTACTATTTTTACTATTAAACATTTACTATTTTTACTGCATGTGCTAGAAATCTGGATTTTTACTGCATCTGTCCACACATCTCCATGGCCATATTTCTCATCATAATTTCATGCTAGACAGTGGAGCTGTGCCAAATACAGATGAGGAACCCACTCAGCATCTCATGTTCTTATGTTAAAATGAGGGTGATGATACCTCCTCCCAAACCCACTTGATAATAAAAAGAAAATACTTGTCATTCTATAGAAAAAGTAATTTCCTGCAATATTTATTCTAGAACTATAGGAGATGGTAAATGCTGTCTTTCAGTAAGTGATGATTTATCATTGGTTCACGGGGTTACTTACCCCAAAGAAGTGCACGAGGGGTAACAGTAATTAATGTTTTTACAGTGTTTTAATGATGCTACATACTGTTGTCTGCCCAGTAGCATAGCATGAAGTCCAAAGATGAGTTTAAAGTGTACATAATTTTTACTTGAATGAACTAAGAGAAATTGGATATTACCTTTGTATGTCCTTGAAGATATACAAGTGGACAGAAATCAACTGCATATCTATAGTGGAAAAATGGAAGTCAACTTTTGGCTACTCTGTTCTCTGGTACTACAGTGGGTAGTTGTGCTGAGTGCCTGTCACTTTAAAAATCTTAAATCTGTTTCACACTGTGATCTCCTTCTCCCAGTCATGCTCATTTTTCTCAAACAAATTACTTTTATGATCATATTTCTCATTCTCTATCTTAGGCCAAAGATTCTTAGAGTGAAATCAGGAGATTTCTTTGTATGAGGACAAAAACTTTCCTGAAATTTTCTTCCAGGTTTTAATAAGGAACTTGATCCTAACATGAATGACCAAAGATAGAAATTTGAGACTTGTTTAGAAAAACTCATTCAGACTTCAGAAGTTCTCTTGGAAGACCCAAATAAGGACTGTTTGTTAGAGCTTGAAGGTAAAGTAGCCCTACAGCTTTTGAGTTTCCCAGGAGATACACTTCTATTGTTGAACAGATTTTTTTTTTTAAATGTACTGGGGGAAAAAAGAAAATCTACATTTACCATATATGTATTTTTATAGTATAAATCAAAAAAAGGTTCTCCTTTATAGCTTTCTATTCTATTCATAGACCCATGGAGGCTTTCTGGAGTATACTTATACAGTAAGATAACTTCTAAAATACACTAAAACAGTTGAACAGGGTGTGCTAGTTATAAGACTGTAGTAAGACATTCTCACACACAAATGTGTAGGATCAGACCCTAATTTATGTGGTTGGCATTAATGTGAAAGATGGGAAAATTTATGTCTCCTGAAATAATGACAGTTGATTATTTTGTGTTCTACTGGAAAGTGAACTTACTGCTAAGATTCTGGAAAACTTCATTCTAATTTTTATTTTTCTCCTCTAGTTAGTAAAGTGATGAAGTGAGAACTAAACGATTTTGTTGAATAGAAAGCCCAAATGTCTGTTTTGTGTCACCACACTCGAGTTACTCAGAACCAATGTGGTTTTATAATTATAATTTATACAATAAATACATAATTTATAGTTCATAATTATAATATATTAAATTTTAAACATAATTGCCTTTTATCATGTGCTAGATTTGTTTTAGTTGCATTCATACTGGAAGTCTTTCTTCTTCTTCATAGGGAGAACGTCGTGGTGTTCCTGGCAAGGTAAATTTCTATGATTTGGTGCAGTGCAGTACAGTGCTGTGCACAGTGAACACTCACTGCTCCTGCTTTTTTTTTTTTTTTTTTTTTTTTTTAAATTGGATCAGAGGTTTTGTTATGATCCCTCAAGTTAGTTCTTTGAATTAAGCAACTTTCTTTTGTTAGAAAAGGTAGTTTACTAGCAATGAATTTTATTGACCATTACAATTTGGTCGAGTGATGCAGGTTGACAAGGTCCACCAGCTTTTTACAGTACGTGACCTCATTCTTTCCCCCTCTCCTCAAGAGGTTTTCTCATTCCTTGGCTGAAAATTAAGGACTTCAGTCATTTGCTTGTGCCTTCTGGATGTCCAAACAGAAGCAGCAGATTCTAGTGGCCCTGTGCTTGGATATCCCAGACAGGTTGAATGTGCAAAACCGCAGCAGGTGTGCAGTGAGTTGCTTAAATTTCAGGAAGGTGCCTGAGTTTACAGTTTCCTGGGGCAATGCAGTGGCAGTGGATGTGCACAAAGGATTCATCCAGGAGGCTTCATGAGTGCCACCAGCTGTACTGCAGGTGTCGTGCTGGGCTGGTGCTGCACCACAGCCCTGATGCTGGGCCGCTTCCCCACGCATGAGCGCATCCCAGTGTCATCGGGGGCCTTGTCTCAAGCTGGGCCTTTCCATAGCTACCCACCCACCCTCAAAACTCCCCAAATTCCACAGCAAATCGCTCCCCCCCCTTTCGTATCCCAGTCTCTGCTCGTGGCCTGTTTCAGTTTCAAAGAAACCTCTGTTCAGATGAGTTACCTGGAGCTCGACTGGTCAAAGCATTTGCTTTGCCTAATGAGCAGTTCTTTTAAATGAAGAAAAGCAGAACTGATATGTACCACACTGAAATGCTTCTGAAAAAAAGTTTTGAATACAAGTGTGACTTGAGGTGTCCAGGTCTGGTATTGGGGTGCATGCCTGAGCACTGTTGTGGACTGGCAATGGTTGTGGTGCCCTGTCCTGCCTAGTCCAGGGCAGGTGCTCAGCTCTGCGTGTTGCAGACAGAGGCACTGGGTTGAGCCAGCCTATTTACAGTGCTGTTGCCTCTTCTCGCTCTCCCAGATGGACTGATGCTGCTGTCAGATGATTTTTGTTTGAAATATATCCTTGGCTTGGTAAAAGGAGGAACAGCACTCCTTGTTTCGGGGGGCTCATCTCCTGTGCTGTGGCATAGAGGGGTAAACTCCTCCTCAGCATCTAAATGTTGTTTCCTTGGTACCTGTTTAGGCTTATGTTTTGTTTATCTGTTTTTGTTGGTTTGTTTTTTGTTGTTTTTTTTTTTCTCTCTAGGTAGTACACTTTCTTCACCACTCTGCTCCTGGTGAAGGGAAAAGGGTTTGATCTTTGTAAGATTTGTTAAAATATTTTTGTGTTTATAAGAGGAAAGCTGACATGTGTAAAGAAATAAGTGCTTTAGTAAATTTTTTGTTGTATGATTCAGCATTTAAACATTTTACAGATGCAATTTTTTGCACTCTCTCTGCATATATTCATAAAAACGTATTTATTTTCTGTCTTTATGGTTTAATTTGGATTTTTTTCTTCTAATGTTACAAAATGCAGTATGTGCAACATTAAAAAAATTAGTGTAAAGACATTGCCTCATTTTGTTGTAATTTTTAGCTGCCTTTATAAAGATGAGCACAGAAAATCAATGGGAAGGATTCAAACACATCGGAATCATAATTTTGAGGATAAAAGGATGGAAGAGACGGGATCAGAATCTTGACTCTCATTTTCTCTTTCAAAAATTAATAACATAAAAATCCTTCTAAAGAAGGCAGGCAGGCTCTGGGTGAGCTCTTGCATGCTGCTGTTGTGCAGCTGACAAAGCATTGGTGGTGGTTGCTCTCGTGAAGTCCAGTGGAGACCATGACCTCGGGCATCCCAGGGGGAACCTTGAGGAGCTAGAGCCAGGCTGTGGGTGTGGGATGTGCAGGAGGCTTCATGCAGAAAAGTCTGCTGCTTCAGAGCCCCTTCTACTTGGCTCCCTCAACCCTTCTTGTCCTTGCAGGAGAATTAGGCCTCATGTTCTGTGTGGCCAAAGGGCATGATGAAACATGACACCCTGCTGTGTAATTTCAGGTGTATATGCTCCTTAGTTTTCTCACACACTCACATCCTGCATTGCTTATGAGAGACAATCACAGCTGTGTTTTTGAGCATCACATATAAGGTGATGTGTACTATTAAATATTTCCAGCCTAGCTACAGTTATGCAGCATCTGAAGGTAGGGTTTTCCACCTGGATGACACAACCTTGAAAACCCAGCATATTGTCTGCAGGACTTTTCACCATTATCTGAGAGGTCTCCAGAGTTTTACCTTTGAGGACACATTTTGAAAACTATGTCTGAGATTTTCACCTCAACATTTCCTTTTTAACACCATCATTGTCACCCACAGCTCAAAATTTTAGTCATACCTGTACTTCCCCCCAGTTTGTTCATAGTAAATTCAGTGCTGATGTTATTGCACTTAAACACAGCCTTTGTATTTATATATGTTCTTTCTTGTTGTTGTTTGTCTCCCATTGAGACTCTGGTCTTGTTTGGTGAATGTGCAACAAAACAGTGCCAACACATCTGTCCCCACAGTGAGTTATTGGAGCAGACCGAACGTTTCCAGTGTGGCACTTTGCCTTCAGAGGATCTTTCTGACTACAGAGGAACCAATGTTGTGGTGGGAATGTGTCAAATCTGTCAAACCTATGATGGACACCAGCTGCTGGCAACCAACATGCCTGGTGTCCTGCCAATCTACCAGCTGCCAGTAGTGGGCAAACTGCCCAGCTCCCCACCTGGCAGACAAGTGACCTTCTGGGTCCTCACCTGGCAACTTTGAAAAAAACCCCAAATTTTTCCAATAAAAAAATGACATTTCTGAATTTATCTCAATTTTTAAAAATTCTAGGTCAGACAAGCCTGAGCATTTTTCAACAAAGAGGAAAATACAGAAGGCCTGTGACTCATGTGTGGTCACACTCTCTTTCACACATTTGTTTTTCAGCAGAAATGGGACCCAGTTCCCACATTCAGTTCATTCTCCTTCAACGTGCAGTTTTACCCCAGGCTTCTGTACTTGTCATGAAGACTAGTTGTTGTTGTTGTTCTAGTTGAAGAACTGGTTGTTCTTCAAAAACCTTTTATTTCAGGATTATTTATAACCAACTCTCTGGATTTTAAATTCCTTGCATTTTTTGATATTACAAAAGATGTTGTTTAACTTCTTGACCTGTGTGTCTAAAATAGTCATCCACCGACTCACACCCACAGCCCCTTCTGCACAGGGAAGAGTGTTGCCTTAAACACTACCATCAGCCTGATCCATCCTTCCAGTCTGGCAAATACCACCCACGTCACCCTTGTAAAACACCTCCTCTGGTCTCCTAATGAGTGGGTTGACCCTTTTGCTCCAAGGTCACCCTGTGGGTGATGCTGCCCACCCTATCATCATTCTGTTACACTTCTCTGTGAGGCCCTTGACTCTTGAGGATCCTTCCTCCTCTGTAGGTGGTGATGGCTGCTGAGGAGAATGCCCTTGCAAATACGTTTTCCAGGGGCCTTTGAGCCTGCACCATGGCTCCTTTCTAGCTCTCTCCAGCTCTTCCAATCTAAAAACGTTTAACATTTTGGAAACCAGAAATCACTGAAAATTGTAATAAAAGCCCTTGTCTTTCTACAGATCTTTCCAGGGATATCGCAGAATTAAAATAAAAGAAAACCCAACATCCAAAGTACAGTCACAGTCATAATTTCCAGAGCAAACATTTTTCCATTTGGTACCATGGGTTACTTCTCACATGGGATCTTGCAGGCTGAGCTTTTCAGGCCACGGTCTGGCTTAATACCTATGCAGTGAACAACATCTCCAAGCACTGCCACACTGACCCTCACAGATGTCCCAGCTCAGGGCTGAATACCTGTACCATCTTATTCAACACCAAAAGGCAGCCAAATCTTTCTTGTTATTCTTTTCCTTAAGCTGAGTTTTAGCAGGGCTACCAAGTGGAATGGGTGCACTTTGAAATTCAGCTGGGGTGCTGGAATAGCTGCTCAGTGACAGAGCTTGTGAGCAACAGCCCAGTGTCCCCACCTGTCTGGGGATATGCCTGTGTTTTATGCAGAAGGAGAAAACTGCAGCAAGTCTTGACTTTTCAAACTGAGGCTGCAGAAAGGTTTCCCCAGAAGGGTTAGAGTGAATCCTCCAAGCAAGAGACTCCCCAGTCTTTTTTCTTAGTAGTACTATGTAGCAAAGAGATGAAAAAAATCCTTTCTGATGCTGACCTCTTAATAACACAATCCATTAGCAGGCACAGTTGGAACCTTGGCAATCTTGCCTTCTTAAGATCCATGCCAGTGTCAAAATGTCATACTCTGAAAAAGCCTGGAGGACTGGCCAATTAACGAGTAATGGAGCTTTCCTGGCCAACAAATTGAATTTAAGCCCAGGTGGGTGCATGTGCCTATAGCAATCTGTGCTGTTGTCTGCTGTGAGAGGCAGGGGAATCCTGCCACCTCCAGCAGCTGCTCCTGCACCAGGTCATCCTGGACAAAACAGCTAGTGGGGCTGCTATCTTGGGATCTCCTGGATTTTTCCCATGTGAGTGTTTCTGAGCATCCCATTGGTTGGCTAGGCCAAGATCGGGACATACGTGTCAGGACTTCAGAGAAGAGCTCCAAGGAATGTCCTGTGACAGTGCCCAGGAACAGTTCTCCAGATGCTAGAGGAGGTAATTCAGGACCTTGAGGCTAGCTGAGCTGAATGCCTCTTGAGAAAACTTTGGTTTGTTCTTAACTGTATCTGTTCCCATTTGGAGGTTTTTCCCTTCGGTCTGAGGCTTGACCAAACTCTCTCTGCTCTCAGCACTGCAGGGAGAGAGGAATTAATCTGTTTTCTGTTATACTGTGTTCAGTTTTGCTGACCTAATACATTGCTTGGCTTTTTCCTGGAAGGGACATTGTTCTTGATGGTCTTTCAGCTAGAGGAGCCTTCTTGCAGTATGTTTGCTACCAAAATGTGCTGAAGTGTGTAGCATTATAGAGTCAGATTCTATTTTTAAAATAGAATCAAGATGGAAAGGAACTTCCAGATTTGCTCAGGCTATGAATACAAGCAACTAAAATGTGGGGCCTTGGGGCCTCCAGAGCATCACTCACAGGTTTTGGTACAACCAGAGAGGCAGCAGTCTCTGGCTTCTTAGGAACAAAGGTTTAAAAGTTGATAACAGGGATGCTCTGGGCTGCAGTCAGACCAAAGTTCCCTCAGGCTGGGTGAGGAAGTATGGTTGAGGCTGATATAGCTGTGGTGGCCCAGGAACCAGCAGAGTGTTTCTGGAAGTGGTGAGTTGGCTGGGTTTTACTCTGACCTCTCCTGCCTCTGAGCTGTATTGTTTTCACATCACCCCGCACGTCCCCAGTGTACGGTCTGGGGCATGCAGCCACAGTAGGCAGAGGGTTGCTGTAGAAAAAAATTCTCCTCTCTCCCAGAAACTGTATGATGCTTCCTATAGCATTATGTGTTTTTTCTCTAATATGGGGCTTTATCCTATTGCATGTAGCTTTCAGAGGAAAACATGCTCAGTGTTTAGCTAAAGGTGTCCTGAGTAAAGTTCAGCACGCTAGTCCTGTGGTGACAAAGAGAAGTGAGCTCTTCTGCCTGCCTCCCAGGCAGTCCCTGGGCTCTGTGTGTGTAGCTGTGTCCTCTGACATGGTGGGGAAGCCAGACAAGGGCAAGGTGCTGCAGCATGATGGGGGCTGGAAAAATGCCAGCAGGGGGATTCACATTTGCAGCCCTTCAGGGTTATTTGCTTTTGGCACCTGCCCAGCTAGTACAGGTTGTGTAGAGGACTGTTCCTCCTGAGCACTGCTGGAAGTGGTAAATGCACGCCCATAGCTGGGCTGGGACCTGCTCATCACTTGACACAGCTCAGAGAGGGGCCTCCCACATCAGAGGGGCCTCCCCTCAGAGAGGGGCCTCCCATAGCAAGATGAAAGGAGAGTTTTGTTATGCATGTGGTCCTTTCACACCTTCCTGACACTTAAAAGCAACTTCTTCTTGCAAAGACACAATTGCATCTGAATGAGCCAGTAGAACTATCGGTCTGCTTAAAATGAGAAAAAATAGGAGAGAATCTCTGAAGACTGTCTCCCTACTCACTGAGGTGGAAGTTTAGCAGGTCACCCATCCCCCTAACACTCAACACAGGTTGTGTATGCTGATGCTTCTGCACAGATGCTTTTGCAGGATGCTGTGCCCAGCCTCTGAAATGTCATGGCATCTGCAAGGAACAACTGCTGGACAGCCAGCTCCTTGCTGCTGGCACCTGCCTTCCTCTGATGCTGCACTGTTTGTGCCACTTACTCAGCTTGTGGGCCTTATCTTGTTGGGCTGGGGATGTCTGGGAGAGGTGACCCTGCTGAAGGCAGAGGAGGGGAACAGTGAAATACAAGGATCATGAGTATGGTGGTGGAAGGTTCTCCCAGTGTCCTGAACTCCAGCTGGGGGCTGAACAGGGCATGTGGAAGATATTTCACAAGGAGTGTGCCCATGTGGTGGCTGGGAGAGGGGGGGAGGTCTAAGGGCCGAGGGGGAGATCTGTCTGCTGTTGCCCTGGAGTCTCCACTGCTTTCCAGGGCTCTGTTCAGAAATGATGCCCAGCTGCTCCTGGCACAGCAAGGTCCTTTACCCAAGCACCCTAGAGAGATGAATGTGGCAGAAAACATAAAAACATGACTGCAGAGAGGGGAAGAAAAAGACTTTCAAAGTAGGGAAAGGCAAATGCATGTGTAGGGAAAAGATCACAGGGGTAATGTGTAAAACTACATTATTTTTGTGTTAAGTTTGATAAGATGACTCAGTTTAGCTGCCAGATCTGAAGCATATGGAATCAATAGAAATAATTCAAAGAGGAGAACATGTATGTAAACAACAGGGAGTAACTCAGTAAAAATCAAGCATGTGTTTGGGTTAATTAAAAGCAAAATCCCAATTCTAAGCTTCTGGTGGCTTGTAGTCCCTCTGAGCATTTTGGTCACTCTTCCCAGCTGTGGCTTGGTTTTGGATGGCTTCAGGCCCAGGTCTGTGGTTGTGCTTAGTGTTATGTGTTTGTGTGTGTCCCATTGCAGCCAGTTTGGTCTGTGCCAAGTTTATGCCTGCGTGTAAACTTTTGTGGAACAGCAGCTCTTCAGGAGAAGTGTTCTGTATGGTGGTGGACATGGACATTGCCAGGGTTGGACACCTGTCTCTGGCCTGCAGCCTTGTCTGTCACTGATGCCACCCGAGGGGCTGCAGGCAGTGCCCCCCTCCCTTCCCAGGAGCTTGTCTCCTTCTGGTCCTGTGCTGATTTATTTGAGATCCATACTGATGTGCAGCTGGACCCAGCCTTCCAGTTAAAATCAAGGGAAGGCTAATGGTGGCTTTCCTATGTAAACAATAAATAATGAAGGACTTTTGCTTCACTCCTGAGAAACTCCTGCAAACCTTGGAGGTTGCACAGGCTGGGGGGTGATACAGCAGTAAGTGTCCCCAGTGGCTTCCCTGGCACAGGCATGTGATGGTGTCCTGTAAGGAGGCGTGTGTTCCCACTTATGTCCATGGCTCAACTCTTTCCTGCCCTGGCCTGATTTGTGTGGTAGCAGCAAAATGCTCTGTGACACCCACTCCCACACTTCTGGGAAGGCAATTCCCTCTCAGATCTGGGGTTTTGTGTCAGTCTGTATAACTGCCATTATGTCACATGAGAAAGATTAGCATCAGTAGCAGAGAGGACTGTTTATGACCTTGGCAGTGGAGCTGTTATTACAAATGCCTCTAGTCTCAAGTTATCATTATACAGAATTACAGAATCATCCATGTTGGAAAGGACCTCTGAGGTCATCAAGTCCAACCCTTGATCCATTACCACCATGGTTTTCAGACCATGGCACTGAGTGCCACATCAGTCTCTTCTTAAAAACCTATAGGGATGAAGAATCCACCACCTCCCTGAACAGCCCATTCCAATGCCTCATCACCCTCTCTGTAAAGAATTTTTTCCTAATATGCAACCTAAACCTCCCCTGGCAGAGCTTAAGTCCATACCCTCTTGTCTTACTGGTAGCTGCCTGGGAGAAGAGACTGAACCCCCTGGCTACACCCTCCTTTCAGGGAGTTGTAGAGAGTGATGAGGTCTCCCCTGAGCCTCTTCTTCTCAATCATAAAGAGTGTAGTTTTATATAATTTTAATTATCTAGCTATTTATTTATATGCATATGGTGATCTCACAACACCTGAGGTGACTGGTTTCTTCCTATAAATAGTTATTATTCAGCATGCCTGAGACTAAAATACATGGCAGCAGTCCAAGGCCTGGAGCAGGGCAGGGATGATAAGGCACTGGGGCTATGAAGGACACTGCTTTGCTGGGGGAAGAAGAAGGTGTTTCCTGTGGGCAGATGAAGTTGTCTTGCTCTCTGCAAGTCATGTTCCCCTTGCCCTGCCTTGACTCATTCTTTGAAATGGCAGAATGGCTTCAGCTGAAGTTGTGCCCTCTGCCTCTTGTTATGAGATTTTACACATCCAAATGTTCCTGTAAAGCTGGCACTACTGTGGGCCTGCTGGGCTGTGGCATCCTCTGAACCTGGCAGGGCAGATGGAGAGACACTCCTTTATATTCTGTGGACTGCATCAAGCAGCATATATATTACATTACTCCCCAGGACTTGGTTTAAAAAATGGATGCTAATGCATGACAAGGAAAGGTACCATTCATTTTAAAACAGGGCTTAACTGGAAGCCATTTATCCTGTTTCATGCTATATTTTTGTGTTTCACTTGTTTTGTGTGCCTTGGGAAAGCAACAGAATAAAAATGTACAAGTCCAAGCCAGGAAAGAGAGGGGGAGGGAAAAGACACAGCACAAATACTTCATTAGATTTAGGTATTCTGCCAAATACTCTTTGGGTACCTACAGTAAATCCATGGCTGCCATTTGAAGCATCTCTGGTATCAGCTGGTAATACTCCGTGTCAAGTGCAAATAGTCCTGAGGTAAAATACAACCCACACAAAGAGGAACAACAGCAGCTCAGGATCAGCAGCTGCTCAGTGACTTTGTGCAGAGAAGAAACTCATTGTGGGAAAGAAGTGGAGTAAGATGGAAAGGCTGGCGAGTGTCAGAAATCTGTGTTGCCTTTCATACCCACCACTGCAGCTTAGTGCATATTGTGCTACATTTATCTCTGCTCCTGGGAAGCAACAGAGCAGACAGAAATGCTATGGAGAGGTATTGATTGATGGCTCTTCTCCTTGCTTTGAAACTCTTGCCTATGTCATGGTACAGAAACAACTTGTAAAAGAGGAATTATAGGGTGGACAGACAAAATAGGGGCCAGGGAATAAAAAGCTGATTATAATAATTGTCTGGCTTGAAGGAAAAAAACAACGTGGGCTTGCAGCAAGCTGACTTCACAAAGTGATTTAGCTGTTATTCCTTGAATGATATCCAGTCTCTGCTGGGAAAAAGGTTGTGTGGGTACACTGACAGATGTTTTCTGCTCCTGGAGGAATGACATTTGATTCTGTAGTTTGGAGGTGGATGTTGAGTGCCTGAGAGGTGGTTCTCTCAATGTCATAGCTCAGGGATAGGTGTGTATTACCTCATGAACTGTGCATGTTGCTGAGCTGGGTGTTGGTGGAGACTCCACAGGGTACAAGATAGGTAGATCTACCCCCAGAGGGGTACCATGTGGGGAACTTCTGTTGTGCTATCACAGAAGGTCCTCAGAGGTCATGCCAGGTGGGTCTTTTCCTCTCGTCTTGTGGATCCAGCACAGGGGTGGGACAGAGCCATTGTTGACATCTTGGATGTTAGTGTATAATATTTTTCCCCTTATCAGCCCCTTCAGAGGAATTTTTAGAGCTTGTAATTGAGGTTTCAGGTGGCTGGATCCTCCTCCAGCTAACCATGCAGAGGGGAGTCCAAATACTGAACACTTTGTTACATAAGACCTGAAGGCACATGACTCAACAATCCTTGTTGTGAATCCTTGAAGGATCATGGGAAGCTGTGTTAATGTCTTTGTCCCTCCCTGTTCTCCTCCTCTGCTTCCCTAAAACCTCTCATGTGTGGCCTCAAGGAAGGGTGAGTCTGAGATCATGGGCAGAACCACTTCCCTGCTCCAGAACATGGGCCACCCTTTTTTGGAGCTGCAGTCACATCACTGTCATGCACTTAGCCACATCTGGAGGCTCTCCTCAGTGGGTCTGACATGGTTTGCAGAGGGTTTTGAAATAATGCTGCTTTTGCTGCTTGGCTAATGGGGAACCCCATGGTCTCTGGCTGAGTGCAGCCTCTGCTCCCCTCCGTGGCTGCACTGCAGTGTGTGAGTCTCTGGAGACAGGAGCTGGTGGAAGGAGGTTGTGTTCTTCAAATACCATAACAACTGGCATGTCCAAACAAGGCTCAAGTGGCTGGGGTGATGCAACTACCCATTAACTGAGATCAGAAGGATTTACCTTGGATTGCTATGCTCTTCAGCTGCATTAGGAAAGCAGAGCAGTGTTCCTTTCTTCTCACTGAAGTTAAAGGGTGTCTCTGAAATATTTCAGATGTTTCTCAGCATGGGAGCTTTCAATATTACTTGTAGGAACAGAGTCTTTGCAAGCTTGGAAATAACTTGCTTTTCTGTGTATATTTAGGGATTCTCTGAGAATTTTTCTTTGCTACTTTCCCCTTTCTGCAGGCACAACCCAAGGCAATGGCAAGGAGTGGGGATAAGGGGGATTGCTGATGAGCTTGCCCCTTTGCAAGGGGGCTCTGCTGGCAGGGCAGAGCTGAAAACTAATCCAGAGGGTTTTGTCAAGAACCATTTTAGGGCTAAATCTGCATGAGAGCTTTGTAACTGGAGAAGCAGTCACCGTGGTGAGGGCTGGGGACCGGCCTTCCCAGCAGCTGCAAAATGGAGCTAATGAACACAGCCAGTTCTTTGCCTTTTAGAAAACTAATACCTATTTATCTCTGGGTGGGCACACACAGAGTTACCCTTTTTCTCCTAAAAGCTTAATTTTCTTTTTGGCATGGGCTTCGAAGGGTTTGGAAATGCCATTGACTGCCTTCTGTTGCCTGTGAGGGCTCTCTGGGGTTGCTGTTGTGTTGAACAGGAAAGCTCAGTGTGGTGGAAGGTTGGTTGCTGCCAGAAAATGCAGTGCAAATATCAGTGGGGCTGTGCTGCAGCAGGTTGAATTAAACTCTAGGAAGAGATCAGATGGGCAAAATCACAGTCCCTGAGGGAAATAGGGCTCTTTCTGAAAAGAAACAGGATCATCTGAAAATACCAGAGTGAGGGAGGACAACAGCAGACCAACTGGCTGTGTGAGCCATCAAAAACCCTAAGAGTTTGCATTAGCAAAGAAGGAAGAGGGGAGCTGGGTTTGCTGAGCAAGTCTGTGCAGCTTTAAGGTAAAACTTGCAGCTCTGGCAAAATAATTTCTGAATATTTCAGCCTGTTGGCAGCCCTGACAGCTCTGCCACACTCAACAGGTGACAGGGGATTGAAACTCTATCTCAGAGACGCTGAACCTCCCCACTAACACCCCAGCCCTGCCCAGGTGTGTCCTGGCTGGAGAAAGCTGCTTGTGCAGCTGCTGGTTCCTGCACCAGGAACCTGCAGCAGGGTAGGCTGCAGAGGAGAGATGAGAAGCAGGTTTTCCTCAAATATGGGCTGCTCTGGTGTGTCAGATGGTGGGTGTTGGGGAGAGGAGAGGACAGAAAAGAAGGATTGAGTGCATGTGATGCTAACTATATTTGATGCCCAAGGCGAATTATAACTTAAGCTTTGGCTGTCTGTCAGATCTTATCCCTCCACAGGTAAGAGTTATTCATCACCTCTTCTACTGCCAGTGAGGTGGGTGTAGAGGGGTTCAGGGTTTGTTCTATCAGGTTTCAGGCCTCTCAGGAGGAGGTAGGCAGCTTCAGAATTGAATACAGGGGGTATGTGCTTTATATTGCATGGTATGAACATCAGCTCCGTGCTACTGTAGACCAAGAATTCACTTCACTCTTGTCCTGTCATCTTTACCTAAAGGACAAGCTTAAAAATGGACCTTGCTGTACCCCAGTACAACCTCATCAGCTTCTCTCAGACAGAGCTTGAGGGCCCTTAAAATAAACTCTCAAGGCAACCAGTGGTTGTCATTGTTCTTAGAGGCTCTTGAAGAGCGCATGGTTTGCCATGGGCTGCATGCCCGTGTGTGGGAAAATGAAGTTGAGGAAAAAAGCAGTTGTGTGAGAAGCCTTGTTGCTCCTAGCTTTTGTGCCATGGGAAAGTTTGAGCCCATTGTCATGAACTTTAAACAGCCAACTCCCTGTTGCTGTTTCCACCCCTGTATAGGAGGCACCCCATGAGTCAAGTGAAGGTGCAAAGCTTTGCTGCACTGCTGTGAGCCTCCTGCCCCATGATAAGAGATGTCATGGGATATTGTGTGGGGAAATGCTGCATAATGCATGGCCCAGCAGGTGAGAAAAGGTGTCTGTGGCCTGCAAGTGAATGCTAGAAATAGTGAAACAAAATAAATGGGTTATCCCTGTTATGCTCTCTTCTTTGGCCTTCTGCCCCATCAAGCAGGTCAGGTAGGCATCTCTGTAAGCATGTGAGGATGGTTGGAGAGATGATTTGGGGAGCTGGAGGCAATTCTGTCACACAACTCAGTACAACTATATAAAGTGAAAGAGGCAGTTCTAACAGAAAATAAAATGAAAAAGAGGTTGGTGAAAGAAATAGAAGCCTTTGAGCTGAAGGAGAAGTCAGTACACAGGAGAACACACCTGAAAGGCTGCCCTAACTGATGATCAGGATGACCTTGTTGGAGGGGAAGAGGTAGAGAAATTGGGTTATTGCTGAGCTGAGGGCAGGCTGAGGGGCCTTGGAAATAGTCTGGGTTGTGGAGACAATACCTGAGAGAGACAGATGGTAACTGAGGAAGGTTTGCAGAAAACACGGCACAGATCTGTCTTAGACCGAGTGTGTATGACCCCTGCTGTTTCTACATGCAGCTTGAAAAAAGCATGTACTAAAGAAACCACGGGGTTTAAATGGAAAGGTGCTGTAAAGAGGTGTTTTCTTTTGGAAGTCCTGATTTGGGACAGGATGGGGATGCAGGTGACTGACTGAAGGTTCTTGCAGAAGGCTCCTTTCTGCTGCTTGGGTGTATAATATTGACTGTTGGGAAAGCAAGAAGTGATGTGGAGCAGGGGAGATTAAAAGGACAAAAGTAGTAATTTGGAAACAGAATCATCTCTCTAACTAGTTGGAGAGGCAACATCTCCTTATGCTGTGAAACTTAAGAGGTTTTGTGCTCAACCTATTTGATCTTAGTGTGGATGAAGGATACTGTTGGGTTTGTAAGGCTGCTGGACTACTGCGGGTAGCAAGCTGTGTTCGAAGGAACAAGTCTCTAGAATGAAAGGACTTAATAACCCTGGGCAAAACTGTCTGGCTGACCGTGTCCCCAGGCACTGGGTCCCCAGGTCCCCTGGGTCTGGAGGGAAAGGCGAGAGGGGTGGGTGGGGGGAACCCATCAGGTTGCCAAGTGCAGTTTCTTGCTGCCATCTAGTGCCTTCAGGGGTTACTGACACCATCAAAAAACTGCTTGCCGGAGCTGCTAAACTTGCAAAGTTAAACAGCGGGGAAATAATCTTGAAATACGGTGGTCTTTCTGTCTCCTGTGTCGCCTGCAAAACAATCGTGGGGAGCTCTGGCACTCTCGGACAGACTTCGGTGGGTAATAAGTTATGAAGCTTATTTGTTCTTGAATTAAGGTTGTTTCCCAAAGTAGAGAAAAAAGTAGGGCTGCCTATATCCCTCTATAGCATCAATGCTCCAGGTCTGAGCAGGTTTGATTTGCCTGTTTGGTTTTCTCTTAACAGTGCCCCTGTAATGTCAGCAGAGACACAGTGAGGAGCCCTGGTTAAAAAATCTGAGTAAGCTAGAGTGATCCCATTAAAAATAGAAAAAGCCTTTTATTTTCTTTGAGGCTCACCTAATAGTGATAGACCATGACCCGTAAGATTTTTTCTCCTATAGAGAAGGGAAGTGCAGGGAAGATTTAACAAGACAGGTAAATAGGGCATAGGGTTTGAGGATGGGTTATTGTCATCAGAGATTTCTTGGCCATCTCAGAAATTAATAGTATTGTATTTCATCTTCACTTTCAAAACCGGTCTCTTTCTGAGCTTCTAGGTGAAAATATGAGGGATTTCTACAAAAAAAAAAAAAAAAACAACCAACAAAAAACTAACAAAAAAATCTTATGGATTTTGAATAGGCCAAGATTTTGCCCTAAAAGGAGTGAGTCCATTTACTACTTATGAAATAATGTAACGAAGAGAGCATTTCTACCTCAGAAAGGTTTTTGGAAAGTTGCTTGGAGTTTTTGTGTGTGCTGCTGCTAATGCCTGTTCATCCCAGTAAAAGTATGTTATGAGTATGCAAGTTTTCCTTCTGTGTTTCTAAATACCCCAGCAAGAACTGATACCATTATCACCGAGCAGGTTTCTACCCTCCACCTCCAAACAGGGGCTTGTAAAAGCAGTGATGGAAATAGAGCATTGCAAAATTAATTTTATTTATTTTCCTTTTCTCTGTGCCTTTCTCTTGGCCTGAAGCTTCCCAAGGAGCCCTGCTATGAGGGATTTAGCTGCTGAGAGCAAGATGCTTAGAAATGCTGCAGGTATCCCATTACCATTGTTTCAGTCTGCCTTGTTTCCTGGCACCTCAGGGAGCTGTGGTGCCAACAGTGATAAATCATTTCTGCTGCTTGTGTCCTTGGGGGCAGCCACAGTAATTACTTGGAGTGACCCTTGCTTTCAGCCATCATGAAAACCTTGTCATAATCCCAAAAGAGCTTAAATCCTTGATAGGATGTAAACTGCTGGCACCAAGGGCAGTGCATGTAGCCAAACAGGGACAGGATGCTCAAACTACTGCCCTACAACCTGTGTATTTTTAAAACAAGGTTAATGATCTCTTGTTAAAAAGAGAACAAATGTGCAATGGTCTCTAAAAGGTGGTGACTATTCATCCATCTGTAATGCTTTAAAGATTATTATGGGGTAATCAGAGATGACAGTCCCCTTCACTGGAACCTGGAGGGTTGGTTGGACACATAGAGGTGATGTGTGTGTGATTTAGGGGAGCTGACAGTGCACTCAGGTGTGGATGGGATTAGAGAGTCAGGGCTGCTTGTGGGTTGGACTGCCTCATGAGGGGAAGGTGGTGTCATACTTCCACCCTTCTGAAGGTGAATCCGTCTTTGCTATAATAGGTTTGCTGCACTCCTTGAACACTTGAAAGGTACAGCTCAAACCATGGCAAAGTGAAAAAGCTTCTGGAAGTGTGCAGGTGACTCTTAGATGTCGAAAGGCATAGAAAAAGCAGAGCTGTTGGTGTTGGCAAGCTCCCTCCAAAAAGCAGTGTGCTTCCACAGGGGGAAAGGCTTTTCTTCCCTGTTGCACAGAGATACACATGGCAGTCCCAGCCTTGCTGCATGCATGCAGGCTGACCTTTTGCTTCCCTGGCATGTATCATGACGCTACATAACTAATAAATCCTGTCTGGGTTTGATGAGCTGCAGTTTTGTCCCCAATAGGAAGTATGGCAAATGTGCCTGGAAGTTTCTGGGATTGTGCCTGTGTGTGGGGTGGCTGCAGAAGGTGCAGCAGGGGGGTAACAGAGCTGCTGGTGGATTCTGACAACCAGCACATCTCTCCTTTGCCACTGCCATCAGGAGCACAGCTTTGTGAAACATCTGACCGTGCCACACCTGGGCTTTAATTCTGGAGCAGTGTACAACTTTGGGTTCTCTAGGCCATATGAATGTATTTTCAGCATCAGTGGAGCTGTCATTTGTCATCATTTGGGCCCAGTTCTGTTTAATATCTTTATCGACGACTTAGACGAAGGGATTGAGTCCATCATCAGCAAATTCGCAGATGACACCAAACTGGGAGGAAGTGTGGACCAACTCGAAGGCAGGAGGGCTCTGCAGAGGGACCTGGACAGACTAGAGAGTTGGGCCGACTCCAATGGGATGAGGTTCAACAAGGCCAAGTGCCGGGTCCTGCACTTTGGCCACAACAACCCCATGCAGCGCTGCAGGCTGGGGACAGAGTGGCTGGAGAGCAGCCAGGCAGAAAGGGACCTGGGGGTTTGGATTGACAAGAAACTGAACATGAGCCAGCAGTGTGCCCAAGTGGCCAAGAAGGCCAATGGCATCCTGGCTTGTATCAGAAACAGCGTCACCAGCAGGTCCAGGGAGGTGATTCTTCCCCTGTACTCAGCGCTGGTGAGGCCACACCTCGAGTACTGTGTCCAGTTCTGGGCCCCTCAGTTTAAGAAGGATGTAGAGGTTCTGGAACAGGTCCAAAG
This sequence comes from Florisuga fusca, assembly GCA_038090715.1. Taxonomy (NCBI): domain Eukaryota; kingdom Metazoa; phylum Chordata; class Aves; order Apodiformes; family Trochilidae; genus Florisuga; species Florisuga fusca. The sequence continues at coordinate 56,407,408 of JAAWXA010000002.1, forward strand.
GAGGGCAACCAGGCTGGTGAAGGGACTCGAGCACAGGCCCTATGAGGAGAGGCTGAGAGAGCTGGGGCTGTTCAGCCTGAAGAAGAGGAGGCTCAGGGGAGACCTCATTGCTGTCTACAACTCCCTGAAAGGAGGCTGTAGCGAGGTGGGAGCTGGACTCTTTTCACAGACGACCTTCAACAAGACAAGAGGACACAGTCTTAAGTTGTGCCAGGGGAGGTTTAGGTTAGATATTAGAAAGAATTTCTTCACGGAGAGGGTGATTAGGCTATGGAATGGACTGCCCGGTGAGGTGGTAGATTCTCCGTCCCTGGAGACATTTAAAAAAAGACTGGATGTGGCACTCAGTGCCATTGTCTAGCAACTGCTCCGGTGGGTCAAGGGTTGGACTAGATGATCTCTGAGGTCCCTTCCAACCTGGCTAATTCTATGATTCTATGATTCTATGATATTGGAAGATTAAGAGTCACTGCACAGGGAGGATTTTGTGCTTTAACTTGTCCCAGTGAGATAGTCTGGGGAAATTTAGCCCACTAATACCAGACCCTCAGCATGCACTACCCAACAGGTTTAATAATAGCAAGATATGCAAGGAAAAAACTATAGATCATGCTCTCCTGGAGCATGAGCCCAAAACCATACTGTTGCACATCCCTGCTGCATGTCTAGCTTAGAAACCAGACATAATTTGTAACATGTTTTATTCTTGGAATGGTTTACCTGATGAATACTTCATCATTTGGATTTCTAAATCAAGATGTAATGTCTTTTCCAAGATCATGGTGTAACAAAGCTATAAGTATTTGGGTTTATGGCATAGCAAGAGCATATACCCCAAATTTATTAGATGGTAGTTCATAAGTCCCAGAAATTGGTGATATCAAGGCCCAATGTTTGCAATATCTTCCTTGCAACTATCAAAGGATTCAGATGCTTTGTATTTCCAGAGCTGTTCTAGGTTGCTTTTCCCCTTTTGCTAGAATAAGGGCTGGAGAACAGACCCTGGCATAGGCTGTGCTCAGCAAGTTCTTTCCGTCTACCTCTGACTTCACCCCAATATTTCTGAGGACATCAAAATGACCAGCTGGCTTCAATGATCCCAAAAGGCAGATCAGATGCTGACTTCAATAAAGTCACATTTGGGGCAGAGGGATGAAGAAAATGGTTATTTTATGTACTACCTTGCATTCGTATCTTTTCCTCATGCTAGAAACCATGCCTGTGGCAAATATTCATATCAGCTTCACCTTTGCAGACAGCAGCATCAGTAACAAAATCAGGACTTCAAAACTCTATATAAAAGTAAGCAAAAGCATCTAAGAAAATGCTTTTCTTTACTTGGATATCAGGCAGAAAAGCGTGTGCCCTTTGGAGTTTGGCTGTACACAGGTGTAAGCACACGGGCAAAGTATAATCCTCTGACATAGCTTGAATTAAATGGATGGATTAAAAAAGATAGCCTGGCTTTGTCTTGAAAGGATGCCAGAAGATATAAATTAGACAAGAAACCTAAGCAAGAATGCTGAAGGAAGCATTTTTGTGTATCAAACCCGAAGCCCCTAGGCTGAGTGTTGGATGCTAAGAAAGGAAAAATCACAGGCTTAAAGTTTCTGTCAGTCATCTCTTATCAGTCACTCGGGCTGGAACTCCTCAAGCAGAAAGTTTGTTTTAAAAGTCTAATTTTTTGTCGTGGTCGTCCACCAGGGTTTAACTAAGGGCCACCTTCTCTAGAGAAGGAGGTACGCCATGACCTCTAGTGGTGGATACATGAAGAGATTTGATTGTGCTATGCTGGTTTTTAACTCTGCAAGCTATTTATGACCTGCTGGAGCATTCCCAGGGTGGGAAGGGCAGCTGGGGGCATCGGCAGCCACCTCCACACAGGTTTATTTTCCGCTTGACTCGGTGGCATGGGACAGGCTTTCCTCTCTTCACTGGGTCGTGGTGCCTTGCAGGTACTTTTAAAAATCAGTGCCTCTATCTAGACAGTACTATTTTTGTCCAGGCTCTGTGACCCCTTCCCTAAGGCTTTATGGGTCTGAAGGCATGCTCACCTTCATAAAAATTAGAATAATTTTGCCCTTGAAATTCCCCTTTTCTCCCAGTTCCCTTGAAGTGGAAAACAGCGGTGGTTTATCATCAGGTTTGTCTTCTGATCCAGTAGCTCTCGTGGCAGGTAGAGAGGGACAAATTACTGGCACAGTCATCCTAACCATCTGACAGTGTTAGCCGAAGTCCAGGGAAATTGTTTGACAAGCCTGGATTTTAACTGTGGGTGGATTAAAAATGTTCCTGAATTTAGCATTTGTGCAGGTTAAAAAAAATATAAAATCTGAGGCCAGATGTTTTTTGAACCTCCCTCAAACTGTGGAGCCTTGCAGAAGGAGCAAGGGCACTGGTGTAAGCAACTGGTGTGCCAATGGGCAGGGTCCTGGCTGTTCCCCAGTTATGGGGGCAGGTGGCTTGGGAAACAAGAATGGGGGACAAGAACAGCACCTGGGGACATGGATGAGCCAGACCTGGGTCTAGAGGGGCAATTCTTCTTTTGGTCTTAGTGCCATTCACCTTTTCCACAGAGGACGAAGCATGGAAGAGGCAAAACTACCCCTGAGTATCATGGGTTTGATCTGCAACAGAGATTTGGCTCAAATTCCCCAGAGGCTTGGAGTATCAGTTTGTTTAGGGTTATCTGTACCCTACTCAGAAAGGCTTTCTTAGGGTTTGATTTGTTGTCTGTGGTCTCTACCTCAACAGGCACCTCAGGGCTTGTTGATAAAATTTCTGCATTCTGAGACTCCCTCTTTTTCAGAGTTAATAACGGCCCTTTAAGACATATGCTCATTGAAGCTCTGTTTTACTTGTTTATTTATAGCTAAATAACACATTTTAAATTAAATTTATGAGTATTCATAGAAAAGTGTTTACTTATATTAACTTACTACTAAGATTCTTGAGAAATGCTGCCTTCTATTGTATCTTGACACACATGGGAATATTCCTGGAGTACAACTATTTAGAGTCTAGTTATACTTTTGCCTGATGCATAGTTGAATGAGAAGCCCAAGAAGTCCTGGCTGCTCTATGCCTGTCACACTGGACATTGTCACAGTGCTGGTCTCTGGCTGCTATGAAACCTCCTCTGTGAAACCATACTTTCCTATTTGTCACTTTTGGGCATCACTCCTGCTGTTTTCTTCCCAACTCCTTTTGGTGCATGCAAGGGCCAACATGAGCAAATGTCATGACTTTGGCATGGTTGTCTGCAGCCACCTGTGGTGGTGCAGAACTGTAGCTGTGGGTTTACCTTCACATACATGTTGCTTCCTCAGGAGACCCATGAGAGATTTCCCACCCACGCCCCATCCCCTCTACATCAACATTTCTCTGCACAGACCATAAGAGGAACAGCCCATCTTGCAGCACTGATGACTAGGGCTGTATTCCAAAAACACAGCTTAAAGGGGACTGTAAGTTTGCACAAGAGTGTCCCACATTTTTCTTTGGCTGTTCCACTGTCTTCCATCTGCTCTGACCAGCAATGGCAGGTACCTGCTCTGGTTCTTTAACAGGAGCTCCAGCTTCTGACAGGTTTGTTTCAACTTGATCGCATGCTGCTGGCATAGTGATTCACTGCTTTCTTGCAGCAGTATTAGGGATACTTGGTATGCTAAAGGTGACAAATATAGGTCACTTTTTCCCTGGCAAAGCCACTCGTATTTTGCATGGGTCTCTGAGTCTGTGGAACAGCAATTCCACTGCAGCAGCAGTCACCAAAAATGGACAAACTCAAGCAGCTTTTCAAAGGAGCAGCTTAGCTGTGTTTTAGTGGAGAGAGAATGCAGAACTTTCACTTTAAGCAACTGCCCCTGGATATTGTTTGCAGTATAGGAGAAGTCTGGGAAGGACCTCACAGATCACCTGCTCTCTGGCTTCTCTGAAACCATTGATGCAGCAGGTTTGTCTGAGTACCCATAGAAGGGATGAAGCTCCCACAGCCTTGCCTTGGCTGTCTGCTTCTCTTCTGGCTGCCCTCATTAGAAACCAAGGACTCATCTCTGCCAACTTCTCACTTGTACTTCTGACCTAGAAGTCTTGGTTGCCATGATGTTCAATGGTCATTTAGTCTCCGTGTTCAGTGGAGATGAATTTGTCTGTAGTCTTCTATTTAGGACAAAATTAATCTCACCCTAACCTTCACTTGTGTTAACTTCTTCAGCTAAAGACACCTACAGTGTGGACACCTGTGTTTAATCAGACTAATCCCATTCCTGTTGTTTAACCTCACTATCATGGTGTTCCAGGACATCTGTTCCTTGTCTTCAGTATGAAAAACAGACTTTCCTGGAAAAAAATATTTTCCTTCTTAAACTATTTCTATATCACCTCATCCAATGATTCCTCATGCATAGTTTACTTTCCCAACTTTTCAAAGGCTTTAAGTTAATTTGTTTGTGGGCTAGAACAAATTTCATAGGACAACAGTAAGATTTTGTAGAATATGTGTTTCCTGATATTTTTTTACTAAATAGTGATAGGGCTAAGAATTTTAAAAAGAATCCATGGTTTGGTTTCACTATAACCTGAGGTGTTTCTTCCATTGGATGGAGGATCAGAGAGGCATCTTGGTGAGACACCTTGGTGCCTAAATGCCAGAACATGATTCCTATGCACATCTATTCATCTTGCCTGTTAATCCAAGCTCAGGGTTTATAGAACTGAGAAGCTCAGAGTGGTGTCTGCTTTAAGACTTGACTCTGCAAAGGAGGAATGGATGGAGATAAACTAGAGATAGAAGGCAATTTGAGTGAAAGCAACCATGAAACAACACAATTGCTGTTCTGGGGAAAGAAAGGAACGAAAGAGCAGAAAAGGGGTAATGAACTTCAAAAAGCAGACATCAACAAGCCTGGGAAACTGGTAAAAGTGTGTCTTCTGGGAAGATAATCCTGAAGATAAATGAACTGTCAGTTACTGAAGCTGCTGTTAACAAAAGCAGAATGGTAACCTATCCTGATGTGAAAGAAAGAGGAAACCGAGTGGGAGACCAGAATCCAACTGTACCAGGAGCCAAGACCTAGAAATCAAAAGAACCTATGTGGTAGGTTGAAACAGGGACTTGTAGCTGACATGTTGCTTTATTGCAGTCACTAAATGTACTGGGATTAAAAAAAAAAAAAACAAAACCAAACCAAAACAAACAAGCAAAAAAGACATATGCAAAAACAATTAGGAAAAAACCTAAAATGTCACCTTAATGTAAATAGAGGAAAATATACATTTTTAATTTAATGATGTATAAACCCTGCTGACCCTGCTCTGGCAGGGGAGTTGGACTAGATGATCTTCTGAGGTCCCTTCCAATCCCTAACTATCTTTGATACTGTGATAAATAGCAGCTGAGGCATAGGAGCTGGAAAATTCAACATTTTCTTCACTTCAGTAGTGTACGGAAAATACCTGGTCAAAATTAACCAAAACTTAGAGAAGCTAAGATAAAATGAAGAAGAAATTAGCAGAGTTTTTGGAGGTCTGAAGCTAAACCAGGATGATTCCTGTCTCTCAAAAAGTTGGTGAGAGTGTGGAAATGTTTAACCAGGTTGCCTAACACTGAAGCCTGAAAATATAACTGAACAAGTTTGATACTTCTTGTAAGCCCCAAGAGGATCTAAAATGTTATTAAAAACCCAACAAACACATGTTCATCATGAGCAATCATGTTGAAACAGCCCAGTTCAATTCTCTGATGGGGCAGTAATCCAGATAGGCAAGGGGAAAGCCATGAATGTGGCATATTTTGGTTTGAGTAAGATTCTGGGGACTGTCTTACAAGCAGGTAGCAAAGCATGGCACAAGAGAAATGACCACATGTTGGGTCTGTAAGTATTATCTATTCAGAGTGACCTCTGCCATGCTGCTGGAGTCTTAGTGGACTCCCTCAGACAGTGTTTCTTCCCCATCCATGTATCTAGTTATGCCACTAATTCACTAGTGTATGAGCAAATCATATGCCTAAAAATAATGATATGACCTCAGGCAGCATGGGATTTGCTTCGCTCTGGCCTCAGGCAGTTGGTAAAATGGTTACTGTTATTAAAAAAGGGCACTTCTGTCTCTGGTAGGACATGGGAGAGAAGAATTCCTTCCAGCCCTGCAGTGCCAAGACCTTGGAGGAGGAGAGTGCAGCTCTGGAAACAGCATCTTATGAACGTCAGAGGCAAAAGCTGGCAGAGAAGACCCAGAAGAGAGATCTGAGGCCCCTGTGTTTCTGTGGTCCCCACTCACCCTAAAGCCATAGCAATGCCTCCCCTGGGGAAAGGCTTTGCAGTCCTGGATGTATATTCCACTACAGCACTATGTGAGTGGCATGCAGAGTGACGTGGCACTGCTGCATGGCAAAGTCAGGAAAGCACATGCTGCACATCAGGTGTAAAATTAGAAAACTCTTATGTACAAAATGTCTCCTGCCACGTTCGTGGTCAGCTTTATGCTTCTTATCACTGGGCTTTTGCAAAGAGTGAGAGCACATTTCCTCCATCTAGTGCAGGAAGGAGCTCATTATTCCTCATTAATTAGGTCTTCAGTCACTAATCTGTTATGTACCTTTCCAGCAACTGTTTACAGATAAGTGTTGTAGGATCTAATTCAGGGAGGATAATTAGCTCCTCCCTAATTAAAGTGAAGTGTGCCTCTTTTCACTCTGTGGATGATCGCTTATGAATGAAAGGCCACAAATGGAAAGCTCAAGATGTGCAATGTGTCAGGAACTGATTTGCTTAAACTATTTTTGAAAGCTTATTCAATTAATAACCAAATAGTAGGCTTATGCATAAGTGTGTGCAACAGACTTCAGTTGTGGGCAGGCATGTGGTTGCCACAGACTTCAGAATTAACATCATGCTCTATCACTGTAGTCTATGCAGGCACCATGGGCAGCAGGTCCACAAGCATCAGCAAGGACAATATAGCATTTTGAAATAGAGAAAAACCTTCTGGAAGCTGGACCTGTGGCCCAGACAATCTTACACAATTGTCTCAAGTCTGAAAAAGAAAGAGTTTATGGCAGCCTGTAGCCAAGTGATTTTTAAACTCTGGGGTACCTTTTTGGGTTTTTATGCTTAGCCTCTGAAACTTGCAGAGGTGTCTGTCTCTGCCAGAGAGCAGAAATTCAGTGTTCTTTGGAAAGTAGATGCTTATATCAAATTGGGCACCAAAATCACTAGCTATTCACTAAAAAGCATCTCCACAAAGACTCTAAATTATTCTTTCTGTAACACAGCTATGGGTTATTGTCATAATTAGTCTCAGTTACAACACCTCTACGTCTTTTCAAAATGTGACCACTTTTGCCTGTGGCTACCTATGGTCTCCTGGCTGCAAAAAGACAATGAATGTAGCTGAGCCCCTTTCTGTGGATGGATATTTGCTGCAAAAACTCTCATGTGGAAGCTTGGAGTATGTGCTGATGTAACTGGAAACTTGTAAGAGAAGGTGTGCATATTATATAGTTAAAATTTATGTGGATTCATAACACAGCCTGAATGCAGCAATAGCCTTGTAGGCAAATATGTTTTTCTTTGGGTGAAACCAATGTTCAGTGTTTGACCAGAAGCCTACTGCTCAACAAAAGCCCAGTGAAGCTAATGGAATGCCTCTACTTGTCTGTGTACTTTGGAACAGATGGCACAGCTAGAAATACCAAGGAAGAGTGAGTAGGCTTCCTCTTCCAGTCATTTTTCTCCAAAGAAAATATTGAAGTTGTGTCCCTTAAGGATTTGAAACCCCAGAAAACAAGAACACAAATCCCATAAGCTTACACCCCACCCCTCACCCCCTTTCTGCAGTGCTACTGACCTAACATACTGAGCAAGACAGAGACTGGGGAGACAGAGGGGACACAGAAGAGGTTAGGGTTACCCACAGATTTCTAATATTCTGCCCCTCCTCCCTGGACTGGAGAATTACTTCAGTGACAGTAACTATGTTCCTTAAAAGTCTGATACTGTTAATGAGTAAAGAAAGATTGCACTGTTTCATTACTTGCTGTGGCTGAAACTCAAGGAAATTACTCGGGTCTCATTATCAGATAAAGTTAAGATGCTGGTATGAAAGAAAGCTTTTTTCACACTCAGGTTGAGAGTAATTTATTTTTCCTAGCTTAGATTTTAAAAATAGAGACCCAGCACAGGAGAATAAAATAGAACCGTACAAAATCTGGATACCACAGATCTGCTCTGATACAATAACAGTTTCCAGCCTCTCTTTTATCTTTATAACCATTCTTAGGTATGGTGGGGAGAGATGAGCATTGCAAGCTGAGCAGTGCATCTGTCCAGTGCTAGGAACTGGCCCCACTCCATTATTTGCTGGAGCCATAAGCTGTGTAAGGGCTATTACTGTCACTGGGACATGATGCTGCCCAGTGTGCCTGGGGGACAAACAGTGCTGGGGGGACAGAGAGTTATTGTGCAAATTCATTTAGGAAAGCAGGATGAGACCCTGTGTCTTGGCCTGGTCCTAGCTCTTCTCTTTTGGGGAGGGACCCTGCATGCCTTCCCTGGTGCAAGGACTTACTCCTTGGCATCTGCACCGTGCCGGAGCACAGGGCCTGGCTGTTCTCTGTGTTCCCTCCTGCCTCAAGGAAAGGGATGACTGGGAGAGCCTGCTCACTTCCCCTGGGATCCAACTGGTCCTCAGGTACCCCTCTACCCTGCTGCCTGGGGGGAGACCGGGATCAGAAGTGTGCTCCCAGCAAACGTAGTGTTGGGCTGTGAATTAGCTTTTGAACAGGATAGGTGGGGGGTGTGTGTGTGTGCATTTCAGTGCTGCACAAACTGGGCCTCCAAGTCTGTAAATCCTAAGAAATCTCCTTGTTGTTAGTCCTCTGGGCATTTTCTCCTGGGAAATCTCACTGTAATGAAAGCCGAGCTGAAGGGCTTGATTACGTTCTAGGCAATGGCTGATTTCCAGTGGGGTTTTGATGCCAAAGTTCAGATGTTTTTCTTTTCCTTGAAAAACAAAGTGCTGACTAGCTTAGGCTAGTTGCAAGATGTGAGCTTACAGAAACAGGATATGCCAGCAGGGATGACAACATGAATGTCCCTTCTCCCCTGCACCATTTGAGAGAGATGCAGCTGCCAGCTCAGGTGCCTGAGCACAGAGCAGGACTGAAACAAAGGAGAAGGCGAGACGGGTTCTTGTTTTCTTTCTAAATAACTTACTAAGTATTTGGCAAAACCTCTGGGAATCTAAGTGGTGAAATGTAAAACCTTTCTGCCCTCCTGAGTTCTGAGGATGTGTGACTGAGCATCTGAGCAAGGATGTGTGACTTTCTGAAGTGCACTGAAACATCCTAATTGGGAAGAGCCACAAACTGCACTCTGCTGTTCTTTGCCAATGTCCAGTTTTTCCTCCCCAAGCTGGGTGTTTGGAGGGACTTACTTTGTAGCACAGAGAAAGGCTGGAGTGACAGTGTTGATTAAAGGGGGAGGAGCACCGAGTTTTCCTCGAATTAAGTCTTGAGGATTGGTGTTGCCTTAAGAACAAAGTCTCTCAGTTTTTAAGCTAAGGAAAACTCTTTGGATCTGTGTTGTCACTACAGGACTTCTTGACTTCTCAGTGGCAATTAGCTGAATAGGACTGCTTTTTCTACATCAGCTAAATGTGACATAATGTCCAAAGACAAAATTTGAGGTCTTTAAGGTTATTCCACTTTGGAAGAAAGGCTGGTAGAGAACTCAGTTGTGTCTGAAGTTAAATTAGGTTGTACCTCCCACATACAAGGCTGTGTTATCCTGAACTTGGTAGGAGTCAAATGATTTTTATCTTTATTGAAAATCCCACTCTCCCATAGTTTGCTCCCTTGCTCAGGCTTCCTATTCTTCACACCCCTCCCATGGGCTGCATACCGTGGCACACCTATGAAGGGCCTTCCCCTTCTGCACCTTACCTCAAACTATTTCTGTCATCCTGACTCTTTGAAACAGATGTCAGCCCTATCCATTGTAAATGAAAGCCCTTTGATTTCTAAGGCATCCTATTTGTCTTGTCGTAGGAGAACAGGTATGCTCAGCTTTCCTCTACCCTTCATCTCTATGGAGTTAGATCCAGCATTTTCCATGGAATTTAAATTATAACATCTGATACAATAACAATACGTATCAGATGACTTAATTTTTGGGCTGCTAGTGAGAATTGCCCTAGCTATAGAAATTGTGCATGCATATTTGAATACATGACTTAAACGTGTCAGTGTTTGGCTACATCTCTGCTCCAGAGAACATAACTCTTGCAGTCACGTACCTTGTTGGTTTTCAGTTGCAACATCATCATGCTTTCCTAAGCTGAATGCTCCCTTCACTCTAACAGGATGCAGAACAAGCCTAAACAAAAACATTTCACCTGTAAGCACCCTTGGGTGTCTGAGACTCTCCTTGCAGCTCTTGTGCTTGTGTTCTTTCTTGTGCTCCATGATTTGCTCACCCTACTTGAGCCTGGAGCACCTCCCAGCACAGGGGGAAGCAAGCCAAGCAGACAGGGAAACAAAAATGAGCCAGTGCCATGGACAACTCCAGGAGGCCTGTGTCTTCAGCTCTTTGCTGCCCCTTAAATACATCCTGGCACATAAATGAATAGTGACCCCCACACAGTGAACAGATGAACCACAAAAGCAACTTTTGAACAGGCAGGTTGCTGCCTTCTCTAGCATTGTCATCTAACCAGTGGCTCTCTGAGGCTTTCCTTTATTTATTTATTTTTCCTGCACATAAGGTGCAAATGAAAAGCAAACAATGTGGGTCAGGTGTGATGGTCCTGCATAATTAACAGTAGGAAATAATGACCTGCTACCAGGAAGAAGGATGATGGATGGAAGTGAGGAACAGTTGCATGGCATCTTCAGCTGGCTGCTTCAACAGGGGAAGGAATGAGAAATGGCCAGAGAAATTGCTTGGAGGGGCTCTGGAGTGAGGTAAAACATGAGCGGGAGTAACAGGTCACACCACAGCAGCCTCCTGGGGAAACTCTTCCAGGGATGTTTCTTATTGTGGGACCCTCATTCTTCCTTCTGGAAAATCTAATCTTAGCTTTGGCTGCCAGCAAGACAGATATTTTCCTAATGGGCTGTGGGAAGCTGTTGCTCTGCTCTTTTTACTCCAGGACCATGAGAAGAAATGCCCTGCTGCCTTTCAGTGCACTCCAAAGCAGAGCAGAGCATGGTAGGAGAAAGGGGCAGCAGCCAGCCCAAGTCCCCAGGTGGGAGCAGAGATGTTCACCCAGCTCTGGGGTGCTGCATCTTGGGGAGGGAGACAAGTCAGAGCGCCCTCGCTCTCTAGGAAAGCAGAGCCCAACTCACTTTGTTATACAGCTGGGACAGTCTCTGTAGCCACCAACTTCTCCCAGTGACTATTTCCTACAGCTGGGTTTGGGAAAGAGAATGGGGGGATTGCTGTCACCGAAATGCATGAGGATCTCCTTCATAGCCAGGAGGCCAGCAAAGAGCCCAGGAAACTGTTCCCCTTAAATAGTTAAATGGCTGCCTCTCGACAAGCACAATGTCACATTGAATTTGAAACAGGGAACTTTTTATATTTTCCCCCTGATTGTGCTGGCACCTGGCAGATGCCTATTTACCACAGGCATCAATACACATAGTAATCAAAGGAAATCAGAGGCACAGATTAGCAACAGCTGCAAGTCATTAGTGGCAGCCATGGGAAAGCACAGCTCTGCACCCAACTTCCAAATAACCAATATGAGTATTTCAGAGCACGAGGGTTACCGCAGGGCACTCTGAGAACACCAGAGAAAGCAAACAATTGCCTTGCTTGTCTCTCGAGATGGCTTCTTCCCTCTCCCAAAGGCAGAGCCGTGTTATCGATGAATCAATCACACTTTATTGGCCCATTGAATGTTAACTCTTTGGGAGGATGAATTTTGCTGATCGGGAGTTACCAGAGTGGGAGGACAGGGTCCCTCTCTGTACAAATTTTCGTGGGATTCTTCAGTTCCTCTGGGCTAGTGGCTGTCCTGGTTGCAGTGGCAGTGTTTGGAATGTTGCTGCTCATTTTATAGTAAGTTTTATTAGGGTAAGTTTTTATTGGAGCAAAAACTGACCAAGAGACTTATTTATGCATCCGATTTCTTTAATCAATTCAGTTTGAACCAGAATAGAGTCCAAATTTTATTTTAAAACTTGATGTTGATTGAAATTTCCATTGCAGATTTAGGCAGCTTGGATTTCTATTTTGATCAGTCTCCGGAAAAGCCAATTTTACTTCAAAGCCTCTCTGACTCTTGCAGGAGCAGGAAGCTGATGCCCTATTAATAGAGCAAATAGAAATCAGAATTGCCAAGGTGTGGCCACTCCCTGGTAGTCCTTATGTGCCCAGCTGTACCCACCCACCTCCTCCTCCCCTCCTTCTGCAGGGCTTTCACTGTCACAGGTGCAGCACCCAGGCTGCATGTGAGGTCTTCATGGCCCACAACAAGTGCTTTCCAGTGCTGCATGCCTGCTTGTCTTGCCCCTGCCAGATGGGAAGCCAATTTGTCTTGTGCTTGCCCAGCTCTTGATTACAGCCATAAGGATGTGGGGATGTGTGAGGGGGTTGGCAGCAACAAGATGTTGAGATGCTGATTTCCAGTGCTTCAAAATACCCCTTTCAATGTACCCCTTGAGCTTCTCGTGCCTTTTCTCAAGAAGGAGAGTAGGATGAAAAAGATTGGGAGCAAGAAGAGTAGTCACACAGGCTAGAGAAATGGCAGGCTGGTGGCAAAGAAAAAGATCTTTCCAGAAAGGCTGTCTCCCACAGTCAGCCTGCCCCTGGTAGTCCTAGGATCTCCTTCCAGCCCCAAAACCTTTGGTTACTCTCAGGTCCCTACCTGAATCTCCTAATACAGACACAGACCTTATTTCTTATCTGCAGTCCCAAACATCACCTGGCTTCAGTTTCCCTAAGGATAACACAACATTTTTAGGGAGGCAAAAGTGAAATTCAGCCCTCTCTTCCAAGACTTCTTGAACCGGCCCTGCAACCAATATGGAATATGCAAATGGAACATTAAAAGTAACAAAGTAAGTTATGGTTTTAAAGTAAAATAAAAGTGAATGGTCTCAAAAGATTAGGCATGTTACAAGTCCTTTTGTCTCTTAGTGCTAAGATGAAAGCAAGGAGAAAAGAGGGGTGGAGGAATGTTTGTTCTGCCACTCCCTCAGTCCCACTGCTGTTGTTATTAATAAAATAATGATTTTAGGATCATTTTAGGATCTGTAGTGAGCAAGACAGGTATTTGTGATGGGAGTTTCATTGCTACTAGCTGCATAAAGTAGGATGGCTTTCTGTGTGGTGCCTAGGGGAAGCAGAATGGTTTTGGGAAAAGTCCTAGGTAAGTGCTTGTTTTTAAAGTTTTGATGTGCTGTTAGGTTTGTGAAAGGGATTAGTAGATGGCTTTCTTTCATTCTTATACTAAAATTTGTGAATAAAGGAAGCTACAGAGCTACGGTTTTCTGAAGAGCTGGTGGTTGGTTTTATTTGGTTTGCTTTTTCTTTCTTTCTTTTTTTTTCAGTAGGAGACTTAGTTTTCTGTATGTCTCTGCTTTCAGTCTTCAACTTCTGTATTTATGTGCTTTGCCTGTTAAGGTGCAAGTCACACTGATTTTGTTTTAATGTTTTCAAGCAAGCCTTTTCTCCTGTGGTTCAACTCAACATAGCCTCACAGGCTGGCAAAGTTTGCTGTGCTATGCTTACTTGTTCTGTCCAGGTGATGTGAGTTCTGCTCTCTCTTAGGAATTTCTTTTGCATTCCATTCCACCGAGATGTCTTAATCCAGACATGGGGTAGCTTCTTCTCTGAGAAGAAAGACTTCAATTTATAACTACAAGTAGGTCCCTGTGAAAGTGACTTCATGGTCAAAATGGCAAATTGTCATACAAGTATTATGCCTTCATGGAAACTAACTTTCTATCTTCTTGATGTTCCCTTTTCTTTCCCCTACTACCTATAACTGTCAAGCTCATATTGAAAGGGCAGTAGTCCACCACTGAACTATTAGTAGAATCCATGCTAGTGGGCAAAGAAAATCCAAAGAAAGGCCATCAAAAACAGTGATAGAAAATCTACGTATGAGGTGAGTTGTAAAGAAATTGGCACATTTGGTGTATCAGAAACAGAGGGATCATTTGATCGTTGCATATAAGTACCTGTACCTAGAAAAGGTTGACAACTTTTCCAGAACAATTTTTCCATGAAAGAACTGATGTCAGGACCCTGCCAGTTCTGTGAACTTTATCTTGGTAAGAGAGACGATGATTCAGATATTTCAATAGTCCAAACACAGGAGAAGTTCAGCAGAGAAGAGTTTCACCTGCAGCTTTAAAAAGAAGAAAAAAAGCATGTGGTTATTTTTAACAATAAGGTTGAATGTGGACACAGTGAACACTTCTTAGTACAAGGATCCCTTTATCCATTGCCATCTTTGTGGATCTTCAGGAAAGAAGTGTTTCTTTTATTGTAATGTCTGTACTGAGATTCTTGTTAGGGCACAGGCTGCAGAGCAGCCTTCACTGCTGGTGGTCAGGAAGGGTTTTCCTCTGCTTGGGGAACTGGAAGAACTTACTTTCCAGTTTGTTTAGCTCATTTAATTTTTTTTTTTTTTTCTGTAAAACGTCTGGGTCAGCAGAGCTCTCCTTACTGGCATATCTCTGGATGGGCAATCCATACTCTGGAGATGGAACTGGTTATATAGTGCCCTGAGTCAAAATGATGCCTGGAGTCAAGTGGTGAAGACCTTAAGGCTTTGTTTGCCTTCTTTAGCAGTACAGGACATGAGTTGCCTTTTCTGTTCATCCAAATGTTAAATTGCCTTTTCCACTTGTGCCTCTGCTTTTAATATCTGGCTATCACAATGCTGTGGGGTTTGGCAATACACTCAGCCCTTCCACCTCTTTCTTTGGGATGCATCAGCAGTAGTGTAAGCTCACCAATCAACCTTTCAAAAGTTCTAAACCTTTGCTTTGTGGGTGACACGCATCACCCTGGCATAGGTAGGATAAGGTGGTCTATCAGACCACTATTCTTATCAGCACTTAACCCAGTGTCACATATGCAATAGGAATCCTTGGTAAAGAAAGCCCTTCATTTCCATGTTTCTGATTCTGTGTACAATGTAGAGTTGGGTATTCTCGTAGTATTTTGTCTACACTTGGAAAACAGGCAGCTCCTGAAGGTTATATACATATCATACATGCAGAGCCTTCAGAGAGATGGGTCTGTGAAAATGGAAAGTTGACACTTAGTCTCTCTTTTTTAATTAATGATTTTTTCATTAAAATGAAGTTGCTCCGTGTTTTCAGCTTTTTAATTTTGAAGCCCTTTCCCTGAGTCTACGCCAGTAAGTAGGTGAAAAGAGAAGTGCATATAGATTTGACAAACCTCAGAAGGAAACTGGGATATGAATTTGTGCTGAGCAATTTTGGACATTTCCTCCTTAAAACTTAAAAGGCTAAAGTTTATCATTGCAATTGCAATTCTTTCTTTGCCTTGGTACTCTAGTAATATGGTACCTGATGTTTTGATCACTTTATTCTCTATTATTCTTTCCAAGTTACCTAAAGCACTTGTTCATAGCCTTGTTAGCTTGCAAATGAAACTTGTTATAAAGTATTCAGACTAGTTCACTTGTATGCAGTCTGTCACCCACGGGTCACTAACTTATGTCCCAAAAAGTGCTTACAGGGAGCAGTGGTCTTCACCCAGAACAGCCTAGTGGAGGCATTCAGAGCTGTGCCTGGTTGGTCTCCTTGCCCTAGGGACTGCAGAGGAACATGGGCTTCTGCATTTAGTTGCTATGAATAATGTCCATGTTGGATGGCTGAAATTGCTAAGCAGATATTATGAATACCCGTCTTTATGTAGCACTGGCATCTCTGTTCAGAGGAGGCCTGAATGGAGCATCTATATTGACCTAGCTGCTTTTCACATCTGTTGGAGGGTGTGTGTGTATGTACCCTTTCAGGTCAAGAAAAATGATTTTGTAGAAACCTCACCCTTAAAATGACTAGCTGCTTAGGATTAAAAACCAGAATGATTTCATTTTCCATGCCTGACAAGGATCTCTAAGTCTCCACGAGTACAAATGCTCAGGAAAGACTATCCTGTTCATTCCAGGGAGTTGTAGTGTCTTTGACAAACCACAGTTTTTCCCCTTTAAATAAAACCCTGGGGTGCTTTGCAAGATGCTCTCAATTCTGATTCACCGTGAGAGTGTGTTTGTACGTGCAGGGGGAATGAGGCTGGGTTGCACGCAGCCCTAGAGGCCTCATTAAATTGTGATGTGTGGTGTCACATTTCAAACCTGCAGTTTTTGCTGTCCCTAGTTTAAAACTTGATGCAAATGATGAGTAACAATGGTCCAGAAGCTGTCTTGACAAATAACATGTGCAAAACAATAGCTGAAATGATCTCAAACACCTACTCATTTTATGTCCTTGGGTTTTTAGTTGCTCAGCTGCCAGACTATTGCACTTGAATTGTTGTAGGTATGAAGCAACCTTTAGCCCCATCCAAAAGAGGAAGCATCGGAACCAAGTAAGCACTTTGGAAAATGCTCTTGATGAGTAATGTGCAACTGGCTGGGATATGTTTGGTCATGTCTTTACACTCTCATTTGTGTTTCCTCAGGAAATAATTCAACGCTGTTCTGATGAAGGTCAGCATCTGTTTGTACTCATTTAATGAAAATAAATGTATTGAGAAGGTCAACAGCTCTCTTAAACCTGAGAGAATAATTAGCAATGAATTATTCTAGTATGCAATTGTATTTTTTCCCTATTTATTAATTATCTACAGCCAACTTATAAAACGTGTCAGCACTAAAAGAATTATTCACAAATAACTACTTGACAAGTAGTTTGAAAAGGTGCTGGCAGGTGGTATGGAAGTGGCATGTTCCCTGCCTGGAGGAAGGCCAGCAGAGTCACACCATGGTAGAGGATGGGCAGGACACACTGCATTGGGCTAACCTTGGTGCAGAGCAGAGGGTCAATGTAACCTCTGCCACACAGGTTACAGTTCCTTTCTGCTTCAAACTGTAAAATCTCATGGTCATGATAATTTGTATTTTGAAACTCTGAGTGACAACTATACCTGAAATTATCACTCTGCTGACTTTGCCAGATCACTCTTCTTTCTTTGCATGCTGATAACTTGCAAGATTTGAAGTAACCAAATGGTGACTCAATGCAGTTGTGACTTTTTATTTATTTATTTGGGTCAAATGTGTTCTATACGTACTTTTGCTTCAGCCCCTTTTGTGCTGAGCCAAAGAATAAGCATGAAGAAGATGAAATAACTACATACTGGTGATGTTCTAGTGAATGGATGGCTGATGGAAGGCTAAATCGAAATGTAGGATTTGCATCACAAAATGCAATTCTTGGGAAAGAGAACTATCTGAAATATCTATCTACACCAAGGCTGTGCATGTGTTGTACTTAATGGGACTTCCATGGACTGACTTAACTCTGTGGAATCTACCTCATTGTTTTTAAGCTCCTGATTTTGTGTGTAACTGTAACAGTAACTTGTTAACTTTTGCTGTTCTTGTATGTGTCCTTTATCTGGGCAAATCTAAAAGTGTTGACATGAAGGACACTTCCTGTAGAGTTAAAAGATAAGGCTGGCCCCATCTAGATTAGGCTTTAAACTTCAGAGGTATAACTCAAGGAGGACAAGGATATGTTAATGAAATGAGCTGAGTGCTGGCAATCAAGGTAATTCCTCAGGATATGTTTGATCAAGTATTATGCTGGATAGTAAATAACCCTCCACCTGCACTGATTTATTTTAAATTTTGTTTGCATAGTTTATGCGTAAGTGGATTTAAGATATCTTCAGAATAATCTTGATGTGAAGAGGCTGCTAGAGGACAAGAACTGTCTTTCCTCATTGGTTTACTCGTTCCACAGCTTAGAGAATCACAACTAATTGATAGTGTTTCCATTTTAATTATACATAATTTTTCTGTTTTGCTACTCAGGGAGCCAGGAGAAGAAAACAATACTCTTGTCTACATGCAAATCTTCCAATCAACAATTTAAAACCTTTATGTTCCCAAATTTGTTCTTTTTATTTCAAAATGAAAATGTTCATGCTTGGGCAGGTCCTGATAAGTTTTCATTGAGTCAGTATACCGCCATTGAAGTTCAGACCTGCAATTTAGTACAATCAGCTTTTCCCTCCCTCCTTCCCTTTCCCTGTACACTGGGCTTTGTGGTCAACATTCAGGGCTGATGTCAGTGTTCCCAACTCCCATGATTTTAGGAAGAGACATCCCACTAACATCCCAGAGGATATTCTGGTCCATGTGCCTCTTGTGCTTTAACTGAGGCCTGTTCCATGCTGTCATGCTCCACCTTCATCCCTGTGCAAAAAAAAATGCTGAGGAAAAGGGTGATTATGGACATAGAGGGACAGTGTAGGGAAAATCAGTGGCTTCAGGAATCTGGGAACAGATACACCAAAGTGGACTTGTATGGAGATTTTGGGGAGAGAAGGCTTTGTGGGGGTTGCTGCAGCCAATGTGTTGCATAGGAGAGATTGTCTTCTCTTCCTTGGCAGTGGAGTCAGCAGAGACATGTGCAAAAAGGCAGCTTTTGGAGAGGACATACTGTAGGGAGGAGGAGAGGGGGAAGGCTAAGGAATATTTTTAGTAGAGAACTGCCCCTGTTTCCATGCATGATGGCAAAGCCTTCCTGCTCCAGTTTGGAAAAGTAAATACTGGCTGTGGGAACGGTGTTCCTGATGAGCTGAATCTCCTTTCCTGATGTTGGTGGGCTCAATCCTGCGGTGCTGAGGCTCATGTATGGTTAGTCTTGGGGCTTCAGAAGGTAGGGTAGTAAAGCTGCTTTGTTGCCTTGTCATGCCTTTTCTGATCAGCCAGGCACCAAGTATGCTCCCTGGGGCAGTTTGTGCCCCAAACAAGCCTTACTGACTTGAACTGTAGCTTTATGATAAAGAGTTGAAAGCTGTGATCCTACAATAGGACAAAAATAGTGAGTTTTTTAAAGAAACCGTGATACAGTATCAGTTGTTCTTTTCAAATGAGAAACTTTTTCAAGTGGAGAAGTTGAGTCTGGTTGTTTGGAAGACCTCAGCGCACAGAGGTGGAAAACCACCACCCAGAATGAGCCCAGGGTGCAACAGGTCTGTCAGGCACAGTGGGGCTGTGCTGCAGGGGACCTTCCCACCTCCCATGGCCAGGAAGCCCTTTTGCCCTGGGATCTGTGGCATCTCTCATCCCTCTTCTTTCCGTCGCCTTCTGTTTTAAATTCTTGCAAATCCATCTGTTTGTACCAAGGCTGGTGACTAATGCAGCAACTCTTATTAGGTCAAAATAGCTGAAATCATAAGTCAATTACACATGCGTGCTCACATGCACGCAGAAGGGATGTTTCCCCTCCCCTCGCCCCCCTTTCCCCATCTCTGGAACAAAACATTCCCTCAGTGCTTGAAGGGCAGGAGCAGCTGCCCAGCTGGCAGGAGCAGAGCTGTTAATGCTGTCAGTGAAAGGATGAGTCACTTTGAGAAAGTTATTTAGGAGGGTCACCCTTTTTGTCCCCTTTCCCCTCCAGCCACCAATCCTTTTGGGTTCATCAGATGCTGGAGGTTTGCACTGGCTGATGCCCTCAAGGAGCACAATGAAGTCTTTTCAGGGCAAGAAGGCTACTGATGGGAGTCACAAGAATGACTGGTCTTGTGATTGACTGATCTGTTGGTCTCATGAAAAAAGCTTCTGCCTGTCTTGGAAGCATGTGATCCTAGCTCCAAGGCTGCCTCTTTTTTCCCCAGTTTCTTTCTTTTTTAATTTTTTCTTTTTTTTTTTTATTTCTTTCTTTCTTTTTTTTTTCCCCTAAAGTTAATTAGATGGGAGTTATCAGTGTGTGAGGGGAAATGAGAAGAAAAAGGAGCAAGGATAAGAGAAAATGATGACACACTTAACATACTTGTGGTTATTATTTCTTGCAAATAGGCCACGAAAAAGCTTTATTATTCCTAGGAAAAGAGTGCTCCTCTAAGTTCTCTGGAGGATGCAGATCTTTTCCAAGACCCTTCTGTAGCTGAGACCCCTTCCATGCCCTGAATTTTCTCCTTCCAAAGGTGACTGATGTTTGCTACCTCTCCAAACTCCAGGGTGACCAGAATGCTCCAGGGACCAAATCTACAAAAGCACTGCTTGCCCCCTCAGCAAGAGCTTGGTAATATCCTCCAAATCAGCACCAGCTTTCTCACAGCTTTCTTCATGCTCTCAGCTAGGAAAGGCTCTGACCCTTGGGAAGGCAGTGTTTGAGAGAAAGCTGGAGGTCAGATGCTGTGAAGGCTGCTATTGGTGTAGGCTTGGTAGTTTAGCTATTAAATATCTTCTGATAAAGAGGAAATAAAGGTCTGGCTATCCTGACTTTTTTGTTATGCTTTTATATTATCACTTTGAACACAGCACTGCTGTGTGGTTGCCACATCTGTGTCAGTGCACACTCACATGTATGCTGTGTGAAAGAACAAGAACTGTGATTCTCCATCTGCAGAGCATGGCCCAACAGGCTTAGAGCTGAGCTGAGCAGACATGGTCTTCCCTGTCTGGCCTGAACCACCTTAGGTAAGGATGTATACTCCAGGGTTCATGTTATTAGTGATAAAACTAAGCTGTGTCTGGGATCACACCAATGAAATTGGACTGAAGGTTGTTCTAGCCCATTCTGTGGTTTGCATTACATAAAGTGGGCAGATACACGACATGAATGGATCAGCTTGTGCATCCTCCTTCTCCTTTGAGAGCACCTTTGAGAGGATGCTGAAAAATTTCCATCATGTCTTCATGTCTACAGTGTCCACATCTCTTAATGTGTGTCAGCAAGTCTGATAGAAGTTGCTTTGGCAACTGCTAGGAGGGCTCAGTTTCCTTGACTAAATGTGTCATAGGTCTAGGACTTAGAGAATTAATTTTAAACCACATAAGTTTATTGTCAAAATTAGTAGAAGGAAAAAAAGAAAAAAAAAAAAAAAAAGAAAAAGAAAAATAATAAACTCATATGAGAAGATTCAGGTATCCATGATGACAATCATTCTGGCTGGGCAGAGCAGGAAAACTCAGAATTAAATCTTTTGTTGCTTTTAACTCTTAAAGTGTTTTGACATTTTTCATCGTTCCTTAAGAAATGTTTCTTATCACTTTTTAAGTGATGTGCTCGTGACAGACAGGAATGTAGTCTCTTCCAGACTGTGCCACAAGCAGAGAAGTGTTGGCTCACAGTACTGCTATGGCAGAGGCCTCCACTGATAGTCAGTTGCCTCTTCCTTTCTGAGCACCCTATGCTCTTACTGAACAGCTAAATATAGCTGGTTAATTCCACAATTAGATTGCTATTTTTTTTTCTTTTTTAGATGATCTGATGTTGATATAACAAAACAAAACAAAAAAATTGTAAAAGCCAGGAAAGTGTTTGTGTGTGTATGAATTTTCCTCCTTTTCCTCCCTCCCCCCATTTCCGCAATATACAAAAGAACTCTTTAATTTTGGTAGATAATTTTAAAATTCTGGTGTTTGAAAAGAGCAAGTAGCCAAGTTAAGCAGTTTTGAGTATACCAGTGGGGAAGGATGGTTTCTTGATGGCTTTTTAATTAATATTTGATACTGCTCCCTCCGTCACTTCCTCTCTGGAAAAATACCCATAAGTTGACCACAAAATAGAGTGACTAAGTGTACTGGCAGAAGAATTACAAACCCAGAACACTCATCAGTGGCAAACCAGTCTTGTGTCATTTTGTGGGTGTCTAATTGGCCCGGTGTAAAATATCAAATTAAACCCGAATATTCAGATTAGAAGACTAAAATAGCCTCTCACAGAAGTTTATTCTGTTCTCTGATATTTTTGTCCTATTTTCAACCTTTCTAGAGGTGACACATCCCTGCTCAGCGTTACTGGCTGCGTATTGTCAGTCTGGAGTACCGGTGCTCCATCTGTGAGCTCCAGCTAGCAGCAGGTACTGTAAATCATAGAGATTCATGACAAGGATGTGAAGTTTCCTGAAGGGCAAATCACAGTATCTGTGTAGAAAATTACTGTATCTAGTAACCGGGAGAGGCTTTTGGCTCTTCAAACGCTGCTGTGGTAGTATTGTTGGGTGATACGTTATCTGTTGTGAAGTAAATACATAGAAACCACAAATGTGTTGATGTGTGTTTTCCATCCTATCTTCTCCACACATTCACTTTCACGCTTACATGTATGCTTATTGCCTCCAGAAGAGCTGAGCTGAAATGGAGAATGAGGCTGTTCTGGCATTATTTTTCTTGGATTTGGAGAAGGTTGAGTCACCCAAAAGAATGTCATCCCACAGTGCTACAGGCTACCTGCCTCTCAGATGAGAGGGACCAGTGGGAAGTGGATCCAGCACCTAAATAGTCATGGCCTGGAGGGTTTCTGGCCTGTGATGCCACAGGCAAGTTTGCTTTATGGTGATGTCCTTGCGGACTCAGCTTGGCTAATTTAGAGGTGGATGCAATTTGCATACAGATGTGCACTTTCAGCATGAGCATTCAGCTTGGTTCCTGCCAATCCCATAGGTCCTGGGAGTCCCGTGGGATGCCAGTGGCTGAGTGCTCCCAGCTGGTGGAGGCTGCCAGCAGAAGCTTTTGGGAGTCCAAGATCTAGAATGGGGCTGATAGTGACCATCTGGGTGAAGAGGGTTGAAAAAAGGGACAAGTGCATCAGGATAAGTGGCCGTCAGCTCAAAATGAGTAGTTGTCTCTGTAGGATTTGGTGGAACGGGGCTTATGGCAGATAATTGCTTGTAAATCAAATCTGGTAGAGTCCATCTCAGTCAGCATAAATGCTACAATACTGGTGGTTAGAGCTGACCCCATGTGTTTAGCTGGGGGGCTGCCAGTGCTGGCCTGGGTGGGTGGGAAGGTCAGGGGTGATGGGGGATGGGATGGGGTGAGCCTTGGAACCTCCTCTGCAGTCACTCGCTCTCTTCGCTCTCTCTTTGCTGTTCCATTCCCTTGAATTCAGGTAGTGTGCAGAGACATCCTTGGGCTAATGTGCTCAGCACCTCTCTGCAGTGATCTGTGCCTGGAGAAAATGCCCTGCCATGTTCCTCACTGAATCTTTGGGATATCTGTATATGCCTCAATTTATCCTCTGTATTGTCAGCTCTTCATGTGAATTCTCCAGGGAGACATGAAATAAAGCTATTCCTAGAAGTCCTACTGCAGTTACACATCTTTTCCCTTAACTGGTGGCCTCATTCTTGGTTTCTTGGTGCCAATGTTAACATGCCTTTTGACTGTTAAGGGGAGTTTTTAGTCTTCTTTAGAAGAATCTCCCCCCTCTTCCCCATGCACCACTTGCTGTGCACTGGGGAAGAGAGCAAACCCTGTGCTCTTGAGTATTTCACTTGGCATGTTTCTGTCCTGCCAAGAACCTGGTCTCAGTCCAGGCAGCACTGCAGTGCAGGTCACAACAAATTCAGACCAAAGGGTTTCTGTGCTCTTCCTGAAGGCTGTGCTGTGTGTCAGGCACTCTAAGTAACAAAGCATCATTTTGTTTTTGGGGTACCACTTTCCAGCCTGGTATTTAGGCTATGTATAAAGCCATGAGAGAAAGGTACCTATGTGTGTCCACATGCTTTGTATCTCCTTGCGTGGGCCGTGTTGCCATACTACTCAAGGCTTTCATGCAAAATTTGTTTGTGTCCTTGGTATACATGTTATGCTACTCTTGAAAACAGGAGAGAGACATGACTCCTTTAGTCATGTCTCCAGATTTCCTGGAGCCCCAGATGTGCAGCACAGAGCACCCTCACCACCACTGGGCACTGCTGTTAATACTTCTGGCACCAAAACACAGCTGGTGACTCCTGCCTGTTCCTTTCCCCTTCACCATGAAGAGGGGGTGGGGGTGGGGAGGTAAGTAAAAAAACCAAAACCTAACTAAAACAAAAAGCACATGCATTGAAGGAGAAACTTCCTCCTTCCAGTTCAAGGTGAGTCCAACCTGCTTGACACCCTGCTGCCTCAAAGAGATTGTTTTTGGTGTTGATGCCTTCAGCGCCAAGCCTGGCAGTGGCCAGTCTCTTCAGTTTGCTCTCCTTTGGGAAAAACTGAGTTTCTAAGCCCAGTTCAGAGAAGTGTTTCCACTTAGGACAGCATTTAATTGTATATTGGAGTCCAACTGATATTTGATTGGGACTTGAGTGGTGCTAAAAGAAAGGGAATATACAGCTGAGACCTGGATCTTGTTTTCAGACTGTAACTGCTCTGTTGCACCAAGCAAGACCCACACCTGAGACAGGCCTGATCTCTCTAACATTAGCAGATGGATACAAGAAATGAAAATAGGGCTGACCACCCTGTCCAGGCAGGAGTTTGGATTTTGTTGATACTGAATGTCCTGCACCCCTAAAGCTGCACAGGTCTCTTTCCAAACCTCGTATTAGCTGAGGTGCTGACTCTGGATGCTCAGACATAGTTCTGAGTGGTCCCCAGGGAGGGGTCAGACCTGTGGATTTTGCAGGGGAAGATGCAGAATAGGATGGTAGCCCCATACAGGGACTTTGAAGTAACCTCTTGTTCTTTTGCCAAATAGATTTCATAGAGGGTTTATGCCATTAACTTAAGGCCCCTGGGGATCATGTGTGTGTGACAGGGACCAAAGGAAGGCTGTGGGAAATGTGGTCTCTCCTACAGATTCCTGCAGGAAAGCAGTCCCAACAATGTCTGCTCAGTTCTTGTTTGAGCCCAGCACATAAGAAACAAATATGGCTTTGCTTTCCTCTAGGTTGAGTAGCTCTAGGTTGTTCAGGGTTTACCCTGTGTCAGGGGTGAGACTCTGGCTTTGCCCATTGGCAAGCCCATCCAGCTTTAGTCTTACAGATCATCTCCAAGGACAGGGATTTTTGAAACTAAGGGGTTTTTTTTTGGTTTTTGCACCTGGTACCAGAAATGTAGTGTGGTCAAAACTAGTAATTTTCTCTACAGAGGGGTAAGCCCAAGAAAGCTTTCCAGTGAGCTTGTTGCCTCAACAGGGTTTTCATCTCAGTTTAAACAAGTGTGTTGAACAAAAGTGAGTAACGACCGGAGACCTCACACAGCTCTGGTTGGAGAAAGCATGCAATTCCACCACTGAAGCAGTGTTTCCTAAAATAACATCTTCGGGAACCTCTGCAATCTGTTTCCCTGTCTCTTACCCTTTTACAAGAACTGTGAAGTCTTTCAGCAATGTGAAGCAAGGCTGTGAAATAGCAGCCAGAACAAGAGTGCTTCAGTCTCTTGTGCTCTATCTGGGGACTTTTTGGGCTATTATTAGCCAGGGATACCAAATACATTTTGTAAATATTTGAAAAGCCTTGCCAAGTGGTGTTGTAAAGACACATGCTCTTTTATAAACCCCGCAATCAATAAACCCAAGCAAAATGCAATGACAGAGCCAGAACAGTTCACGTGTATCATCTCGTTTTGTTCTTGTCTGTGTAAGGAAATGTTCTCGTTTGCCTCGTGGGTCAAAGCTGAAAATCCTGCCCCTACTTCTCGGCAGAGGATTTTTCTTTGCAAGTGGAGATAAGGCAACTGGCCTGGGACGTGGCACCCACCTCCTGAGTTGGAGTCCGGGAGCTGGTCTGAGGAGTCATCCCTCTCCTCCTGCGTCCTGCCAGGTGCAGAACTTATTATTGCAGGGGCTTTGGGATTTCCTTGTTGCCTCCTGTCTTCTTCCAGCACAGGAGGAGTGACCCGCAATCTCGGTTTCCATCGCTAGAGGGAGGGAAACTACACGGAATTATCACCCCCCTGCGCTCTGATCCATCTCCCTCTCCTCTTGTCAGTCCGTCCGATGCAGTCAGGGCACCAAGTGCTCTTCTAGCATCCTTTTAATAAGAAAGCGGTAAAAATGTTGTATCTCGGCTGGTGGTACCAAAGCAGCGTTTGTTGCACAGTCCTGGTAGGTAGCTGCAAGCAGGGGCCTCTGGGAAGCTCTGGGTTTGCCCCCAGGACCTGCTGCAGAAGGGGACCACAAGAGCAAGGCAAGCTGCTGGCATCTCCGGGGCCATCAGAAAATTCTATCCATACTCTCGTGGGGAATTTTTGTGGGAAGTGAAAGTGCAATGTAGTGATGAAAGAACTCACGACCCCCACCTGTGGTGACTAAATTGGTGGGCAAAGGGCTAAGAGAACTTGATGCATGCCATGGGGTGAAGGCACATGCTGAACACTGTAAGGCAGTGTGCCTGCACCCTTCTGAACTGGGGGGGGCTATGTGCATTATCTACCCAAATATATTATACTTCAAAATATCTATTAGCTCTTGCATATTTATCTTGTATATTTAGCTATGCATTCTGGGATGTAGCTGGTGTACTGTGGTTAAACAAATCAACCCATTTAAAAAAATGCAGCTTAAGGAATGACTGCGCTCACTCTTTGATGTATATATAAAGCCAGCTGATTTAACAACAACAAAAAAGGATCTTTAACGAGAGCAAATAGTGATAGAACTTATGGGTATTCTTGAAGCAGTGCACAATAGGCACTTCTGTCTTTTGAAACTATAGTAATTTTGAAACTCATTTACGAGAGAGATGATAATTTCAGTTTAGGAATAGTAACACAGTCAACTTGTGCCCACTGGAAGTACTACAGAACAACCTCCCTGCTCTCAGGACCTATTTCATGATACCTGGTAGCACTTCACCATTCTCCCCCTAGACTTAGGGTTGGGGTCAGCTTTCTTCCCCTGAATGTCACTATCTATCTATGGTGGTTTTAGCTTTGTCTGCTGAGGGGATGATCCATCTCCCTTACACAGCATGGAAGGGTGCAAACAAGCATGTCAGAAGGAGCTGCTGGCTCTGCAAGAAAACCAACAGTGTATCTCCTATTCCAGTTTTTCTTATGATGGCCATGGTCATAGACCTCTGATGTATAGCACTGCAGGCAAGGGTGTTGTCATCTACTGGGAGACTGTTGCTCCTGTGGGGATGCTCTTGAGGCATGACAGTAGACTGATACTATTTTTTAATAATGTTTAAAATGAAAGAAAAAGGATAAGAATTCAATTAATTGAAACATGGAAATAATTCCTCACCATAAAAAAAAGAAAAAAATCTGACCAAGAATGAATGTGACCATGGCTTGTCTGTTGCTCAAGCCCAAAATAGAGGAAAAACAGAGGTGGGAACAAGTCACAAGTGAAAAGGCTCTTTTACTTTTCTGCAAACTGAAAGGAGTCAGGAATGGTACAAGGCTCTTACCACTGGAAAAAGCAGAAAGATGGAACCATAATAAGAGCTACTCTGTATGTGTCTCAGAGGTGGTCACACTTGTAACTGTCTGGGTCACTATCAGGATGGGAACAGGACAGCATAGAGCAATATGAAACATAATTTCCCATTTATCTTTTGATGCTAAAGAAATATGTACATCCACTGTGTGGAAAATGTGGCTTCTAGCAGTGAAAACAACATGGAAGGGCTGGAGAAGCAGCAGGTCTTGGTGGGACAGGACACCAGGGTGTTAGGTTGTGCTTTGGGCTCAGACTTCCTCAGGGAAAGTCTTGGCCAGCTGCAGCATTGGACGGCAGCAGTGGAAAGGAGGCAATTTTCTTAGTCGAAAGCCCGCCTGAGCGTTGCCGGCAGCCGGGAAGAGGAGACGGGTTCCAGGAGGGGATGAGTGCCCAAGAGGAGGGTGTGCCAAAAAAGAGCTGGCTGGCAGCAGAGCAGCTGGCCTCTGCTGCTAATTCAGATTGGCTGGCCCTGGAGGATCCTAATTACAGCACAACTGCTGTCTCCATAATCGCTGCGGCAGGAGCAGCGCGGGCCATAAGGCACTGAAAGGGACCTGGATGCGGCAGCGGAAGATTATTAGAGTTACTGCGCTCTGTCCTGGCCACTGAGTTGCACAAAACCTACCAGATGTCAGGGAGGAAGAAATGGGTCATCGTCTGCGTAGGCTTGTGCAAATAATGTCATTGACTGCTTATCTGGACAATGTGATCACATAGCGGGGCTTGGTTATACCCCACTGAGGGTGTTCATGGGGAAAGCATTGGAAAGGAGGCAAGTCTGCTTGGGCATCAGGGTCCAGTTTGCAAAGCAGCAGCTACTTGTGTGGCTGATGTCTGATGTGAATAACAAAAGCTGCTCAGACAGCTCCTCATGTCAGATGTTCCCTGTGTACCAGTGACGATGGCCGCTCACCCACCCTCACCAGCCGCTGACAGATGAAGTCATCTTCAACAAAACTTGGGCCCAGCAATTACCAAGAAAAGTTGTGATGAGCAGTGAGAAAACTATGTTTCAAGATGTAAATGTTATTTTTTTGATTCCTACTATGTCCCCAAGGTCAGCTTCTTCAGCTCCATGTTGAAATCAAAATATAAACTCAGACAACAAGCATCCAGAGAGCATGCATCAAAGCAGATATAATCTTTGTAGTATCAGCAGTCTGTTGGCAATCTGAAGTTACTGCTGATGCCAGTTGTGCTCTAGGGTAGGAGGTGCTCCCACCTTTTTGTTTGCAAAGCAGAAGTATCAAAGATTTTACAATGCTCCTTGTGGATGTGTTCCTTCATAAAAGGACGGTGGGATATTAAAACCACACCTTTGACTTTTGCAGCCCAAGTGTTTCCAGGCACTTGGTCCAGATGTGAATAAGGAAAGAGGGATGCAGGTAAAGTATTATTCCCTGCATCCTTCCACTTGCTTCTCAGCTGAGAAGATCCCCCGGCCCCTTCCCCACAGGCTGCCCAGGAAGCAGGCATTTCTCTCTTGCAACAGCCAGACTTTAATCACATGCAGTCGCCGTATGGATAGCCCAGGCAATAACGGTGATCTTAAACATTGCTGGATGACTCACATTCACTTTATCTGAGTCTGTTCACACTGTTGGGGCTTTTCTTGCTGGTGACGACGTGGCAGAGAAGGATGAAGTGAGAGAGTGAGATAGCGTGGAAGTGGGAGGCCGTGCCAAGGTGACGAGCTATTTTGCATTGGCATCTGATGGTGTTAATCAGTAGCGATGTACTTTAGAAGGTGTCTTTGATAACACGCTTTAATAATTTAACCCTCCTCATATTTTTGGGTATATAATTTGTGTGGGGATTACAACCTGAATCTGCTTAGGTGCCTCTGGTTTCTGACACAGCAGCCGCCTTTGAATCAGTGAGCGTCTGCTCTTGCTGCTTAATCTCTGAGGCAGCCAATTTGGGGACAGAAGGAGTTTTTACTTTATCTGCTCCAAACACGCTTGTACTTTATTCCTTTGTATTGTGAAAACAGCAAGCAAAAGCAAAAAAACCCCTGTGTGTGTGAGCACGTGTGTGTGTGTGTGTGTGTTTATATAGTATGGGAGACAAAACTGAACAAGTGTGGGAGGGTGAGAACCTTTATTGTGCAACAAACTGATGGCACCAAATATGCTGCATTTGTTGTGAGTTAAAGGGTTTATACAAAGATTTTCTTAGTGGTGTCTAAGATCTTAATAGGGTAATTAATCTTTCTAAGTGTTAGTGCCAGATTATGGGATCAGCTATTACCCCTGGCTACAGAGTACTCCTTTGTGTGTTGCTATGAACAGGACTAAGTGATGAGACTGTTCCATTTGCCAAACAAAGATATGGTTGCTGCTAGCTTGTTTATGTTTGAAATGTGTTTTCTGGTGCAGTTAGAGGAGGCTTGCACCACTTCCTTGGGAATATTGGTGCCCTTTAAAATGAGCCTTATTAAGAGAAAAAGGGGATGAAGCTCTGTAGAATTCACAGAGCTTTATAGAAAAGTGCATATATACTTTCAGAGACATAATGGTGAGTTGCTTGGTTTGACTGGTTTTTTCCCAAGCAGCAAAATAAATAGATAGCTAATGTAATTGTAAGAAGCAGCTGTAGGAATAGATAAAAAGAGGTCTGTACTTTAAAACTTTTATATGGAACACAGAAGCCAAACACTTTAGCTGAGGAATTAAAATCCAAGTTTTACTGCAGCAGGATAGAGTAGGACATAGATGATGTCAGAGAATTTTCCTACAACATAGCCTTTGTGCAAGCCTGTTTATTCAATAGGATGAGTCAAACCTATCATTTGTTTTATTTACTAGAGAAAGGATTTTTTTTTCCTCAGTAACACTGGATGGGGGGGAGGCAGAGAAGAGAGAGAGAGGGAGAAGTATTATATCACTCAATGGTAGCCACTGTTGAAACAACTGGGTCATCCCAGAGAAATGGCTGCTTGGCTGAATTTGGACATCTCCTGTACTGCTGAATGAGCAACCTCTGATCAAGGTTAGGATAAACCACTCTGTCCCCACCACTTAGTCTCCAGTCTAGTGAGGGCTGTCATGTTCTTAAGTGATGATAAAACTCCAAGCTTTACAGCTGGCTTGAACCTAGGATTGTTTTTGAGCCATCCCTGAAGCAGTCACCTCCAAGTGACTGTGCACATGTGGGTGAATATGCTTCATGTATAATAGTGCTGGTGAGATTGTCACGTGTTGACAATCTCACGGAATGCACTGAGATGGTTCAAGTTGCTGACACATCAGCTTAGACTTTCCTCTAGGCATTAGGTGGGAGGACACTTCCATAGGGTATGTGGGAGGAAACCTTTGTGGTGTGGCTGGAGAAGTGACCAGTTTGCAGAAAAGTGAGGAAAGAGTGGTCATGGAGGCTGGACGAGGGGGGAGTCTTGCTACCTTTTGAATTGCTGGCACCCACTGACACCAAGGGCATGCCAAAAGTCTTCCAACAAGTCCTTTTACAAGGGCAAGTACCTGTTA
Source organism: Florisuga fusca (assembly GCA_038090715.1). Classification (NCBI taxonomy): domain Eukaryota; kingdom Metazoa; phylum Chordata; class Aves; order Apodiformes; family Trochilidae; genus Florisuga; species Florisuga fusca. Next base: position 56,438,221 of record JAAWXA010000002.1, read on the forward strand.
CAGGACAGGCTGAGGGAATCCAGCACTGCCCACTCATCTCTGTAGCAGCCATGGGGTGGTATACTCTCTCACCATGCCTGCTGTATCATGATTTAGAGCTGAGCAACAATGAAAAAAAAAAGCTGAAGGACCTGATTCACCCTCTTTTCCTTCTCAGTGGCAAGTTTACATTCATACAAGGCTTGGAGGATCAAGGGAGAATCCTGAAGTTGTGCCAAAACACCAGAATCAAGTTGTAATGCTCTGGTTTGGCAAAAGGTTGGACAATCCTCCCTGTGGGCACATTGTGTGGATGTAGGATTGAAGGGGGCCATCATCCAGGCCACACAGATGTTTATTCTAGATGGTGACATGCTTGCCTGGCTTGTCCCCAGGCTGAGAGGATGATGTGCCAGCACTGCTGGTCTGGTAAGGCTTTTACAAAACCAGGCAGCTTCTTGAGGGCTCTGAGTGGCTTCCTCTGGAGCAATTCCTGCTGGCTGACCATGTCCTGGGTCCCGGGGAGGTCTGCAGCACTGGGGATGTCCACCCTACCCAGCTGCTCTAGGGGAAGGTGCTGTCATTGCTCTAAGTGACTGGAGTATGCCTCCTAGAAATCAAACATTTACCTGAAAATGACAGTGAGCTCCTGGATCAGTCCTGTTGTCCCAGAAGCTGTTCTCTCTTCATACAGGGACTTTGCACTCTGTGGTGCTGCAGAGATGTGCTTGTTTGTAAGGAGATATTTTAATTGGTCAAATTACATTTACAGCTTTCTCCATTACCTAAGACTGTTGTCAGTATTCTGGATTTCTAATATGCTTAACAAATTTCAGTTTGATTCTAGAGGTGATATGCAACACAAGATGCTATAAGCTCTGCAAGAAAGTCTTTGAAGATAATTATAGCTACCTTACCACAAAGAAGCTCTGAGGTCGATGGAAAAAAAACACCAACCCTTTTAATGCAGAGTTAAGATGACCCAGTTGTAGCAGAGACCTTTCCAAGTGGAAAATTCAAATCCAGGAAATAAAGAATCAAGGTACATGCCAATAAAACATTAACTCTTCCCCCTTGGAGCTGGCAGTGCTCACTGGGAATTATCTGTAACCACTCCAGCTGCAGTCACTGTATTAGCTGGAGCAGTACTGAATGGTGGGAGGATTAGTTGGAGTTTGGCAGAGCTTAGAGGATAATATGACAAAAATTCCAGGTGGGTAAGGAGAGAAGATGAATGCACATACCTCTATGTGTGTCTATGAATGCATAAAGGAAAACAGTACCTAGGTGCCAGAGGGAACCTGGGAATTTCACTCCGCAGCACTGAGAAGCAGCAAGAAGACAAATATCTAGAAATGGGATTTTAATGGTGGCTAGGCATAAGATAATATTGATTTACAGGTTTAGTGCTGGGTTGAGGTGCTGCTGTAGGCTATGTTCCTGGGTGTAGGGTAGGTGTGTACAGCTTCCACTTGGTAAGGAACACGTATGGTGCAGTTAGCATTAGCACCAAGAAGGTGTTGTATGCTGTTCCATGATAGTCATTGGTGGTCATCCTCTTTTCCTTATATCCACAAAATCTGTTATAGTGGAACTAAGGTCACAGGATAGTTGTACAGCTGAATTTTCTCATTTTCAAAGGACTGACTTATCCAGAGCAGAACATATTACTGGGCAGTCCAGACTTTCTGATTGCACAGATACTTGTCAGAGAGTTTCTGAGGTTTATTCAATAGTAATAGAAATGTGCTTCTTTTTGTTGTTGAAAATAGTGATGACTTAAGCAGTTAGGGTTAACATATAGATTTTTACTTCATTTGTGTATCACTAAAGAGGTAAGAGGGTGTCTTATGATTTAGTGATTTTGTTCTTTTTTGTGTATATAAATATATATATATATATATGTATTTTTAACCATTGAATGGAAGTTATAGTCAGGTTTTGAAATAGCTTTAGGCTAGCAGCAAAAGAAGGGAAGTCACACCTGTGCTCTGCCTCTCCAAGTCTTCAGTGCTTTCTCCTATGGTGACTGTAGGTTGAGGCATCTCCATTTCCTTCCCTCTCCTCATTTCAGGCAAGATGTAAAATCTGTCTGTAACTTTGGCCTGGTCTCTTTGCCTACCCTTGAAATGGCCCTCAGAAGTTGTATATTAAGTTCCCCTCTGACTTTCTCCTCTAAGCTGGGTTTCTGGATCTGCCACGTGACTGAGTCCTGACCCCCTTGGCCTCAATAAAATGCTGAGGCTCCAGGTCTAAGCATGTGCATCCTGTCCCACACGAGTTCAAGCTCAGAGCAGGTGAGGGTTGCAGTGAGCTCCTGATAGCAGTGCCAGCACAGCCCTCTCTGTAGGTAGGGTCAGAGCTGGGATGTTTAAGCCCCAGGCTGTGTGTCTCTTAGAGACATCTAGAGTCACCTTTTCTCATAAGTCCCCACTTTGGATGAAAAACAGACCCTTTCGAGGAATCACAAATTCCCAGGTAGTCTGAGTTGGCAGAGATTTCAGACTTCTTTGTAGACTCAACCTTTTAACAGGAAAGGCTTCTTGGCCTTTGTGAAAGCTAAACTGCCCCTCCACTTCAACAGATACATCCAAACGTCTTCTTTTATCCTTGGTTTTTGACATGCCCACAATATTAGGAAACTGTAACAATGAGCGCTAACAGTATTTGAAGAAGTAGCTAAAAAAAGCCCCTGGGGGAGAAGTGACTTATTAACAAGTCATGGGACATTGGTATGCCTCAGGCAACATTTTCAAACTATTGCTCTCCAAATCAGTCGCTATAATTATACCACTTCCCAAACAGAAAAGAACAACATGGGAAATTCATCTAATGTAATATCATAGGTCTGAGCCTTGGAGCAGAAAAAAAATGGGTTTTTGAAACATAATAGTAAAATAGGTGTGACTGCTGAAGAGCAGGTCAAAGCAAACCCTCAGATGAGTAATTAATTCTTACTATCCTACTTGTTATATTTCATCCTTAGGTATTTAATTACACAGTTTTCCTTTCTTCCTGTCCTAACATACACCACAAGGCAATTTTTTTTCTTTGAGCCTTGGAAGCAGTAAAACTTGAGTGCTTTGTTGGAGCTGCTCTCCTAAAAATAAAACTTTGAAAGGTCTGAGCATTGTTAGGACCAGGCTTTGTAATTACAGCTCTGTCTGGGAGGTACAAGATGGATGAGGATGTCCTTGTGCTGTGTGCTGTACCCTATGTGTTAAATAAGGAACTTAGAAGCAGCAGAACACTGCAGAAAGCCACTATCTTCTGTGCAACTTCCATCCCTGGATCAACACTAAAGTCATCCTTTCAACTGGATTGGATGCAAGTTGCCATGGGGTGTTGCCTTTACCAATTCCTATCTGAGGATGAGAGACTAGTTTGTTGGGTTTTTTTCAAGGATGTATGCTGCCCCTGGGTTTCTAGCCCAGAAAAATAAGACACAAGTGCTTTCATAAAAAAAACACATCATTCCCTGCCCGTTTAGGTGCTTACAATGTTCCTGTCATTTTAGTCTTCAAACGCCTACTATTCTAGTGAGTCAGCTGATAGCACTGTACAAAGTAAATCTCTCTCAAGCATTTTTCTCCCTCTGCCTAATAGCTAATCTAATAATAGTTTGACTCCTACCACCATAATATCTCTCCTTATAAGATGTGTAGGCTAAAGATTTAATCTCTGCCTTACTGATCCAGAACTCTTCAAAAGTAGTGTAATGGTACTGAACCAGGGCCCTGTGCTGCTAATTTGACACTCTACAGACCTTTACAGGCCTGCACGTGTCTCAGATTTGGCTTTAAATATTCAGCAAAAGCAACCAACCAGCTTTCCCCAGCAATGCACACTCCTCTCGGGGTATTTTTGTTGTTGTTTGTTTGTTTTTTCCTTTTGTGTTAATGTTTTTCTTGTTAGTGTTTCTGCATGAGACATTTATTTAGTTATTTATTTATTTATTTTCTGCTTTTATGGCAGCCCTAAATGATCTTCCTATTAGTACAGGAAGCTGGCAACAGTCAGTCTGCAGCTTTTGGATAGCCAACTAATTAAGGGGAAAGCAGGTGTGGATAGATCTATTGAGTCTATAAATAAGTGCCAAAAATTTAAGTTATTGGTCTGTGAGTGTTAGCAGGTGGAGCACTGTTTTTATAAATTCAGTGGAGAGAAAAAAAGGGCTAGAGGAAATGATTTTTTGGGGGTCATTATTTAAAAGCTCTTCAGAAATACAATCTGTTCTAAAAGAAAGAAACAAGTAATTGTCTTGTATGAGGTTACTCTAGAAGATAAATAAAGGTGGTGCTGGAGCTTCTACTTTCATTGACCTGGGCTGTATGATGAACTGGATGATCTGTATAGAAATTATTGATATTCTAAGGCTGACAGTTAGAAACATAACTCACAAGTGACTACAGATGTTAGTGCCTATTGTTCCTTTGTGGTTCTGTTTATAAATAAACTTCCCTGCCTTCCATCAAATGCTCAAAATGTTCTAATCTGCAAAAAGCCTCTTCCTTCAGAGCTAAAGAAAAATACAATCTATTGAACAAAATATTATGCAAGGGAGTTTGTGTCTAAGAATATATTCTCTCCTCACACTGATTTCTCCTCCTCTCCAATTTCTGTACTGGCTTTCTTCCTTTGTGCTGGATTTAGTAATTTATTCAAACACTTCTAACCAGGGGGCGTTTTCCACCAGGGTGCAGTGGCAAGAGACCACAAAAGCATTTCACAACACATACAAAATACATTAAAACACTTTCAGGGTAGTATAACGTGTGATAGAATAATGTTAGAATAAAAACATGTAGAACTGCCACCTACTTACTTGACTGGTTTCCTTAATTTTGATCTGACTGATATAAAAGTCTTTTTCATGGATATGTATTAATCTTTTATGGACTGTGTATAAATTTAAATACAAGCAATAAATGAATGCTTACACTAAAGCTTGCATGTGTCAGTTTGGGAAAGGCAGAGTGAGAGGCAAAACCCAGCACTCAAAACATAAGCTTTGCTAATATTTTAAAGCTCTGGGAGAATCTCATCAAGATGACAGGTGCTGATCTGTGGTTATAAGAAAGGGTACTTGTGGTCAAAGGCACTGCTAGTTTGAAGGGCTTTAATTGCTGAATGTGCATTTGAAATCAGAATGGGATGTTTTTGCTTTTCCCCTTATTTTCTCCCCCTTAAATACTTAAAGATGGGGAGGGGAAGGGTTTCCAGGTGAGACTGGTCATTATGGAGTGCATTTTAGCACTGAGTCCTGTTCTCAGGACACTCAACAATGATGTGACCATGCACATGAGACCTCCTCTCTTCCTGCCAAGCTACAGGATGGTGTCGCTTAGAAAGGGGAATTTTTATAATTTGCCTTTTTCTCCTGGTTCCTCTTTGTACAAATAATGAGATATTCACAAGAGAAGGAACTAGAATTGGGTACCCAGCCTACCAAGCTCAGTGTTATTAATTAGTCTCCCTTTCTCTGTCTCTTAATTAATCTATACATATTCATTGAGAACTAGAACAGCTCCAACAGGAGAGGCTCAAGAAGAAAACCTTTCTCCAAATACTCTTCAGCCTACCTGATAGTTACAGCTATCTCCTGGTAGCTTAGCATCTTTGAATCAGCTGGAGGGAAGATAAAAACTCCTTTGCCTCTAGGGCAAAAAATCACAGTTTTCTTCTGCAGAGTGTCTGTGTATTGATCCCTACTTTTTATGTACTTTCATTGCAAGTGCCTTAAATACAAATTTTCTCAAATTGGAGCTGAAGAAAAGATTGGCTTGCGTTTGCTTTCTAGGAAAAGTAAATCTGATTCTAAAAAGATGTTTTAGGTCAAGCTAAATATTCTTTCCTTATACCAATAATTTTTATACAATATTTTTTTGTTTGATAGAGGAACAAGAAATCAACTATTGACAATTTTATTGAGATGCTTTTTAATACACTTGGACTCTACATGCTTTCCTATATCATCCTTGTGAACACTTACGTTTTCTCATGTATATAGTTATATAAAATTGTCACTGGAATAAAAATAATGATACTAGTAATAATAAAGAAGTCTTGAAGTTAAGTGGGTAAGCATTGGCTGAGAGTACCAACAGAATCCATCTTGCTGGAGAAAGCTGGCTGTGAAATGGGTGCTAAAAATAAACCTCAACTTTAAAAGTCAGTTCTGACAGACCTGGGTACTGCTTCTCTGAGTAACATAATTCGCCACAATCTGTGGGCTGATGTTGCAGTAAATTAAGTTTCTGATGCTTACTGTTAATGAGTCACTAAATAAATACATCTGTGTAAATTAGCTCACAATTTTCCTGTTGAAAAAATAAACAGTTTTGATTTCCTGTGTGAACAGCATGGCAAACATTGTACACATATAGTTTTGCTAAATACTGAAGTTGATAACCTGTTGTAAGACAAAATGTTTATGAAAAGGTATGCAAGAGGTTGTGAGTGGGGGATGGAGAACTTCAGCCCTTGCTCCACATCCCACCAGTCAGGAACGGTGCCAGGCAAGGACACACAGGGGAATCAGTCTACAGATTTGGAGAATCAAGAATTCCAAGTCTTTAGATCTGTTGCCTTGTTTCAGATTGGGTGTATTCTGTGCCAGTCTGAATGAGAACAACAGCAACAAATCGTGTACCCAGCAACAGCCTTCAAGACATCATTTGTGTTCTGATAGCACAGGAGCTTGGGCTTCATGGCACTAGATTCTCTAGAAGACCAAAGCAGGAAATGTTCCACAGTTACAGTATTTCAAAGTTAAAGTCTGAGAAGATGTAATAAAATTTGGAAGGAAGATAATGAAACCAGCAGTGAGGACTTGGGTTTATGTAGGCCAGATATTTACTCAGTCACAGAAGATGATGCCTATGTTTCTCTTGTGTATTTTTCATCTACAGGTATGGTAATCCAGTGCTTTATAAATTATTCTGTCTGAGAAAGACTCTACCACCCCTTTTTCAGTGAAAATACCTCTACTCCTATACAGTGAATTCAGCTGAAGATATGTGGAAGGAGAAGTGAGTTTAATTCTCAGTCCTTGTGAGTTGGGTAGTGCATTTAGTTTTGGAGCTGCACTTCAATATAGGACATAATCCTGTCAGTCTTCCTAAAATGGCTTTGTGCATTAAGAGCTGGGTCATATCCAAGGGTTTTAAGGAGTTGCCTGTCTGCTGGCACTAGACATGTGACCTTATTGAAATGTCTCCTTCGATATCTAGAGGCTGCGATGTGTCACACTGATACACATTTTTACCTTAACACTCACTCAACAGCAGCTCTCTGATGTGACAGTGCTTTTCTAAGGCATAGACACCCAAGGATAGGGATGCCTGTGTAATGTTACTTCTGTTTGCCTAGCTGGTCTGATAAAATGAATATTCTCCCACAAAGTCATTATGTGAGTGGCTTATGATGGCATGCAGGAATGCAAACTGCAGTGTTTATTCCACCAGAGGTACGTGTATCCCATGGATGTCCTGCTGTAGGCTTATATTCTGGAGATAACTGACTGTATGCAGCATGCATAGAAGGTTGAGTGACTTGCATTTGGTCACAAGCAATGGAGTCTGCAAAGGGCTAGGAAGAATAAGGGAAGCAGTACTCAGGGATGGTCTGACTTGTAGCATGAGGAGGGGAAATGACCAACATAATAAACCTAAAGAATACTGTGCAATTTGTAGGGTTATTTTTTTGGCTCCTTTGGGTTGGAGATGCCTTCAAAAGCACCTGGCAAAGCCTGTCCAGTCAATACTATTCTATTTGGGTGGCATTTTTTAGACACACATATGTGAGATTTTTATGCAGCCAACTTCTGTCTCTCCTGCCATCAGACATGGTCCCTGCTTGTTGGCACACAGTGCTGTGGTTCCCCATCCTCTTTGTGTCTCAGGAAGCGATGTGCAGCTGGTCAACCTGATTTAGGATTTACTGGCTGGCTGCCAGCCCAGGGAGCACATAAACCCTGCTAGAGGATGCGCTTCTCAGGATCCACCAGTGACAGAGGACCAGCCATACAGGAAAATGCCACATCTGTGTGCTTGTGGATCTTGTGTGCTGTGGGAGGAGAAAGTCAAATGATGAATGCACAGAATGAATTAGTGAGCCAGCTATGCAGTGGCAAATCTTTATCTGAGCAGGGGAAAACAGAAAGAGGAGGTTTACTTAAGATTGACATTATTTCAAAAAAAATATGCTTCTCTGAAAGGTTATTTTACAATGAAAACATCATTCCAAAGTTGTTTATTCTGCGCATGGGGGTACACATATACACACACGTGTGCTTGTATATATACTTGCACATGGTCTATACATGCCTGACCCAAGTCCATTTGGTTCTGCAGAGTGGTGTGCAGCCTTGTACTGGCTGGAGGGCTTGTAAACTCTTTCATATTGCATCAGAAGTATTTGCAGAGGTTATCTTTTACCCAGCAAGGTTAATGCCTCCAGGATCATGCTGTGTTCAAGGGAAAGAAAGGAGGTCCTCCCAGGTGCAATCTAGAGCAGTAAAGGTAGACTTTTTTTCTGGTAATTTCCCTGTGGGAGAGCTTTTCTCTCAACAGTGAGGGCCAAGACCACTATGAGCCTGAGTGGATGCTGTTCATAGGCAGAATCAAACTAGGAGAGACCAAATTGTGGTTTTGTGTTTGTGTTTTTTTTCAAGCTTCTAAACTTGAACTTCAGTGTTGAAACTACAAGCCTTGGTTTCACTGAGAGCAGCTCCCATCTCTCCTCCCAGCCACCAGCAGCAGGACCCAGAGGGGTGACTTGCTTGTGGCAGGGTGATCAGGGGTCCTGAGGCTGCACCATCCTTGCTTCCTCCTTGATCTGCTCTAAGCTCTAGCTCCATTTCACAGCTCTTTATGGAAATGGGAGAGTCTTGGTCTCTTTCTCAAATGATAATGCAATCCAGACATGAATTGGCAGAAATGTCATGAGACTTCTTATTCTTGCGTATTTCCAGTGTGAATGTGCTCAAAATACCCTGAGAAAGACAGCCTTGGCTTTTTTTCTGATGAACTGACACTGACCTGATAGTTTATTGTGGTTTCTTCCCCAAAAGATATAGGGAGGAAACTGAAAGATCCTTTTCCCATCCCTAGCTTGTTTTCTATCTGCACTCATACTAAAAACTATTATTTTTCCACACTGTCTTTTAATAATTGCTACTCCATCAAAATACTTACAATTGAACACCTCTATAAACATATTTAATATTAATTTAAAACCTGTCTACTTCTGAACCATATGTAATATACATTTCAGGAGGCTCAGTGCATCAGGCAGGAGAAGAAAATCAGAAATTTAGTATAGTTCTCAGCATACAAATTTGGAGGTGGACCTTCCTCTCTCAAAGTAAAGGCAGCCTATCTTCTTTAGTGTTGGCACCTAAATTTACTGGCTGGAGTTGGGCAGAGTGAATAGCTGCCACTGTTCTGTTTGTGCTTTGAGACAACACAACCCTGTTTCTCACTGTCTCTCTGTTTCCTCAGGTCTCAGACAGTGATTCCTGATATGTCCTGAAAGATGGAGGGAGAGAAGGTGTTTCACTGGCTTTCCCCAGTTATGTTTCCATACACAAAGGGGATTACTGATGTGACATGAGAAGACCCACTGGGAAAAAGGCTCTGTTCTGAGTATGGGCTGGGGTGCAGTACCTTGTTTTCTGAATCCTCTAACAGCTGGGCAAGATGAGCATCTGAATTAGTGAGCACTGCTGTTGTGACTTTATGGTGATATAGAGGGACCTTAACACAGATCCTGGCCACCACCAAGGGGGTCCTTTTTTTTCAGTCCCCAAACCACAATGGCAGTATTTCAGACCACATGTATCCATAATTTTTTGGAAGATGTCAGGTAGGAGACACTGGAAGGCTGCACCTGCTGCTTTTTTCCCAGATGGTTGCTGTTGTGCAGCTGCATTTACTGTTTGTCTGCTCAGCTGTTGGCCTGATTCCTCTCCTCCAGGACCAGGCCCTTCTGTTTTCTGAATGCTGATCTTCATCACCTGGCCACTAAGACATCAGGGTAGATAGGACTGTAGGTGCTGCTTAGAGAGGAGCCTGGAAAGAAGCTTTCTTCCAGTTTCTACCTTTGCCAAACACTTCTCAATGGCAGTGGCATGTGTGTCACCCATGGAGAGCTGAGCTGTTCTTTCCACTGTGGAAAGTGTGGGGAGAAGCAGGTGAGACTCATCATACTGATTTTGGGTTGGTGGCTGTGTTGAGATAATAATTCATGTATGTCTGATATGAAGACAAATGTGTCCCTCAGTCAAGCACATCTCTTTATTTTTAAAAAAAGATCCTCTTAGATATGTTGGCAATACCTAGCAGTGGTTCTTCACAGGGAGTTGAATTGCTGCCTGGTTGCTAGAAAGACAAAAAACAGTCAGTACCAAAGCAGCAAAAGCATTCTACTGGTAAAATATCATAGCATGGCGGGCACATCACAAATCAATACTACAGACTAGTTTGAAATATAGTGTGTAGAAATATTTACAGACCATGGAGACTCAGAAAGATTGCTGGCTTGGTTGAGGGAATCAATACATGAGGGTAATTACAAAATGCTGCCTTCTTCTGAGGCAAAAAAGCATAGATTCCCATCCCACCTTAATAGCAATTAACTTGGACCTTCATAAAATTTCACTGAAACCAACAGCAAGTTCAAGGAGTTTCTGTTCCTTGACTGAGCTACCTAACTGGAGACAGTGTCAGGTTTCAAAAACGAGTCCCTTGCTTCTAGTTATTTTAAAGAAAAAAATACCAACCCCAAATAATCTGGAAAGGAAAAAAACTCTGAGCTGATAAATGATTAGAGAAAGAAATTATAAAAATTATTTATTAAAATTAAAAGACTTAAAAATTCTAAAAACAGTTCCTCAAGTTTTTATCTAGCTCTAGGTTTGGCTCTGGAAATGCAGGGATCAAAATAATGCATATAGTTTAATATTTCTTTTTTCTTTGGATTTCTGTAGGTCTGATTTAGTTTTCCTTGTGCTAAAATAGATGCAGGGAGGATAAGGCTGCTTGATGTTGCTAAGTTTTTTTTTAGGGGTTTTTTTTGTCTTATTACTGAGGTGTGAGATAGTATGTGATCTGCTACATATGTTGGAAAGAACCCATTTAATTCTTGGGAAGCGGAGGGCACCTCATCCCAGAACTAACGTAGTAAGGTGGAGCCCGAGCAGAAGCAGACTGGCCTTGGCTGCTTCAATTGCTAAAGCTCTTTAAAACCGTGAAGTAACATGGTTGCTGACTGGTTAGGTGCACCTTGTAGAGGTCAGGATTCATGGAGCTGTCTCTGTTCCCACAGACACAGAAGAACATAAAGAAAAGCAGGTTTGTGCCTCTTACATTGTTGTGATTTTCTGGTGCAGGGAAAAGGTGGACTTGACATCTCCTCTGAGATAAGCAAATGTGGGTTTTAGCCAGTATACATTAGAAAGTAATGTTTATTGAGCTGCTAGCTTGATCCAAATTGAGCCTTAACAAAGCATTTTGAAGTGAAACCATCTCCAAGGGGTGCAAAAACCAAAGCTGTAAGGTGGAGAGCCTTTAGAAGAGAGGGAGTGAGTTGTGGGCATGTGATTCACCATGCCTTTTTAGATGCTAGTTGAATGAAGTTACAGCAGAACCTGTGGGTAAGCAACCATGGAGGAAGAGCCAAAAAATCTGGAGGCAGCAGAAGCTGAGCTTCTGCTAGCACCAGAGACCAGTCGACCCAGCCCAAGCATATTGTTACTGTTTTATTAAAAGGGTTGATTTGGAGAATGTTGTGTTTGCAATTCAGCATCATGCCTTGGGGCCTTGATTTCAAGCCTTTATTTATATGCTTAATTGTTGCTATGGAAATTCAATATTTAAAGAGGTAATTATTGCTGATCTTGTTGCATGTGTCCATTTCTGATGTCCAGCTGTTAGCTCTTTAGCTCCAGTCTAGCAGATTAATTACTACTATTGATTACTTTGAGCTTCTCTCTTCACACCTGCAGTCTGTGTAATTAGCCAGTGGCCTCCTCTGAAAATTAGGAGCAGTTTCATTTTGGCGCCTTGCCATTTCTCAGCCATGTGCAATACACCAATGAACAAAAGCAAATCTATTTTAAACAGAGATATCTGGGCAATGAACTCTTTGTATTTTTGAACTATCGGCATATAGCTCAAATTACTCTGTTAGCAAATATTGCACCTCATTGGAAGACCACTGATAGTGAAAAATAAATACATTCCAAACCACCGGTACTTGTGGTTTATTTTCACTGTTCACTAGTCCATCAATTCCATCCTGGTTTTTTGAAGTTTATCCATCCATAGTGATTTTTGCATTAAATGAGACCCAGCCATATGAGCACAGTCACATCTCTTGACCTGCTTTCCTGAGGTGGAGTTGTCCTTTCTCTGTTGCTTGCATGAGAGGTTTCCTGCCCTTCTCACTGGATGGTACCAGGGCACGTCAGAGAAACAGTTAAGTAGAGATATAGGAGGCTGTGTCTGTACCCAGGAGACAGTCATCCATCCTTCCTCTTGTGAAACACTGTGCTTGTCTCTGACCATTTGCTGTTCTCCAGTGGGTACCCCAGGGCCATGACCCTTCTTGGAAAGAAAGGTCTGTTCTGAATTTCCCTCCCTTTGCACATCATGGAGACAAAGATTGATAGTCTGAAGGCTTTGTTTTAAGAAATAAAATATGCTGCTTTTGCCAATGAGGTCATGGTTTCCTCCTCTCAAAAAAGAAACCTTTTTTTTATGTAAACAGTGCTGCTAAGGTAAGTTCATGCTAACACTGTAATTTCAACACAAGCCATGCATTGGGAAAGTGAAGGGCGAACTCTTATCTTTGCTCTCTCTAGGCGAGCATCCAGTCTAGATTTATAGCAGACCAAGGACAGGCCACAAGCACAATACGGGTGGCCTGTGAATTGAAGTGTGCAGAAATTCAGCGTTCAGGAACTAACTTTCATATTAATGCTGCATGGCTGGGCACTCTCCACAAATCAGCAGCTTAATGCACCATGCATGGTTCAGGGTGGTGAGTCTCCAGAGTCAAGGCAGCAATGAAGGTGTACTCCGCTTCACAGGTCAAACACCACCCTAAAAGTTGTTGTGAAGTTCTGTCCACAGAGAAGGGATTTATCTCCTTTCTGGTTGGGTAAACTAGTTGCTTTAGACTTTTGTACAGCACCGGCCTCCAGACCAGAAGGTCCCCAGCTGGAATCTCATCACCGCCACTGTTTCTAGATTAAATTCTAAATTGTGTACTGTCATTTGGAGGCCTTCTGTGCAGGGTCTCACTGAGTCACCAGTTATTAGGAATGCCTCCCATTATCACAGCCCTAAAAGCTATTTGAACAGAAGCCTAATGTGACTGTGATTTCCAAGGACCATTTGCTGTTATTGCAGCTCTGCTTTGCTGTGAGTGAGAGAAACAAACTAAAGTTGCTTTCAGATCACATGAAAGGGAGGGACAGGGAAGCAGTGGAGCTGAAGTGACATTCAGGCTGCCAACAAATGTAAATTCACAAAAAATAAACTATTTTTTTATTAACTAGAACAGGGTCATTTCTACTGCAAGAAGAGAAACAGATTAATTTTCTTCAAGCACATATATTTCCAGGATTTTATAATTCTTCTTGGTTTTGTAAGTAGCTGCAAAAAGTAGTTGCTGGAGAAGTACACAGTCTATGCACTGCCTTACCCTATGGGCCAGAGGGACCTTCTCTTCTGTAGAAGAGGAGAACACAGCAGAAAGGCAAATGTCTGGTGTCTGGAAGAGATAGGCAGTATCTTGTGTGCACAGAGTGAGAAACTACAAGCATAAATATTATTCTGAAGGCACACAGATGCCTGTAAGAAGTCTATATAATGTAGGATAGTTTGGAGTCTGAAAAACAGTTCAAGGGCTGGATTTCAGAGCAGTCTTGATTCTACTTTATTACTGACTCTTCATAAGACTTCTTAGCCCTAAGTTCCCTCCATAAAATGAAAGAGGAATTTTGCCTGAAGAAGGGTTGATTAAGGTACAAGTAAAATAGGCCTTTCATAAAGAATTTTAGAAGTTCTCTTGTATCTACAGCTAAATGTGCTATGAACAGCTCGCTCCTGTTTAGGAGGACTGACGTGAAATGGCATGTCCATTACAGCTAGTGGTGCTAGGTTTGGTGCTGGTTGAATATATGGCCAAATATTTGTATTAGTCCTAGGTAATACAGTTGCATACACAGTTCAGCCCTGGCTCTCCCTTAATCTAGCCTAGCACTGGGGTTTTTGGCAAGAATGAGGGGCTACATCAGAGCCTATTTAGAGTACGAGGTGCCAGATATCTTCTTCATATCAGATGGTCTGCAGCCAGCCACGCTTGCAGAAGGACAGACGGCTGGCGAGGGAGAAGACAACTGAAAGCTGGGAGCATTAGAGGAAGGCAGTGGTGCTGCCAGCTATTTGTCTTCCCTTTTCCCAGCTGGACGTTTCCCATTTAAGATGCTGCTGTAGTGTCTCCAATAAACAGATCAGTAAATCGGGAAGAGAGTACAGCTAGCTCTGGGGTAATGAATAGGTGGCCAGGCAGAGGAGAAAGCAAATGTTTATGCATTCATGCTGTGTGTCCAAGTGCTCACAGCACTTATATGTGGCATAGGATGAAGTCCAGGGATGCTTTCACGACTGGCTCACTGGACCTGGAAATCTCTGAAACTTAGAGCTGAAGTTTCAGAGATTTCAAGGCAGCCACATCCCACCTACTTTGGGCAGAAGTCACGGTCTCTGGCCAGTGTGAGGTGCAGAAAGGCCACTCCTGCCATCTTTGTCCTCTGGGATCCAAGAGTAGCAACTGATCCAATTCTTTTGTGAATTAGCAAGCCAGTCCAGAAAATGTCAGGTCTGCAAGTACAGTAGAGCCAACCTGAGAACCAGCTGCCTATGGTGTATGTTTTAAATGACAGTGTCTCACTCATCCTGAAATTCCTAAAGTAAGTTTGCTCAGCAAACCATTCAAATGCACCTACTGGCACTATCAAAACTTCTGAGTGCCCAGTACAGAAGGATCTGAATACAGACACTTGGAGGTTGCTGCCTGTCTCTTAAGTGTGCAAACAGTCTGATGTGTTGCTGTGTTTAGAGTGTCAAAGATTTTACTTTAAGAGCCTATCACTCCAAGATGTTTCATCATTCAATTTCTCATAATTGTTGCAGCTATTTTACTCCTTTTACTGGGTTGTGGCGTACTTCCTTCAGCCATCCTACACTTACATGGACCTCAGCACAGTTGGTTCAGACTTAAGTCCTCCCAGCATGAAAGTAGTAAACAGGAATAAGTGCATGAGGTGTCTATTCAATGACAAAAGTGAGGTGCTCACAGCTGGCAAGCTGTGTATCAAAGGTTTGTGGATCTGAAATGCGATTTATTTCTTAACTATTTGTCTCAGTGCACTGACTTTATTCATATGCCAGGTGTTGCATTTGGTCTTTGGCATCAGCCTATGCAACCATCACTGACTTAATCTGAAGCTGTGCTAAGTGCTGCACTGTGTCGAATTTTCCTTTCCCTGGGATTTAAGTTGTTTCAATTGGTATACATGTGATTCTTCTACCTAATGACATCCAGTTGTTTCACTTTGTCTATTGTCAGTTTGGAGTTTTCCTTTTGCCAGGTATAGCTGGGAGCTGCTTTTGAGCCCTGGTGTATTTTATTTTCATTAGTCCCATAGGAGTTTGCCACTGCTGGAGGACACATCTGGAAGTGCAGAGCACTTGGGATAGGCTTCAGGTTAAGATCTGCATTTGAAGAGCTTGCTATGTCCTGCTTCTTTGTGGCACCAGCTCAGGAAACCCTACCAACCTGCTGCCTTTAAGGAGCAGGCTGAAGGAGGTGGTGGCATCCTCTGCCTCAGGCTGCTCCTGCTGCACTCCATCTGCCTTGCTTAGCTGGAGCATTTATTTGTGGAAATCCCTCCTGACAGGAAATACTCTGACTGTAATGAAGTTTCCACAGAGATTAATACAGCTTCTCCCAAAACCACAGTACTGACTTCTGTGTCCTAATTGTTTCCAGCCTCTTAGGTAGAGGGGTTGATGT
This sequence comes from Florisuga fusca, assembly GCA_038090715.1. Lineage (NCBI taxonomy): Eukaryota > Metazoa > Chordata > Aves > Apodiformes > Trochilidae > Florisuga > Florisuga fusca. The sequence goes on from JAAWXA010000002.1 coordinate 56,454,286, forward strand.
AACCAAACTGTCTCTTGGTGTCCATTACTTAGTAATTTGACTTCTGCATTGTTTATAAGCTAAGGAAATTACATGGTCTTGCAAGCATGCTAGGAAATTCAGGACAATCTGGGTTCCTTGCGTGACTAGGTGTCTTCAGAAGGCATTTGAAATCCTTGTAGTATCCTTGGGATATAAAATCCTGTTCTTGAGAGCCCTTATTTTATGGATCACACTTGTACCTCTCTGAATGTAAATATGTGTACATGTGTATGCATGTGTCTGTGTGCATGGTGAGAGATTTTTGTCCCTAAATAGGAAAAACATGGGTTGGCCTGTGTCATCATGAGCCTGTGCATCCCATCTGCAGTATCAGCTCTCATCCTAATGAGCTGAAGCTACATTAGCAAAATCCCAGGCAGATAAATTGACTTTAAACCTTGGTTTGATGATCCTACTAAGACATTCAATTAATTCTATTTTGCTACAAGCTAATTTATGACTTCGTGTTTATTTCCAAAAAAATGTTGAATGTACAAATCAGTAGGAGACAAAGTAATGAATTATTCTACCTTCCTTGATGTTCTTGTCTTCACACTTCACTACTGGAAGAATGGAGCAGGAAATATGAAAGAAATGTCTTTTGATGTATGAAATGTGGGTATTTTCTCATACTGAGCTGTGTCTAACTGGTGTAAACACATAATCAAGCCCTCTAGGAGATGCTAATTAGTGCAGTAAATGTTAGTTTATTAATTGCCATTACGTTTCTCTTTGTTTCACCAGTGAATGTGTCTTTTCAGGAGAACAGATTTGATATAGTGTGTCTGTAGAATTTGTTTGTGTTCATGTTCTGTGATGAATTAACAGCAGTAGATGCAACTGGCATTTCTGTAGCGAAGTCCACAAAGTTCATGGACTTCTGTGTGATCTGAGAAGAAAAACAACACAAAACAAAAAGCCCCAGAGGATTTGATAACAATTTTCTGCTCCATCTCACTACTTGGTGTGTTTTTAATGAGCCCTCCAAAAGCACAGGTAGTAAAACTTTCCCTTTTTGATGTGGCAGAATACACGGCCAAGACATACTGCAGGAGAGGTACTTCAAAGGCAAACAGCCAGCGAATACAATTACATTAGGTGAGGCTGCTGGGTATAATTGAGTTCCTTCCGTCCTTGGAAAGTGATAGAAGACAGTCCCTTAACAATTCCCCCTTCCTGCTACTCCAGCTTGTTATTATAAATCAATACGTTCTCTGTGATGTTCACATTTGTAAACTATAGCATTATCACATGCTACATCGCCTGTGTTGGGTACAGCAAACCAAGATTATGCCTACTGGTGGATAATAAAGGGTCAAATGAACAAGCCCCCAGTATGGAGCAGCAGCAGCACGGGCTATGGAGAGGGCAGAAGGAGCACCTACTGGTCTTCCAGGCTGGAATCTTTCCCCTCTGTTTACGTGGCCAATTACTGCTTGAAGTGCCCTTGCAGGGAGGTGCTGGGGCTTCTGGAAAGCAGTGGAGGGGGCTGTGTGTGTCGAAGCAGCTTGGTGTCTCATGAGGACCAAGGGGCAAAGTCAGTTTTCTGGGGATGGAGTTAGAGCATGGCTTGACCAAGCTCTCAGTATGTACTTTTTGACTTGGTATATGGAGCAAGGCTCTGCATGTTTTTAACCACTTTGCTTGTGAAGCCAAAACATAGGATGTTTGCTTCTTCTGTGTGGGACTTGAGCTTTTGTTGTGTTTTCATGGACTTTGGTGAAAACAAACTAAAGCCCAGATAACCCTGCATACTCATTCCCCTGTAGAATCAGCTCTACAAAGCCTTATGGAACAGTATGAAAAAATTAATATCTTTCACCCAGACATTTGAAAGTGCTTTTTGCTTTTTCATTGTTTTCTTCAATTATTTGCCCAGACATGTTTTAGTAGGCCACTGAAAATCTGAGGCTAGAATGCGTATTTTATTTTTATCCTTGAGAGTAAGGTTGGTTTGTGACGTCTTTGAACAGCTTGAGTCCCTAACCCTGTTCAGGGCAGCTTGTAGTTTACATTCTTATACAAATAAAGACAATCCCATGACAGAAACTTCTAGCTTGGACTTCTTTGGATGTCTTTTCAAGAGGCAGGATCTTTCTTGCCTCGTTCCACTAAGGCACAGATCTTGCCTCTGCGCTTCATTTGCTGCAGACATCAAAGGCAGGCATGGCTGACTCTCTTCTGGGACTCCACGTGGCAATAGTGGGTGTTGCTGCCACAGGTCTTTATTAACATTAAGTCATTGATTTATTTTCTGGTGATAAATAATCATAAATAACATATAAAGGTGTGGTTCTGTCCTGATGGAAGCACTGCATTAGAAGGTGCTGTCCAAACGTTTGCATGATGAGTGACAAGAAAAAATATATCGGAGCACCTCTTATTTTCCAGATTAGGAAGATGTAAAAAAAAAATTTACCATTGTTGTGTTCAGTGTATTACTTCATCAGAGCTTGAGCAAAATGCCACCTATTAGTGAGGGGGTTTTTCACTGGACTCTGGTAGCAGAAGCATGATGGAGGGTGGGCCTAGTTTAGAAATTTGCTAGAAATCTGGAGACAGAAACTGGCTTGTCCTCTGAGACACGCTCCATATATGCAGAATCTATCTGAATAAATGAGCCCCTTACTTAACTGGGAACGTACTGTATATTCCATCTGCAGACTGAATGATTGCTCCATTTCAAGCCTCCTGACTCCCATGGAGCCATCTGGTACACGCTAGTTTGTACGAATAGGTGAGGATTCCTGCTAACACAACAGCCTTCAACTAGGCAGAGTGCTGATATTTAGCACTCTGCTTCACATCTGCGCGCAAAGCCGTAACAAAAACTCCTACACTTTCCGTGTTTAATATTTAAATGAACCTTGCTTTTTCTCCTCGAAAGCCAGTTGGGACAGGAACAATTAATGCAATTACATCAGAAAATGGGTTGAGCTATTAATACATCCGCTAAGCAGAAATTTAATGTTATATGGCATTGTGAATATTTTCTGCCCGTTGCTTGTTTAGGGCTGAGCAGGGAGCAGGGTGGGACAGGGAAGGAAGGTATGTTTTATATAGACATTTTTATATCACTTTGAGATATTGTCAGAAAATTAGGCTAATTAGTATAATTAATGTCTGTAAGCTGCAGTGGGCTGGTCATGAGACTTATCAATAGGTATGTAAAGGTTGTGGCAGTTTTGGCTGCCCTTCTCTGCCCAAGATGTCCTTATGGGATTGGCAGTCTGTGGCAAAGGGCCATGAAGAAGGTGCTTTGGTGGTAGCTGAATAGCTCTAAATGGTTTTGGTGCCAGTGGACAGAATGATGTGAACAGGGAAGCGGGCTAAAAACCAAAGGCTGCTTGTATACTCTCACTCTGGCACTCAGATGCACAAATGTGTTTAAGACACCTAACACATAGCCAGAGAGACCTGGGTGCCCTTTTGCAATTTAAAACTAGTAAAATGACATTAGATCCCCCTCCTCTCCCAAACACTGCTCAGAATTCCATAGGGGAAGGAGGCCAGGAGGACTTCCCAGCTCCTGCATGGGATGCAGCTGTCCTGGGCTGGACAGTAGTGACCCTGCTGCCTCTGGAGCTTTTAAGGAGGTCTCATCTCAGAAAAGTCCCACCACATCTTGCACAGTATAGGTTACTTAAGAGGTTTGCTTAGCCTGGGATGGGACTTGCACCTGTAGCAGACACCTGTCTGGTTTTGGTTTGACCAATTTATTTAAGTATTAATTTCTGCATGGGAAATAATGGTGGGTCTTTAAAATAATAGTATAAATATTTTTATTATTTTTTTTTTCCCAGCCATTCAGGCTAGCTCAGGATTCTGATGCATCCTGACTAAACAAGAGCCAGTGTGAATAGTGCAAAGGCTTCTTGTTCCCTTGTTATGTGGCAAATACATGGTTTACCAGTGCAGGAGGGGGTCTGTGCCGATTCTCGTAATTCACATCAGTGCAATCTCACTTTGTTTTAGTAAATGTTGCCACTCAGACGTGGGATCGCTTACACACTGGGATCTGTGCTCACATGTCTATTGCAAAATACAGCCTGCTAAAAACAGCTGTAAGGAGCTCCCTTTGTCTGGTTGGGGTTCTTCACTTAAGTGCTTGTGGTGCCTGATTAAATTAGTAATCAGAGATATAGTCATGCTATTTTGTGACTCTGAGAGCCTTGATTGTGGATTATATTTACACACTGCAATTTCTTTCTAAATGGAGCTCTTTGTATTCAAGGACTTTAATAGTCTTTCAGCCTGTGATAAAATCCAGTTTGCTCCATAGACTCGTTCTTGCAGTGGTGCCAAGCTCTTGGTCGGGCATGCTGTGTAAAACAGCTTTTCATTTGCACAATAAATACGGCTATGTAAAAGTTCATGTGTGGTGCAGCAGTTTTGCTGACCCTTTACACTGAGAAAATGTATGATGGTGGAATGACAGATGTACTGAATGCCTTCATGTCTTCCTGCCTCAGAACAATGGTTTCCTTTCTTGTCAAAACAGGGGATGGCTTGAACCAAAGCCACATAAATGGTAACAATAAACTGTGGTATTTAAAATGGCTGCATTGATCCAGACCCTGTGGCTTTCCCCTGCTCAAAACAATAGGGCTGGAAAGTCAGCCAGCTCTTACAGAATATTTTGTTGTGTTTAAAACCCACAATATGTGCTAAGATGGTGGCTCTGTCCCATGTATGTAGGTAGCAGGGGTAGGCAGGAGACCTGATTCCTTTTCTGGTTTTGAGACTCCAGAGCCCTTCAGATAGCCCTACAGGTGGGGAAGTCCCTGTTTGAAGTTTTTGCCTGTTCTGCTCAGAACAGGGACAGGTAACCTGATCTCCTGCACCAGTTCAGCTGCCTTCCCTTGCTAAAAGGTGCATGGAAAATCAGAAGGACCTGGCCCAACATGATGAGGTGCTCCAGAATGGGGGAAACCTGGAGACAATTTGTGCTCTGAATCAGTTCAGAGTGGACTTTTGTCCCTTAGGTCTCTCTTTAGGTTTGGAACATCTCAGGAAGTTTTTTTTTTTCTTGTTTATTGGTTTCTTTGCTTTAATTTTTAAATTTCTGCTGGAAACTGATGGGTTCTTATGAAAAAAAAAAGAAAATTGTACTTCTTCCTCTGGTCACGTTCGATTCAAGCTCTCTGGAAAATTTCTGACCAGCTTCAGAGGGTAAAAATTATTTGAATATCTTACATTGATACTAACATCAATTCCCTGTTTACCAATGTATTAGTGGGACTTAGAACACATAATTCTCTTCCTTTCTTTCTTCTCCTCCTGCAGCAGCACTTTAAGTCTCTGTGCCACAATTTCCCTTCTTCCCACTACTTGCTTTCTCTATAAAAATTCATCGGAACTAGATTTTTATTCTTTCTTTGTGATAGGAAGTGGAACTCTGGTCTCACTTGGGTCTTTGTATTGTGTTAATGTAAATAATACCCAATTAATGGAGTACCCTTAATTATTATTTTGAGGTATCCTACCAGCTACAGTAGCCACTGAGCTTACTAGGATGGTGAAACCTTTGGATGAATTAACAGACCAGATGAACAGATACAACTCACACACTTCTAACAAAATTAATTCTTTTCAGAAAATGATACAACCATCTTCCAGATTGTTGGAATGATGCTGCCTACTGGCATTTTCCTTCTGCCACAGACAGATCCAAATCACCTCCCAGTGAACTGAAAAGTCCTACAAAATAGCAAATGCATTGGGAATGCCCCTAGTGAATCCTCTTTGAGTCCAGGGGCTTTCTGTTCAAACAGAACTGGAACTGCATTTGCCTCCTGTATTTTCTCTTCTGTCCTTGATGAGGCAACAAGATTGTTGAAGAGACCCTGAAGGAAAACAGTCTGAACTGGTGGAAAAAACCCACCCTTGCATAATAGCAGCTATAGTCACTGTAGCATCATGCCTCTAATGAGGTTCATATCCCCATCATATCCCCTGGCCAAGAGCGGGTGCTTAGTGAAGAGCATCAGTAGAGTGACATAAGACATGAGCATGATGGCATCCCTCTGAACAGCCTTCAGTGGCTCCATGGCTCCTCACCATAGCTGCAGGGTAAGTCAGGGCCATGGGCCGTGGTCACAGCTTGAGATGGTGCAGGGATCTGCCAGCATAAAGGCAACCATTGGAAGGATGTGTGCTTCCAGGGGCAGTCCTGAGGGGATATAAAGAAGCAGACTCAAACATGGAGAAGATGGGGTACTCTCCAGGCAAGCTGGAACTTGCCAGGAGCATAATTTAACAGCAGGCTTCATCTAACTGCAATATGCTGTCTCCAGTCCTGCCTGATAACACTCAAACCAGCCTTTGTTCTTCAACAACTATCTAAATACATTGTTTATTGTACCTGGTTTTGCTACTAGTTCTTTTTGTTAAATGGTGTTTAGTGATCTCACCTTTTGTAGAAGAAACATGACTGTTTTAGGATTTGGTTAAGTGTTTGATTTTGGTTAAGTGTTTGATTTTAGCTCCCCCTGAGCTTGGCTCCATGTCCCTTGCATCACAGGAACTACAGGTTACCCTCCAGCCTAATTTATGTACATCTAAATATGGTGCATCTGTGCAATCCCACCCAGCTCTTTTCTTGGTATATGTAGCCTAGCAGTGATCTTGAAGAAATCTGTTCCCAGTGGCTCTCTGTGTTGTTCAGTGTTAATGGTAAGTCATAAAATCTTAGCCCAGGCTTCCTCCTGGGCCTGAATGCCTCCATTGGCATCCTGCTGCTCTTGCCCCAGGCATCTCCGCTTCACACATTCAAGCGCTTTTATTTTCTGTGTCTGGGCATAATGGGACTCACCTGGTTCAACTGCCAAGCTAAGTCAACAAAATAATCTTGAATCTCTATGAAAATTTCTCCTATTCAGCTGCAATGACTGCAATAGGACTCCCCTCTCCAAAATGTTAGCATCTTCTCTTCCCCTGATACCAGAGAAGTCCCTAACTCTCTAAACCATCAGTGCAGGAATTAAAACGGTGACTGCCTTTGCTATTTCCACAGGTATACTTCTTACATGATGGTTAATGAGCTTTTTGAAGGCCTTATTACTATGCCAGTAGAACTGCTCGGTGGCTTGTGTGGCATGTATAAAGTGGGAATAAAATTGTGACCACAAAAGTTGAAAAGAATACAGTTACTGGGTGTTTGTTAATTCCAACTCTGCAGGAGGATAGCAGCTGCTTTTCTTTTCTTTTTTAACAGATGGAATGATTTCTCATATAGTGTTACAGTAATGACCAACGTGACACAGAAGGAAAATTCTGTGACAATATGGTGAGCAAGATATTATTGACAGCTCCACTTGGTTGTGATTTGCAAGCTCTGTATTGTTGCTCTACTCTTTTTTTTCCTCCCCCCTACCTCCCAAATGCTGCCTGTCTTTTATGGCACATAGAATGAGATTTCAAGTTGAATGAAACTGTGTAATTTTAAGGGCTCTTAGCTAAAAGCTGTTCAAAATCTTTACTAGAATTTACACCCCACTGTAAGTTTAAAAAAGAAAAAGAAAATCAGTGCATTATAAAGTGATGGTGTGAAACTTATTCCTTACTTATTTCTTTGATAGTTGTCTTGATTTTTCTTGATAATCTCTCAGGGACTGGACTTACCCAGCCCAAGCATGAAGGAGGTTCAACTAAAGACCAGCCCAACATGAGGGCACAGCCCATCTATGTGGACCACGGAGGAGAGTGTGTACCCTGCCCTATGACTAAAGTGTATGCAGGAGATGGAAATACCCCACATGTAGAGGTGGTCAGAGCAAAAGCCACCATCCATTTGTAGGAGAACTTAAAATCCAGTTGGAGACTCAAACCTTTTGCAAGGCATGGTTATCTCTCTGTCACTAAGTGCATTTAGCTGCATGCATAAGGTAAAGTGCTCTCAATATAATAAACTTCTCAGTAATCTGTATGGGAAGTAAGTCAAAAAGCAATATATCTGTGGGATAGCTGGGGTGTTTTTTCCACTCTTCCTTTGAATCCATAATGTTTGAAACCTGAAAACAAAAGAAAAGTGAATGTTTCTTAGATTAATGATAATGTTAAAAGTACACCAGATGTGTTACTTTTAAGGGAACATTAAAAATAACAAAGATGTTATTTGTCTGTGAATGTTAAAGAAGTCAGACAGAAAGACCAAATGGATTCAGCAACAGCATAAAGCAGAACTGCAGAGAATACCGTGCTGGTGGGAGGGCAGGTAGAGCTTGTATATGCTGCAATCCTGACCTTTCCTGCTCATCTCTTGAGGGGCCTTGAGACGAGTCACCCTTCCTTGAGTCACCCTTCCTCCTTAGAAATGTGGAAAAATTCTGCTCTTGAAAATGGTTCCCTAAGAAATAGTCCCAAGGGTTGGTTTTCATATTTGTTACCAAATGCCAGTGGCTCTTACAGTCCTGTTGGACACAGCACAGTGCAAGACACAGCCATTTCTTGATAATAGAGAGAAATATCCCTGAGAGACATTTTCCTTAACAGTCCGTGAGACTTACATTTTGTGTGTCCTACACACACAAAATGAGGCTGTTTTAATCTCTGCAGCAGATTTGTCTTTAATTTCTGGAACTGGTGGAAACTTCTGATACTATTTTTCAGAAGGTTAGTTAAAATAGGGGGAGATTAGACTGATTCTGTATTTTGCATTAACAATCTTTTAAGATTTCTCCAAGTGAAGGGCTACCAGCCTGCTGCTCAGTGACTAATAAATTTGATTCATCCTTACTCCCCACAGGGTTATCCTCCTTCTTACTAATGTTTGACATTTTATGTTTTAATTAAAATCACCCTCCAAGCAGCAAACCACTAAGAGAATGACAGATATTCTTACTACAACAAGATACAAGCAAAAGGGCAATTCGCTAACTGTATCTTTGATAGTGTCCCTCACTTAAGCTCTGTGTGACCACCTAATATTGTGTGTGTGTGTGTGTGCAACACAAGGCAACCTCAATCTTAACATCCCTGTACTTGGCACTGTTGAGGCCTCACCTTGAATACTGCATTCAGTTTTGGGACCTTCACTACAAGAAGTATGTTTTGTTGCTGGAGCATGTCTGGAGAAGGGTAAAAGCTGACAAAGGGTCTGGAGCACCAGTCTCAAGAGGAGTGGCTGAGGGAACTGGAGTTGTTTAGTCTAGAGAAGAGGAGGCTGAGGGGAGACGTTCTTGCTCTCTCCAACTACCTAAAAAGAGGTTGTAGTGAGGTGGGGGTAGTCTCTTCTTCCACATAGCCAGTGATAGGACTAGAGGAAATGGACTCAAGCTGCACCAGGGGAGGCTCAGGTTGGATATTAGGAAAAAGTTTTTTACAGCAATAGTGGCCATGCATTGAAACAGCTGCCCAGGGAGTTGCTGGAGTCATCATTCCTACAGACATTCAAAAAATGTGGCAGTGTAGCACTTCAGGACATGGTTTAGTTGGCTGGTGTTAACAGTTGGTCTTGATGATCTTAGAGGTCCTTTCCAACCTTATTGATTCTATGATTCTCTAATGTTATGCAGGGTATTTCCAGTGTCTCGAGATGCTATAATGTAGTATCTGCATTTCAGTAGGGGCAACCAGGACTCAGGAGTAGCGGTGTTTGATTGATGTATGAAGTCATGTAGCCCAAAAGAAGAAACAGAGGGCAAAGAAGACCAAAGTAGAGCAAAGTAATTCTAAGCTGTGAAAGCAATTGCAATGAAAATACCAGAAAACACTGAGGTGCTTGGTGTATGGGTTGTTGGGGATCTCCCTGAGGAGAGGAACAGAATGAGAAAAACTGGGGAATAAACCTGGAGGACAGGTGTGGAGAAGAAGTTTGTGTAAGAACCTGTACTAGTGAGCGTGTCAAAATATCATCACAAGAAAATTAAGAGCTGGCAGCAAAGCTGATGCCAGTGGCAATGTAGAGGTGTTTGGTGGGAGGCAAAGCAAGAGGCTAGAGTGTATTAGGTGAAGGTGTGAGGCATGGGAAGCTAGACACCACCATTACAATGTGCTTAGAAGGAAGAGGATGTGATGCCACCAAAAAGGATGGATATCCTTTCCAACAGTGACTCTGTAGGCCTCGAGAAGGGGACTAAAAAAGTCCTGGAAAAATGCTTTGGTTATTTGAACAGAAAGCAGGAAAATCTAAAAATATAGCAATGTGGGTTATTTTAACTGACCTATACATAAGACAGAGAAAGGATAATTCATGGAAGATGCCCTCTGAGGTACAGAGCTTGATGATAACAAGATGGTGGAGCCAAAGATTTAAGCATGGATGCAGGCTCCCTTTCATGTGATATTATGGCTGCCCTTAGGAGATGAAGTGAATTATGAGGCTTCTGAAGAGAAACATACCTAATAGAAAAGAAGGTGGCTTAGGTATATAGTATGAATATATGGGAAAAGAGAGAAAGCTGCAAGGCAGGCAGCAAGATTTTGTATTCATGGTTCATTTCTCCTCCTTTCTGGAATAGAAAAGTTAGAGAAACATAGTAGTTCCTCTTAAGAAGTTTAAATGATCTTCATTTCAGCATCACCAAAACCACACAACCAAGTAACACTAACTCATCTCCTGTAACTTTGGGGAGAGATCTGGTTTTGTTTTTCTGGAAAAGAGAGCCAAAAACCTTGTGTCATGTCCTCTTGGAAATAACAAGAGTGAATAGAAATTGTTATAAGAAATTATGTTTGTGTCTCCCCAGGACTTGGTCCTTACGGGGGAATTTGCAAAAAATAGTAGAGCTGCCTTTTCCCACACAGACATTTGAATTTTGCATGGAGAAAGCACTTGTATCCCACTGGTAGAACCACATGGCCTTCCTAAGGGCCATTGCTGAGCATCTTTGTGCAGTTATGATGGAAGGGATCATGGTTGTTTTCAGAAGCAAGTTTCTTTCAAAATTGCGAGGGTGTTGCAGATGCTTTGCCAGGCTTTCTAGGTGCACATACAAATACAAAAATAGGGTTTAGACATCATCTCTCAGGAAAACAGGCAAAAAGCTGTACAGATTCCTACTTTTCCTTTGCTGTCCCTTAGATATGTTGAGTCATGGGTTAGTCTACATAAGCATATGGAAGGAAAGAAATCAAAACCAGCTAAACGGTCTGAATTTAAAGTGGATTGATTAAATTGCATTAAATCCCTGTGTAGATGTTCTTTTTCAGAATTAAGGTAAAGTAAGATAAGTCTCATAAGGTCAAGTTAATTCTGAAGGAGAATACATACATAGAAATTTAATGCATTTTCAACTAATCCATTTTAGAAGTTAATTCAGATTAACCGTACTCAGTGCTCCTCTCTGGGAAAGCCCTTCAAGGGAATGAGACATGGAAAAATACTAGGCTCAGAAGTGCAATGTTTTTAAACATCCAGCACTGTCAATTACAAAGCAAATAATTACAGGCACAGTGCTCCCGAATTCAATGGCTGCACACCTACCTGTGCTGGTGCTATCCGAAGGGGCACCAAAACAAGAGCATCCTTGCTTCCAGGAAGGTACTTTGGAGAACAGCACAGCATGCTGTGAAATTCTTGGCTAACCTGCTGCTACAAGGAATTTTGGCCATTAACAAGATGTCTGTGCTAGCAAAATGCATCCTTCTCATGATGAGTGTATGTTGAGTGATGTCTGTGCCTGCTCATTGCTGGTGTGCAAGGGAAGCAGGATATGAATCTTAAAGCTTTTCCTCTTATCTGGAGCAATGTATTCTTGGGCCAAATCCTGCCTTCACTCCTATGTGTAAGCCAAACATAGATCATCCCTCTGTAGTCTCTTCTTTAGTTTAAAAAGTCAAAATCTGGAGTTTCAGCTTCATTATTTATTTTAAAAATACATTGCAAACAATAACTTGAAGAGAAACGGGAGATTATGCATAAATAATAAGGTGCAGAGGTGTACAGGGAAAATACAGCACTCCATAAATATAGTTAAGAACTCAGTTCTGCACTAGAAAGAAAGGATATAAAACTGTAGATGACTAAAGCAATATGAGTGCAGAGGTATAATAATCTACCATGAATTAAAATTGGGGGCTAAATTGCTTTTACTACTCTGTACCTTTTTTTAAAGTATCTAGAGGCCTTCAGGTATGAGTGCTAAAATAAAAATATTATTATTATGGATTTTGGGGGGCAGATGAGTTGGAACTCCAGGATGTCCCCTGTGCCTTAACTCTATTTCATGTGGTTAAATGCACTGGGCCAAATTTATCCCTGGCCTGATATATTTACTGCTGAAAGCACTTTAGCAAATTGCGTATTAAAGCTATATCTAAGGAAGCATTGAATTCTGATCAGGCATTCAAAGCAAGGCAATAAAATCAAAGATGTCCTCTCAGGTCAGTTTAGTTTTGGGTGAGGGGAGCAATTGCTCAGTCACATCAGTCCGGTGAGTCTGAAACAACAGCGCATGAAAAATACAGTGGCAAAATAATGTCCCCGTGTGGGACAAGTCCTAATGCTAATTTCTGGCTAAGCTTTTTCTCAATTTTTATTCATGGATTTTATCCTAATTTTTTCACTGATTACTATTCTTCCCCAGTGACACCTAAGGTAACTTTTCTCCCTGTTTTGCAGCGAAATTGGAGGGCAATGTCTTTGCTGCATTATGAACTTCATGTAAGAAAATTATTCATAGTGCCCACTTGCAGTAGCCTGCAAAGCAGTCGTGATTTCCATGCTGACTGTGAAGAAGATGGGACTGAGCCTTGGACAATTACACCAGGACTGCAGGACCTTTGCTGGGTTTGCAGCCCAAGAGGCACTCTGAGCATGTGTATAGAAGCAGCTATGTTTTGCCACTGCCGATGACCAAGCTGACTTAGGTGGTACTATGATTCCATGATTCTGTGATACTTGAGTAACGAGGGCGCTCACATTTAGTAATGAGGTCACTGGTGCTGCTGTGGCACAAATGGTGGCACCACAAGTGTCAAATAGGCAAGATCTGTGATTTCTTCATCTATTTTTGATTTGTCTCTCATTTGCCTTGGAGTATTGGGAGCTTTGTGAAGAACTTGCATGCCTTTGGGGAGATACAACAAATACTTAGGAAAGGTATAAGGAAAAGAAGAGAAGAATGCAATTTTAAAAATAATATATTTTTTCTACATTCATTCAAGCTATTTTTACAGGGTTTGATAACTCCTGCATCCAAAACAGCCAATTAAAACTTGTGTGTCAGAGCTGACATTCTCTATAGCCTTGCTTCTGGAGCAGCATCCTGGTCTAGCTGCATTGTCCTCCTTTCTTAGATCATATCCAGAGCCTCCTGTGGCAAGGCTGCACCTACATGAAAGCAGTGATGTCTGTGGAACAGGGTCACATTTGGAAAAAGAAAGAGGGCCATTGGAGAAGTGTGTGAAATGCCTCCCCAAAGAAGGTAAAAGCTACAGTCAGTGGGGTGTGGAGAGCATGCTTTGTTCCTTGTCATTACTCCATGGCAACGAGTTACAGGAGAGCAGCTGAGGGATTGATATTGAGGCTTCATAATGTCTGGACACATCTTGTGTATTTTTGCAACCATGTTTTCAACTTGTCATTGCAGAATCTTGTGTGGCCACATATGCAAAATCCCAGCTTACGAGACAAGGAGGAAAAAGACTTGCACCAGTGAACACCCAACCTCACAACACTGTTAGTAGTGATTGTGCTTGTATATGCAAAGTAGCAATACACCTGAATCAGTTAATTTTCAGTTCCTCAGATGAAATTCATAGTTTTGTTCCTGCAAATTGCTCTGTTTGGCTGATAGAACAGAGCTGGCACACTGGGGCTCAGTATAGCATTTGCTTATCTCTTGTGCAAGCAGCTTCTTTAGCGTGCACAGACTGCATGGTGCAGCACAAAACTTCCTACCTGGGAGGAAGAGAATGTGGTACAGGAGTGAGACCATGGCACTGAAATCAGCATTTCTGAGTATCCAGAGAAAGAAATGATCAGGGACAGAGACGGAAACAGGGTTACCATAATGAAGTTACAGCATAGAAATTCTGTGAAGAGACTGAACTAGTCTTTGGCGAGCAGCAGAGTTGGAAGAGGTCATGCTCACAGACTTTTCATTCCCTGGAGGCATAGGGAGCCTCACATAGCCACTTTGATGCTTCTTCCTATTTTTGTCCCCTTTATTTAAGTACTATGCTCTGCAAAGAAGGAAAAGCCAGGGTTCAGTCTTGGCTGACCCTGGTTCCTGTCTGCTATAGCAAGGCCTGAGTGTGAGAGTTAAAAGCTGTGTGGAGTTAATAATAGCGTGCATATGAAAAGGTATCTTTTTTCCTGGAGGCTCTTGGGTGCATTAGCACATAGCACTTGTCTTTTGCTTTATAATTTCAATTTCTGTCAGTTACAAATATCCTTACTAGCTGCTGTGACGTGCTGCGCTTGTACCTCATGTGGCTCAAGCTTGGTGTCCTGCACATCTCTGTAGAGACAGGCTCTTGACCTCAGCATGGAGGCTGTGTTTTTATGGGCAAAACCCACTTTGCTTTGCAAAGGGCATGAGGGAAATCTCAGTATTCTGTTTCTTTCGAAGTGCAGGAATCATCCAGGCTAAAAGTATTGAGGCATTTTCAGAATTACATGGACATTTTTGGGATGGCTGCTGTGTCTTCTGGGAGGGTTTTGAGTCTCATTGATGATGTCCTGCTGCACTACTTCAATGCAAGATGCTTGGCAGTAGTCAGGTCACTTCTAGTGAGACCAAGGGAGAGATGCTGCTGATTTTAAGGCCACATGGTTGCAGACCAGAGCAGCTGTGCAAATTGCTCTGATGGATCTTTTTCTTTGTTTTTGGTTTTTTTGCAAGTGTGCAAGTGAGGCCACCCTCACAAAAACCCATTTTAAGCCCCCTCATTCTTCAAGACAAGAAAAGTATTTCTTTTATATCCCTTTTTAACCATTAGAGCATGTTGTTTCCTAAACAGGTGTGGGTGGGGGGAAGGGACTGTCTGCATTTTACCTGGGTAACATAGCAATTTTGTTAAAACTGTGAATCAAGCAACTGGAACAAGAGAAGGAAAAAACAAAACCCAAATTTTCTGTGCAAAAGTCAGTGATGCAAAAAGAGCAACTGTCCATCAGCCTCAGCAAATTCTCTCTTCAGAGATGCAAACAGTATCACTACGTTGTTCCCTGGAGAAAGTGCTCCCAAAAGTGGGGAGAGGCAGACTGGAGCAGGCTGCCCTGATGAACCAATTTGAAACCTGGCTTTGTCTACACATTGGTACCGTGCTGGCTGGTACAAGGGAGGAGTGGGTCAAAATGTAATGTTGGTGTTAGTGCTGAGGGCTCTCTGTGCCTGTGCTGTTCCTGTTCTGCCATCTCCAGTGATGGAGGAGCCAGGACTGTCTCCCTACATAGTGGGAAGGGCAGGGGCAGCTCAGGCCAGAAAGGGTTAGGCATGTCATTCTGCAAGAGAGGACTGCTGAAATAAACCCTGCAAATGGTTTTCCAGGAACCCCCTGCCTGTCCAGAAGTTCTACCAGCCTGTGCAAGCCCTTCCATGCCATCCTCATGGTCATGTTATCCAAAGACAGAGACATCAATAGCTCATATCTGGGCTCAAGAGCTTTTTCCCTTTGGTTGCTCATGCCATTGAAGCCTAACTTTCTGGACCCACTTCTGTTCCATAAAAGAGCAAGCTACATTTTGTCCATTGCATGGGCAGGTTGTGAAGATGGTAAGGTACATCCTTGTACCCTACTGGGAAGTAAGTACTGCAGGCATCTTGTTCTACAGAGCCTTGTGTCTCATGCTGGCTTTGAGGTACTGAGAGCTGCCAATGACTTTTCCAGGTCAGGGCTTCCAGATATTTGCATGGAGAACTGCAGCAGTGGGGCTGTCAGAGCTTGTACACAGAGCTAGGAAACAGATGCCAGAAAGAGAGAAGAAAAAGTAATACCACCTCATTTTTGTTGTTGCTACCCTCTCTGTTGCAGATCATGCCCAGGGTGCCCTCCTGGGTCATGGCAGCCTCTGTGGACTGAAGGGAATGTGGAGGGCTGGCTGGATCAGGAAGTGTGCTTGCAAAAGTTTACATTTGTCAGGGCGAAGTGAAGAAGCATGGGATCCGAGAACACTGGGTGCTGCCACATAAGCACCATAGCCCCAAGTCTAATGGGTAATAGAGTCATTAATTCTGCTGATTAACTTGGCCTTGGGGTTCATGGAAATCACATCCACCTCCTTTATTTTTTTTTTTCTTTTTTTTTTTTTTTTTTTTAGCTCAAACTGTGGAAAAAGGGAGCATAAAAAAACAAGCTAATTAGAGAGAAACCAGGAGAAAAGAAGCAGGGAGAAAAGAGAGACAGTCTGAGCATTAATGAGACTGATTTGGGAAGAGGATGTGACAAGCTCTTCAAAAGCATTATTGTCAAATGTGTCACTGTTTCATAGATGGCTAGCACTACCTTTGAGCTTCACGCTGATAGTTAATGATTTGAAACTATAAAAAGATTGAAAAGGTAAAAGGGAAAATGGCAGACTCGACTGGATTTTAATGAGAACCTCCCCCTCCCTCCTCCTTTTCTCTTTTTCAGTGTGAAGCAGCCTTGGAAAGTACAAAAAAAGTTCACTTTCTCCCTGCCCACTTGCTCTCTCAAGGCAAAAATTGTTTACAAAGCAGGAGGAGCACAGAGGTCTATCCATCTTGCTCTGGCCACCATCCATCTCGTCTTCACCAGACCATCGTCTGTCAAGTGGTGGCCAGGCTGGGGCTGTACAGACAGAGGGCTGACAAAAATAAGCTGAGATTGATGGCAGAGACAGCTATAGCTCTTGTTTGTTTTTTTGTGACGTGCTGAGCAGAAGCAGTCTTCACACTGTGAAATGTAACAAAGAAATCTAAAGTGATTACACAGGTTCATTTGTCAGTATCACTGCTCCAGCTATTGCTGTGTGCAACAATGAGATGACAAGGCATTTATTGCTGATGGTTGGTTATTAGCTGCATTATAGGAAACATTAGCACAGTCTAGGATACATAGACCAGGGAGACAATAGCTTTCTGGGCTCGAAACTCAGCAGGGTAGCCTTGTCATTATATTTGGTAGTACCAATTTTTTTTTTTTTTTTTTTTTTTTTTTTAAATAAATAGAAAGGAAACTTTGAAAACTAAATCTGTAACCCTGAATTTACCTTAAGACTGATCGGTGTGTTTTCTTCAGATGCTACATTTTGTGTTAGAAAGTCGAGGTAGCCCAGCAGGCCAACAAATCTCCTACAAAGAGATACATCAGAAATACCTAATGATAGATGGGTTCCTGGCTGATCCCATTACTGCCTTTCATCCCTGACCTCCCTGGCACCCCTGCTGCTGCTGGGATGGACCAGGTTCTTCTCAACCAAGTCACCTGTGAACATGCAGGGAAGAAAGGCAAGAGGCGTCTGTAATCTTGTATTATGGTCTTTGTCCTGCTTTTCAAATCTTTCCAAAATCCACTCATTTTTTGCTTGCCTGGTTCCTTCAGAGTTGGATCTTGGTAGCTCTCCCATTCTTCCAAATGGTTCTGGAGAAGTCACTGGAAGTATCTGACAGTGAGCGCTAAGTGAGGAAAGTAAAGGTTTGGCATCCCTGGGACGAGACTGGATGACTGCCAAGTTTATTAAACTGTAAAAGAACATGCTTGTCCTGTGGCAAAAGCTGTATTTGCACAGTGATGTAAAGCCAACCCTCAGTTCTGGGGTGAAGTGCCTACTTCTTGCAGCCTTTCAGTTCTGAGCTTTGCAGTAAAAACAGAAAATCTGGTGGTGGCTCCTTCTTTTCAAAGAAGGTTTTTATTATCTAATTCATTTTTATATTAACTCAGTCAGTGAGCAATATATTCCCTGTTTCATTTTTTCTGACTCTCTGCTTCAGTTTATTTTGTGCTACCCTCACATTTCCAGAATGCCCCAGATTTTGGCACTGACAGCACTTAAATAAACTGTAGCAGTTGTCCTGGGAAAGTTGGAGGTTTTGACAGCTGCATGAGGGATCATGGGACTTCAGCCCATAAAATACCAGTGCAAGGGGAATTACAGTGTTTTAAAAAACACTATCACTTGATAACATTTTAAATAGCAACAGGAGCTGGATTTTAACAGATTCAGGTCAAAGCCAAGTACCTTTGAATCCAAAAGTGAAATTCTGCTAGAATTTCTTCATTGCCAGATTTAGGTGAATAAGATGGGTAATTTTGTTTATTCGTTATTTATATTTAATGTCATATTCTTCGCCCTCTAAGCTGCCTGTGTAGTACTGAATATAATCTAAACTCTTTGTTCTGGATTAATGGGCAATAACGGTAAATGGAAAAGATTCAGTCAGGCAAACACTCTTAATATTCATAAATCAGGGTGTAAATTATGTAGCATTTTTGAGGTTAAATAAAAAAAAATAGTACTTTTCATTTGAACTGCATTTACCAAGTATATGTGAGAGAAATAGTACTGTCAGCTTTCTTACATTTTCTTAGTAAAGCAATTCTGCCGTCTATTTAGACACATTCTAAGCCAGATCTTCCTCTGCCCCAGCAATTAATTTTGCTCTAAACTACCAAAACAATACTGTTTCCTCCAGTTTCTTCTAACTGTGCCCTTTTCTCATTATTTCTGCTACTGCGTTAATTTTGTCTTTCTTAAATTCCAGCTTCTTGAAATTCTATGATTTCAGTGAAATGAAAAATCAAGGGACCTGATGGTACTGTGAATAACTTCAGTTTCAATAAAAGAAGTTGTGCCTGCTGACCTAGGATCCCTTGAAAACAAATATCCTCTGCAAGGTGGACAGATAGCAACACCTGTGATCCAGCTTCCAAATGAGGATATAAAAAAACATATCCAAGAGTTTTATTAAATAATTCAAATATTAATAATATCATAATAATTACAAATTAATGCCCTTCTACTCATGAGAGATTCTGATTTAGACCAACAGGTCTAAATATATGGTGGCAATCCTGAACCAAATAAGGATGTGGTATCTCTTGAGGCCATAACACTTGAAATTTATCACAAAGGAGGCATCTAAGCTCTCAGAAAAGAAAGCAATCTCTATTAGAGAGTACATGGGCATTTCTGACAAGTACGGTCTGATGAATCAGCATTTCAGCAAGGGAGCTAATGCAGCATTTGGCAGCTAAAAAAAAAAAGAGAGAGAGAGAGAGAGAGAGAGAAAAGGAAAGAAGCCCTTTGGCATAAACTTTGCTTCTGAGATATATGCAGTGTATCTGAGGACTGTGAAGGTTTTTGAAGTTATAAAGGAGGATGTTTAAATTTGGGGCAGGTTCATTAAGGGACATGGTTTGAAAACATAGATTTTTTTTTCCCTCTGGC
Organism: Florisuga fusca; assembly: GCA_038090715.1. NCBI lineage: Eukaryota > Metazoa > Chordata > Aves > Apodiformes > Trochilidae > Florisuga > Florisuga fusca. Next base: position 56,473,604 of record JAAWXA010000002.1, read on the forward strand.
TGTACACTGTGCTTCACACTAAACTTGGCAAAGCCAAAAAACAATCCAAGAGAAGGTATCTGTATTGTTAAGCTGAAGTGCAGCAAAGACTGCCTGCTCTTTGGATGGCTCAGATCAGATAAGGGCAGCACCTACCACATACCTACTCCACAGTGTAAATTAGAGCCAAAGGCATTAAGGGATATGCTAAAATCACATGTCAAAATTTAATTTAAATCCTTCTGCAATCAAAAAGACCAAACCTTTCAATTCATTAGCTGTTAAATATCAATCGGTGCCAATGGAGTTTTGTTGTCTAAGATGAAAATAGTGGAAAATGACACAAACAAGTAGTTAGCAACCCCACACACTGGTCCCATCTTTTATCACAGCCCTTTCACTCCTCCAGGGGAACATCTTGGTCTTTGTAAAGGCTGAGCCTGGCTTCTGCTTTCTCTTCTCACTGTTTTCTTAAAGAATATTAAGTCTTGTTTTCAGTATACTGTTTAAGCAGGAAGATCAATGCCTGCATTTCAACCAAGACTGAAACATTAAACTAAAACTTGCACTCAGATCTACAGGAATTTATCCACCAGAAAGCAGCAAGTAACCGATGACACACTGATAGAAAATTGATTTTTTAAAAAAATTGTTCTTCTCCCTGTATGATGCCAAGTTTGCAAAGAGTGAAGTATTGACCAGCTCTCATTACAAACAAGACACAGGCATTTCAGACAAAGCTTTTTATTGTTGCTCTTAGTCACTATTTGTGTTGTGTTTGAGTATCTGAAGGCCTAGTGAAACCAGGTCACTGATGAAAGTCGCAAGACACATTAAGAATTCATAGCTTAAATGCACAAAAGAGACAGAAGAAAGAGCCATATTATAAAAGCAAAACAGTGAACTACTACTACATTGAAAACTGCAGTAGGGTCGTGGCAGTAGCCCCTGCCTAAGCCACTTGGGCTGTGGGAGCCAGTTTAACTTCTCTGCCCAGCACTGGGCTAGAAAACATGGTTGAGTGGCTTGGAGGTGGCATAGCATCCTTTAGTGGGGTGCTATGTGTGTGCTCTGAAACTCTGAAACACCTGCAGCAAACCAGCCACACAAGGTCTACCTCCTTCCCCCAGGCTGCATTTTCTTTTTTTTATGAGTGTGCAGAAAATCCCGATGGAGAAAGTTAAAGTAACAAACAAACATTCAAAGTTGACCCTGAATGTTTGTGGCTGGTTGACGAGAATAAAATTCATTGCAGCAATGTTTCTAAGGATGACCCATGGAATTTTGCTTTTAAAGGTTAGATGCTAATAAACACTGCTTTGCTGCTTGTAGGAGGGAATGTTTAGCTGTAAGGTCACTTTGTTTTCCCACTCTGGGAAATGTTACCTCCACTCTTCACAGGGAATGTAAATCAAGTAAAAAAAACACCCAGCAGGGTTATCAGGGTAACACTAAATCAACACCAGCTGCAACTGCTAGGGGTGAATATAAAATTTACAGTGAGGCATATGTCTATTGCTGCTGAGCAATTAAGTTTTTTTCAATTAAAACATGCAAAGACCAAGATGATTTTTTTTTCTTTTAGTGGTCTAAAGGAAAGCAAGCTTGGAGACCAAATTCATCCAAGCTTTCTGTTCTGTGTTCATGATATCTCTAAATCAAGACTACATTGCAGGCTGGAAGAGGATAGGGAGGAGGGCAAACCTTCAGCAGTTTAAAAAAACTGCTGACTAAAATCTGCATTTATCATCTTGTTATTGAAAAGTATAAGTAAAAGGTAAGAGAAAATTGTGTCTGATATTGGATGTTTAGTTGACAGACAGCTCATTGTAACAGATGTGACTCCTTTTAAATAGCACAGTAAATGAGATCCCAGAAAGACAAGGACAAAGGCTAGGAGAGAGCACTTAGACTAATTAGACAGAGAAATCCATTTCCTTTTTAACTGAATGCTCTTCTAAATGTGCAGAGATTTCCAAGTTATGAAGCACAAGCAAGGATGGAGACTACAGCTATCAGTTCATAATCTGCAAGGCAAGGAATAACAATGGTCCTCATTTTTCAAGTGCTGATCTTCAGTAGTTTGTTAAACCTGCACATCATCTCTTCACTAAAGTACCTGCAGATTAATGGCACGGCCAGAAAGCTTTTCATCCAGGGGGAGGAAAGGAGTATCATAAAGACAGTCAAAGAATGGCTTCAAAATTTGTTCTATTTTAGAAATTCACTAAGTAAAGGAGAGGTAACTCAGTTTTTTACTTATCCCAAAGTTGCAGGAGAAATAGGAATCAAGGTAAAAGACACAGAAATAGTACTCTGGTTTCTATAGTAATCAACACCCCAGGCTATATGTGCCTTTTTTTCTGTTCTTTATGTTGTCTGGAAGATATTAAAGGCAAGATTCCTGTTACTTAGCTTCATCTCTTTCACTGTCTGTCATTCATATATTATTACCCTTATTAATGTACATAAACTGACTTTTTCCAGGATATTCATGCAGCTAAATTTGGGAGAGACAGAGGCATCTCCAAAGTTTGTTTTATCTTGTCCAAGGTATGTATGAGACTGGCAGCTCGATGGTAAATCTTTGAAGCAATTGCTTCCCACTGACTACAGAGGGCTCCCAGTTCAGGTTAGCAGATGTGCTTCTGGACAGATAGTTAGATGATACGAGAAGTGATTCTGCAGTTACCACTAGCAGTCTCGGAAAATTTATCACCAGAAATCTGTGCACTTGCTTAATTTTTTTTTCTCTTTCACTGTTCTTCCCAAGAGGGAAGAAGGGGAATCAAGAAGGGAAAGCTCAAGTAAATGGAGAGCATGACTAATTTTTGTTGCTTCTTTTTGAGCTGAACAGGCAACCCAAGTTCAGTGCCATAGGCATCATGTGGAGTAACTAATAATTAATTAGGGCATCTTCGGTGCAATCTTTTTTTTAACATTAACAGTTCTGCTTTCTTGAATGCTGGGGGAACGAAGTGAATGGAAATGAATGGAAAATATTTCTCAGCTGCCCCCCCTACACCTGTTCTACCAGCATTTCCCCTTTATTTGCAGTCATGTTAAGGTGCTTATGCAGACCCTGTCTTTGCCAGTGTACTTTGGTGTGACTTCCTGCATCACAGCAATTAGTAGCATACAGTAGCAGGGCAGTAGCAGCGAAGATAGGACAAGGAGGTTTTTAGAGAGCAATAGGAACCTGAGTGTGGATCTAATCTGTGAAGCCATATTTAGTGTGGTTTCTGTCACATATTATAGCTTGAGTTGCAATGGATTTTCACTGCTGTTGCCCATGCCATCTGCATTGACCAGAATGCATAATGTTAATTATGTTAGTGAAAGACTAACTAAAAAGTCTGGCAAGAGAGTGTAGTGAGAAGTAGAAAGTAATTGTTCTGTCCAAGGGAAAAAGCCTGAACTGTTTCTCATCTCCCTTTTCTTAGCCAGCACCTCTATAGAAGAATAGGAGTGGGAGCAGGAAACAAAGAACCCTGCTCCTTCCTACATCTCCAAATATAGGAAGAAAGTGTAGTACAGGAACATGGTTTTAGGAAGGATTTGGTACTTCTGGGCTGTGGTCCTTAGAAGTAAAGGATCTTTAATCTGTTTGAGGGGAAAAGCAAAGCGTTTTTCCAGTATGTCAACAGGCAGCTTTCTGGATAGTCTGAAGAGTAATGCAGTGTCTTAGTAACATATGAGCCAAACAAATGTGTTTTTTTGAGCGTAAGATCTGCCAGACTCTTGCCAGTGGTGCTTAACAGGCAAATTGCTTAACAATTACAGGAGGGGTTCTGCAACTGGGATCTGTGCAGGTGCAGGTTCCTGGTTATAGGCCAGGATGATTTTGCAATGCCACTGGCTAGAGCTGTTTTTAAAGGAAAACCACACTGGAGTTGTATATGAGTTGTTCCTGTGTGTGTGTACCTACATATTTACATACCCATACCTTTAAGTGTGTGTGCTCATGCTTGAACATAGGTACGAATGAATTTGAGCTGTGCACTGGCATTATTTGCAGCAGCATAAAACTATTGCCAGCATTGCTGGTGATGAATTAACCCCAATGGACTGAGTTTAGTTCAATGACTCTGAAACAAAACAAAGCCACCCTCAGCATGGAAGATTAACAGCACATGGCATGGTGAAATAATGGACTTTAGAGCCACAACAAAGTTGTTTTGTGTTTTCAAACAGCATGGGATAATGTGAGCACAAAAGCGTATTGCAAGCGTAAGCTGGGCATGGGTCAAGATAACAATCTCAGCTGGATTTCTCCCTGCATCTGGGCAGGACGTTGTGCACACAGGGCAGTATTTTCCAGACTTAGCAGCTTGTGGACTTCATTTGCTTACGCAGCCTCAGAATAGGAAATGCACAGTTATTTATCTGCGATTTTTATCAGACTGCCTTAACTGAGATACTCAGAGAACTAGCTGCAGAATAAATTTTGGTGACAGATGTCCTGTGCTTTGCTGTTATGTAAAAAGCCACCTTACCTTCTCTGTCAGCTGTAGTATCTGACTATAATTAGAAGAAATAATATCTTGTAAATAATTGGCTATGCACATTCTGATTAATTTCCTGAAACAATTCCACTCTCGTATAACTTCTCAATCTCCCTGTGATTTCTTAATTTTCTCATTTGGGGAGAACTTCTGGTTAATTAGACTCCAAAATCTTGCAAACTGCTCTGTAAATACATGCAGTAAGGTTTATATCCTTACAGTTGTGAGATACCACTACAAGAAGTACATGATACCCTCAATATGTGTCCCATAAGTCATATATCCCCATTGCTACTGAAAGTGGGGGGAAAAAATATGATAAACCACCTTTCTTAAAAGTTTAATTATGATATGAATGACTGTATTAGTTCGTGAGAGCTGTAAGCCTCCTTTGCTGTGCTTAAGGTTAAGGTTTCACAGGTTATGGCTGTGGAAGATGTTTTTGGTGAGATAAAATGTTTCGAACAGTGAAGCTTGTTCAACAAATTCTGGCTTTGTCAAATGCATTTAATTTTGTTTTAAAAAACTTTACCTGAATTTCCAGAATATAATTTTCAGAATGTTGAGTTTGATATTGCTGTCAGGCAGTGACAATTGTCTTTCCCAAAACCTAAAATCAAAACAAACAAAAAAAACCCTTACCATTTAAGAAAGGTTTTATTCCCAGACATGAGTCCAGCTGAAAGGCAGGAAAACAGTGACGAGAAAACCAAAGAAATCATTTCCCAATCTTTTCTAGGGAAAGATTGCTACTGCTGCGATAGCATCTGCACATGTTACTTTGGCAGGCACGGTGCCCGAGGGGCTGACAGTCGCCTCCAGTGGATCCACAGGTGTGTGAGCTCAAGACTAGCTCCAGATCCATGCCAGGCACCCCTGTGCCCTGCCTGGCTGTGCCGTGGGCTCTGCTGGGGCAAGGGAGTGAGTCTCAGCATCTCCGGGTGCCAGCGCTGTTGTTCCTGTGCCTGCTGCTAGCAACAGGCACCGGCACGCCGTGACGGCAGCAGCCTAAAGAGCACCAGAATTAGGGCAGAGTTTAGGATGAAGAGATGGCTTTCTGTGGCGTTGTACAGATAAGAAAATATTAAACATCCAGTACTTCTCTGGAGAAAGAACAGGTTTAATTCTTTTTACTTTTTCTTTCAGCAGTCCCTTTGGAGCACACAGTAGCATTGGTAAACTATGTCAAATGTACTCTCACATTTGAGCCCCAATGCAGCATTTACCAGAATTGTATGTTCTACTGATTATCTTTCCTTATAAAAGTCTTGAAGGAGACCTTTATGCTCCACCAGCATTTTGGGGAAGATATAGTAGACTATAATGCAAGTCACACATCATAAACATTAGATCAAAACACAGGATGAAGTCCCAGCCCTTTTGAAATGCTTTTGAAATACTTTACTGATTTGAAAGAGGACAAGACTTTCCCATCATATATTAAGAAAATGGGCCAGACTTGACTTTGATCTCACCATTTGTATTATTGAGCGTGGGTTCTTCTCAACCCAGTCTCCAATTATTTTCTGTGTGAGTTCATCCTCCTCTAGCGAGAATGCTGAGTTTTCACTCCAGAACTGACCTGGGGATGAACGCATCATGACAAAAATGTGCTGGGCATCAGGGTTTCCCTGTCCACCTGCATAGCTGTCAGGAGACAGCCTGCAGGGGAACTTGGGATTGACCCAGAAGGCAGTGAGATGGGAGGCTGAGCCTCCTTTGCTGTTCCCGGGGTGATCGGAGGGGTGCACATGTGTGCACAGGAGGAAGCTGCACCAGGGCTCCCTCTTTTGTGCAGGCTCCAGTGCAGGGAATGGGCTGCCTCCCACCTGGCAAGTCTGGCAGGCATCATGCTCAGCAGCACTCTGAGGAGTGTAGATCTGTGCTGCTGCATTTCTCAGTCACTCCTTGCTTGTTGGAGGCAGCACCAAGAGCAAAAAAAAAATCCCTCCTGCTCCTTCAGACCACTCTCAACCACAAGCACATTCGTGTCTTGGGCCATTTCATAGTGTATATGTTCCTCCACACTTCATATACCTTTCTTCACTTTTCCTCCATGCCCCTGCATATTGATCTGTCTGTTGTATTCCTTGTAAGATGTGATGAAATGCTTCTGATATGAGCCCAGATCCCACTGGCTACATATTTAGAGTCTTGCCTTCCTGCCTATCTCCCACTCCAGATTTGCTGTCCCATCCATTTGGCAGGCTCAGCCAAGGGATGGTGTTGCCCACCGCGGAGAGACTTTGCTGCCTTCGTGGCAGCACGAAACAGCACCAGGAGCCCCAGGTGGTGCTAGTCCATCTGAGTGTGCAGAAAGTTGAATTGCCACTGCCTCCTGCTGCTGCTGTGATAGATAGTACCACAAAGTGGATGTGATGTGGTTATTAGGCTGTGATTCGGTTCATACTGAGTGCTATTGATTGGTGTTGGTTCAACGCTTGCTAGATATTTTATCAATTGACCTTCTATATTGTATTCCTGCTCTGCTTCTTTTATTTCTAATTCAACTATATCTCCACTTCTTGTGGCTCTTAATCTTCCTGTAGTTGTCGTCAGTATTTCTTTAGTATTCTGTTACACAGAAAAGCTCTCTCTAGTGAAACTATGCTTTCCTTCCTTTGCTTCCCTTCCCCTTGTTTGCTTTTATAAATCTTTGTTAAGAAACCCACCTGCTCTTTCCTCATACACCAACTCAATTAAGAGATTCAGCTTCTAAAATATTTTTGTCCTCAAAAGAAGGAAGAAGTCTAAACACAGGTGTTTTTCAGTAAAACTCAAGGGTGAAGAAACTGGTTTTATAGCAGATCTTGTCAAATAGGATTTACAGAACCTAATAACATAATACAATTCAATAACATAATGCCTTCATCAACTGTTCTCCTGGCCATCTATTGAGCCTCACAATTACACCAGCTGAAGATCCAGAAGTCTATTTCCAAGATGTTTTTTGTAAATATGCACTGAAAATGTGAAAGAATAATTGTATCTGAGTGCATTTAACTGGGTGCAGTTCCCTGTTAAGTTATTAATTTTGGACTTGAACTAAAACACTTGCCTAGATGAATGTAGCTGCCTATATGCCAAGATTTAGTCTTGAAATTAGCGCATTTCTGGCTCCCAGCTCCCTGCTCAGCCCAGGAGCATGCTGCAGACCCCTGACATACAGATCTGCTGCACCAAATAAATGGACTTAGATTGCAAGAAATTCAGCACAGGAAAAAAGGCAAGTTTTTGCCAGTCAGAAAAGTAAAAGATAAATAATATGCTGTTAACTCACAATGTATGCAAACTTTACCTTCATCAAGGGGATGTAAAACATCAGAAGGAAGGCCATGGGATTTTCAAACCTTCTGTTAGTTGGAAGGAAAAAATATGTCTAGTAGTACATGTGAATTCACAGATACATGAGTTAGGAAAATTTAAAGATCTCTGATTTGTATGCCTGGCTGTGCTTTTTAGGATCTTCCTATATCCTTTGTCTGAATTTGAAACTCACAGCCCATAAAAGTGGTGGTGGATGTCAAAAAAGGGACAGGAATTTCATAATATATATTATGGAACTGTGATAATATACTGTTTATATTATATTATGGAACTGTGATAAGGTGCCAACTCTTTATAAATTCCCTCTCATCAATAGTGCACAAGTGCCTGTTCTCTGTGCAGTTTCATTCAGTGTTCTCTTTAGTGGTCTAGATCATAGGAGGCTTTGTAATTCTGAAGATAAAACAGTTCTAAGATTGTGAGCGCAATAGGGGAAAAAATTAGAATTGATTCTGACAAATTGGTGAAATTCACTAAAATTAGCAAGTAATTTCACAGTGCCTCATGCAAGGTAGTGAGCAAAAACTCATCCATGAAACATAGGATGAGAAACTGTCATTTTTTTTCTCGGAAGGGTCTCAGAAGTATGTTAGATCACAGGTAAACCAGGTGATAGCAATGTCAGCCTGTTGTGAAATAGAGCAAGTCCATCCTGAGATGTGTAAACAACAAAGACATGAAATAATCCTTCCACTGGTAAAGCTATTTCATGTCCAGTATCAGGCACTGTGCTTCCAGAAAGCCATAGATCACTTAGAGAGGATGGAGTAAAGCAAGATTAAGGTATCTAGAAAATATGACCTAAGCACATAGGTCACCTAAGAAGAAAAAAAAGCAAAGATTCAGGTTATTTACCCTGAGGCAGGGCAGATGTTTGTGGTAAACAGGACAGAATAGCACTTTCCAAATGGAAAAAGAAGGGAATAATCTATTTTCTATATCTATGACAAGCAGAGCAAGAAGATCTGGATGATAAAAGCATCTGGATGCTTTTATCTGGATGATAAAAGCAAGAAGATCTGGATGATAAAGCAAGGAAAAAAATGTGGATAGTGAAGAACGGGACAAGAATGGCTGTGGAGAAAGGGATCCACCCTCCTTGATGTCATTCAGAAGAGAGGAGGCACTAGGATCCTCTAGAAACAGCACTGAGATACAGCTGAGGCTACCCTGGGACATCTCAAGGTGTTTTCCAGCTCTGCCTCCGGTGACTCTACAGTACCTGTGTCATGGAACCTGCAGAAAAGATGTTATACCTGCAGGAAGCATGGGAAAGTTAGATCATAATCTGGTCATGCAGCACTATATCTGCATTAATGCTGATGAGAGTTTTGCAGCTGACAGCCAGTGGTCTCAGCACCCCAACGTTTATCTTAGCAGTGCAGAAGTGCACTTTGTTGGTGTATCTTGTGCTAATTAAAAAAAAATAATAATTAAAAAAAAAAAAACTTTAAATCCTGCAATCATAGGGATGCCCTTGAGTCTGCTGGGATTTTCCAGAGTTTTTTGCATGTGCAATGCTCTTGCACTGTTCTGAGGAGCCCTCTTCCTAGTGCTGCTTTTTCCACAGATCCCCCCAGAGCAGGTAAACTGTATGACTATGTATGCTGTATCTAATACTGTCATTTTCCAAGTGATGGGCTCATCATCTCTATGTGCAGACACACATTCTTTTTAGACCCAGCTGTACTCCAGTGAAATGTTGCTCCTGCCCCTTTCCTGCCCACATCCCCACTAAGTGGCTCCAGGAGAGCCAATACAAGGGACCTGTCTTTGATAACACCTGGGTGCACGTCAGCCAGGCTGTCACTGCTCTGTCCCTGTTCTTTGGTAGGTGCTGAGGTGACAATAGCAACAAGTGCTTTAAATAGTGGGGTGTGTACCTGGAAATGAACATTGCTCATAAAGCTGTGGAACAGGCAGCTTGGACACATTTTGAAAAGGTAGGAGAATTCAATCACTTGGATGTAAGCTGTCCTCACTGCTCTGGGATAGTCCTAGTCATCCTTATTTTGCTAGTATAGATGCAACTTCTCTTGCAGTAAATTCCTCTAATGCAATAGCTGCTATTCCAGGGAGATTTGCCATGAGAGCAGTGAGTCTTCAAGCTCAACCCAACAATCAGCATGAGTTCAGTTAAAAATAACTGTCTGAAAAAAATTCCCTCCAGTACCTGGAACAGTAGCTCAACTCCTGAACAATACAAGGTGAAACAAGTGTGTTACCAAAGTTCCATTATCTTCAACAGATTCTCAACGAATTTAACAGATTTCTAACCCTTACGGCCATTTTCAGGCTGTCTGACCCAGATGAAGCCAAAAACTAAAACACAAAATGAGAAAAATCCCCCTTGGTCTAAGCTCTGAATGCGTTGTGGGAGTATGGGATCTCTCAGCCTTTGTCTGAAAGATGGAACATGGGGGGGATGCAAAGTGACTTTTCAAACTTGTCTCTCCCTCTTGTACCAATAGATCAAGGAAATAACACATGCCTTTTAGGAACTGCCTTTCATTCACTATGATAATATTTGAGTGTGTTTGTGAAACCACTTCAGAATTACATTTAAACAAAAGGAAAAAAAATCCTGCTTCATTATCTCTAAAGAGACCAGCATGCCTGATAATGCTACAGTATGGAGGTAGCAGAAGAAGTACTTTCACAGCCAAATCACTTGCCAGAAAAGTGTTATGGTCCATTTTCTCAAGACTACCCTAATGCGATAAATCTTATATGCATTTGTTTTTGTTTCCCAGTGCATCAGAATCTAGCGAGCAATTGCCATTAACATCTTTGAGATTTTAAAGGAAATCATAGTTGTCACCCCAGGGTTTTGTTCCAATCTTACTTTTCAATAAATCTTCTTCACTCATTGAAACAATTTTCACAGTCCCATACCACTTCAAATATTTGACCAATTTTGGAGTCAACCTTGAATTCTTTCCTGGTTTAGATCTTTGTGTGTCTCAATTATATAAAAATTAAGATAAGAAAGATGGTGAAAACAGAGGGAAACTTTTAGCAAAGCCAGTCTTTTTACCTATGACTGATAGTGTTGAAAATATCCACCTTAGGGTCCCTCAAGTATGCTCTCCCTCCCAGATTTTGTAGCTCAGCTTTCTTATTATCTCAGAACCTGCACATCTTCCCTGAGGATTGGAAAGACAGGATGTGTTGAAAAGCATTGCATAAATGCCATAAAGTCCATCGACCCTCTGGAGGGGCAGAGTATCTTAAGAAGGTCCAGCCAGGTAGGCTGATACCTGATAGAATACCTGTTAAGACTGTCCTGAGGCAGACAGAGGAGAAATTTGTAAGTTGATATTGAGAATGATTTCATGTGCACCAGGGACATAAAACAGCTGGAGAGAAGGGAAGGAAGAATGCAAGATGCAGGAAAAGCATCTTCCAGAGCAGGAAGAAAAGAGTATGTTGGGGTAAAAGAAGAGAAAAATAATCTCTGTGGTTTTATTTTTGAGGCAACAGTTTTGGAGCTTCATGATATGTTGTTTTGAAATTATCTATCATTGCAACATTGCATACTCAGAGCTAGGTGCCATTCAACCTGAAAAAAGCAATGACAGATAGCCAAAGACTATTTCTTTCAACTGCCTTTTTAAATCAACAGATCCCAGGGTAGGTAAAGAGTAAATTACAGAAAATCTACACTTTTTTTTTTCTTTTTCTTCTTTTTTTTTTTTTCTTTTTTTTCTTTTCCTTTTTTTTCTTTTTTCTTTTTTTATTAATTTTTCTTTTTTTCTTCCTCTTTTTTCTTTTTTCTTTCTTCTCTTTTTCTTTTTTCATTTTTTTCTATTTTTTCTTTCTTCTTTTTTTCTTTTTTTCCCCCACAAACCACGAATAGCAGAAAACCACCTGCCTTCAGTCTTAAAAATTGAGAGAAAGTTCCCAGGCGCAATGCATGGAGTGACTCCAGGAGTGACCACATCATTGCAGAGCAAAAGAGAAACCAGCCTGTAATGGTACAGCCCCAGCAGACGTATCCTCCATTCCCTGAACCCATCACAGTACCTCCCCACACCAGCAGTTGCTAACTTTGAGTTAGCTTGAGGGGTGAGAACTGGGCTTTGCTCTTTTTATTTTTTTTTTTTATGATACTTTCAAGCACTGATAAATTTCATTCAGCCATCTGCAATGTAAACAGAGTGTGAAATCCTACATTGCTGCACAAGAGGAAAGTGAACAGCGTTATCTTTTAATGGACTTATTTGTCTCTGTGAGGGATGGCTGCCAAACTTCTGTGAACAGACTTTTTTGGCCACCCTCCGTTTAATGAGCAAAAATGCTGAAAATTTATTCCCACAAACCCCAAAAGTTCTTGCTGGTATTTCATAACATTAAAACACACATACAAACACGTATGCACACATGCAAAACTTTGCCAGGACTAAAATAGGTTTTTTTGCCACCACAGCATCTCCTTTTCCAAAGCCTCAGAAAATGCTTGAAGGTATCTAAGTTATCAGTTTATTCAAACCTTTGAGATTTTTTATATGTCTGTAACTATAAGATCTTTGCTATTCTAACAGAAAAAATCAAGCCTGAAATATATAATGCATATCCTGTGCATCCTAATGCATAGCCAGATTAAGATTTTTTTTCTGAGATGAAGGAAAAAGAAGAGGGAAGAATAGTTAGGTTCAACATTTAAGAAGTAGGTAATAGTTCATATTCCATAGGTAGACTAGATTTTTATTAAAAGAAAAGCAAATAAAAATGACTGATTAAATGTTCCTTGCATCTCTATAAATCTGCTGTTCTCCAAAGAAGGTCAGGTACTTGCTTGGAGTGCATGCACATGAACAAGTGTTTGTGTGCTTGTTATATCTGTTTCTATGTACAGGACATATTTCCAGCAGTGGCAAGTAGTAGGACTGATGAGTGCAAGATGGAAAAAGGCCATGGTGACGAATGATCAAATCTTCAGGAACATCGCTCCTCTTTTGATTTGTTCATAAAATCAATTACAAGAATAAATAGTATTTCCTACCTCAGGCATTCTGCAGTTCTTGGTCATAGGATGGTGGTTTTCTACATTCTGAAGTTGGAGTTCTGTTGTTTGTTGTCTTTTGCTAAATAGTGTGTCATCTAAAAAAATACCCACATTTTTTCAGAGAGAATATTGTGGCATTGGGAAGATAACAGCATCATCAAAGAGTCAGCAGTGGTGCATAGGTAGAGAATTTATATTAAGAACTTCCTAGCTGGAATGATCTATTTAATAGCCAGGATTGGGAGAAGGAGGGCAAAAGAGCCAAAGGAATGATTGTGCTGATATAAATGACAGGATATTCTCCTGTCTTTTTTTTTTTTCTCTGAGAACAAGAGCTTCTTAAATAGCCTGTGCTGTCCATTTTGATCAGTTTTGGTGAGGTCAAGATGTAAGCTTGGACTCACACCAAGTAGAAGTGCCTGTCACTTGCAGAGTCAGAACCCATGATGGGATTTCTGGAAACACCCCTTTGCAGTTTAATCCTAGAAAATACTCTTTACTGTTGCTATTGTTATTGGCTTCTCCTTTTAAAATGTCCATCATCCCTTGTGGAGCAGTAAAGGGATGTATTCTCTGGCCTTTTACGGAAGATACTTTTGAGAATCCATCTTTCTGCAAGGCCTCATAAGGCAGTTGGTGAGGTTTTCTGTCCTTACATAGAGTGCATTACTGACTAGCAGCATCACTTCTCAGTTCCTGACCCTAAGGGCATGTTTCCTTAGGATGAAACCCAAGTGCCCACTACCCTCTGCCAGGCCTGGTGAGAGCTGCACTGTAAACCACGATCCACCAGGTTCACCAGACTCTGTGACATATAATTCAGCAGGTAATGTAGATGCAGCCATAGCGACTGACATTTGCATTAATTAGGGTGAATTAAGTATTAGGCTGCAGAGACCCACAAATAATTAAACTTATTAATATATGGAGCGCTTACAATGTTGAAAGCCTTTATCACCAGGGGTTCAGATACATTTTTTTAATGACATTCCAGCAGGGACTCATAGAACCATAGAATGGTTTGGGTTGGAAGTGACCTTGAAGATGCCCCCCATGTCATGGGCAGGGACACCTCCCACTAGACCAGGCTGCTTAAAGCTCCACCCAACCTGGCCTTGAACACTTCCAGGCAGGGGACATCCACAGCTTCTGTGGGCAACCTTGTTCCATTGTCTCCCCACACTCATAGAGAAGAACTTCTTCCTAATGTCTAGCCTAGATCTACCTTCTTCCAGCGTAAGCTGTTACCCCTTGTCCTATCACTACATGCCCTTGTCAAAAGTCCATTCCCAGCTTTCCTGTAGGCCACCTTCAGGGGGGGTTGTGTTGCAGCCCTCTGATTATCTTCTTGATCCTCTTCTGGACTCGCTTGAACCGCTCCATGTCCCATATGTTGGGGGCTCCAGAACTGGACACAGTGCTCCAGGTGGGGTCTCGTGAGAGCAAAGTAAAGGGGGGAATCATCTCCCTTGACCTGCTGATCACACTTCTTTTGCTACAGCTGAGGATATGGATGTTGCTTTTAGGTCACTCAGATGCTGAGGCTTTTCCTTTCTCAGTCTTGGCAAAGTCAGCAGTTGGCAATTGGAGCAGTGCTCTGTCATATAAATTTCCATGTGACACAACTGGAGTTCAGAATCTTCAGAAAGATGTGCTTATATGCATCTTCTGCCCCAGGGCCAACAGGAAAAGGGCATTTCACAGCTCCGTGTTGTCTGAGAAGGCTCTGAGATGCTCTCTACTGTGCTGTGGTCCAGAGGGTGTCCCTGCAGGTGAAATAGGAACCTGGCTAACATCGTGCCTCTTTGAGCAATATTGGAGTTCAGATTGCTCTCTCCTGTCCAAGGTTGTGCCAGGGCAGGGGGTGGATTCTGCCTTCTCTTCATAGGAATTTTGGGCAATCATGGCGTTTGCAGAGATACCATGTACTGTGGTTTGTGCCTGCCTCTGGAAGTACCACCTTGGCCCCTCATCTGGTTACTTATGGTGTCATGTTTACAAAATGGTAAGAGCTGCCAGGCCCTCTGCACCCACTGTCTTGGCTCTGGGTGCTGTATATCTGCCTCAGGTTCTTCCCATTAGATATGCTGGACTTTTATTGGTGCCTACATTGCTGGAGAACTGCAAGTGCCAATCCAGACCATGAAGTCCTCTTTGCTTAGCAGACTCTCATTGTGTCCCCAAGAGTTTGTTCCCCAAGCAGACTCTGACAGAGGGTTCTGCTGCAAGTGCCGGTCACTCTCTGCTCCCTTGTCAAGAATGGATTTAAGCCTCATGATTTTTAAAATATTGACACCTCTGCTTTACATATATGATAAATTCTTCTACAATTTCACAGTCTCTTCCTATTCTCAGCTGCTTTGAAATGAAACTGTTTTCTGTTTGTTTTCCTATTTGCAGTGAAGCATCATGCTAAACCTTTTCCATTTCCTTATAGGCTTCCAGAGAGTTTAAATTCTATTGTGAGTTTTACTTACTCATTATCTGCTTATACACTTCCTTAATTCTTCTGTTGGCTGGAACCATCAACTGTGTGGTCGTCACTGAGACAGGGTGTCTGAGAAAGGTTAAAAGTGCACATGAAAAATACAGTTTTCCACAGGTCTCACTGGGAAAAATGCTATTGATCTTTTGTCAGCCATTTGGGTTTTTTTATGTGTAGTTCCGCTTAAAACTCCTCTAAAGAAATGCTGAGAGAATTAAATCTTTATTCATGAAAGATGTAAAGGCTGAGAACTCTGAAAACCCAAATGCTCCAGAGAGCTACACAGATCTTGCACCAGGTTGGTAGCAATACACATTTCCTTCTGCTGCTCACATTGAGGTACTGAATTTGAAGGAACTGTACACTGCTGAGATGGCTCATGGGTTGCTCAAGCCTTCTGCTGCATTGGTGATCATAGGAGAAAAGGCACTGGGGAGGGTCAGGCAGGCAGGGCTAGGCTCCTGTACCAAGTTGTTCCCCAACCTGAATCACCCAGTTTATTTGGAGGAGGAAGAGGCAGAGTTCTCAAATGAGACCTGCTCCTGCAGTTTCTCAGGCTGGGTCCTGGGTAGGTCTTTTGACTGTTCCCATGCAACACTTACAGATGACAGGCAAATGCACATGCCAGGGAGGGTGAACTCTGCAGCTGAGATTGGATTGTTGTGCTGTTGGTGAGGCTAATCAACTGCAGTCACAGCCATTTGGGTTAAATATTTTAAATTGCATAGAGAGAGGGTTGACTTGGAGTATTTGGACACCGGCCTCTCCATGCTGAAGGAGCTGAACTTCTCTCTCTACTTCTCCCCCTTTCTTAACTTACTTTTGGCAGTAGTTTGCAGAAAACATATTTGCTACCCTTGGCAACTAAATGCACCTTTGGTTTCAAATAGATTCTGTGTAAATACCAAACAAAACATATAATATAGACATTTGGCTTGAATTGAGTATAAAATTAAGGTATGGTTTTGTCTGGTTTATGCAGATGTAGGAGGCTTTGTGCAGCTATGCACAGCTTTCTCTTCACATGATATTTTCATATTTAGTTGAAGACTAGTGGCCACCATCCTGCTGTCCTGCTCTCCTGCTTCTAAAATCAAAGCCTGCAAAATGCAGTTCAGAGTGACAACAGTAGCTGTTCATTTGCCAGAGACACAGAAGGGAATAGACCCCATTTCACCTGAACCTTTGTCGAGTTCTGTCAGGCCCTGAGTGTGCTTCATTCTTCAGCAAACATGATGGCACTCTGAGCACATAGTTGCCGTGAGTTGCCTCATAAATGTTTGTCCTTCTTCTCCTTCATGTTTTGGTCTGCCAGGAAGCAAATCAGGATTTTCTCAGGTGCCCCCAGCATCCCTCTGAAGGATTCTTTGTCCACAGAGCAGCTGGGCACCCATCAGACTGGCTGGAGACAGAGGTTACCTGGTATGTTTCTGTCCTTTGAGTGGACCTGTAGAATCTTTTTTCTGGGATAAATATTTGGGTTTGCAGTTTCAAAAATTGCTTACCACAAATATTTGCCTAAAATTTGCTGGTGCAAGGAATGTTTCTTCAGTAAACACATTTGCCAGCATGTTTTCAGTCAGTAAACACCACAGAGGTGTGAACACAGTTGAAGGGAATTAAGTTTTAATATAATATAATTTGGAGAATGCTGGAGCTAAAATCAGATTTTTTGTCTTATATATGGGGGAATGCTCTCCAGTCCAAACTCAGACATACTTTGTACAAGCCTGTATCTTGTGTGTGTGTGTGTACGTGTGTGTAAAAAGAGGAGCCTTTTTTTTTTTTTTTTTTTTTTTTTTTGGAGGGGAGTAGGAGATGGGAAATGGGAGCTGTTGCTGTGCTGAGCCCTGCTGGAGGCCATGCTTGGTGGCATTGGGCACAAAAGAACTGGTGGTACTCAACCTGTTCTGTAGTGATGTGGCCCAGGAGAGATGGGCAGGATGAGGAAGGGGAGGTCTTACCCCCTTCCTAGTGAGATGGCAGCTCCAGGCCGGGCTGACTAGAGCAACTGCTTGTGTTTTGGGCTGCCTCCTTGGTGTCCTTTCCCCTAACCCTGAAGTGAGCTCACATTTGGTGGCAGGGCACCTTCTCCTGTGAATGTTTTTTTGTTGCATCTTCTCCTGCTCTCCTTGGTAGGAGGAGAAGTGCTGCACTGCTCTTTGTTCTCTGAGAAGGCTTAACTCTCAGAGGAGATGATAGGCTCCCTTGATGTCTGCTCCTCAATTCCATATCTTGAGCTGGGGTCAGGCCATGATGAGGCAGACCAGCTTGCTATGTCCAAGTGTGGGGCTTCACCTGGCCTGGGACTGTGTTGGCAGGCTTTATTCTTGTGGATTTGTGCTCCAGTTTCAAAACTAATGTGCAAGCTCTAGAGAAGTGATGGTTTGTCAGAGGGGAGATGTCATTATTCTTATTAGAACCAGTAGTTTTAGACCAAGTCTTCTGCCCTCACTCCCCCGGGGAGAAATATTGAGACTGAAGTTGCTTAAAATGTTATTTCTGGTCAGGAGACCATCTTCTTTGAATGACATGGCCAGGAACATGAGGAAGAAATCTTACTTTCATTCAAAGGCTCTCTGAAGCTTGTCAGGGCTGCTGAAGATAATCAACACTCTGTCTTATTAAAGATCCTTTTTTTCATCAAGTTGTCCACTGGCGAAGTAGCAGGCTCAGTCACTGATGCCAGAGCAGACTGAGGCATCATAAAGAAGCTAATTATATTTTTCTTCCTCCCCACCCCCTTCTTTCATTGCAGAAAAACAGAATAGTTGTGAATAAATTGGGAAAGGGGAGGGTAAGGACAACTGGGATTTCATTAATATTCATATTTAGCCACATGTACACAGAAAAGGTGACAAGGAGCTGGCTCCCTGGAAACCTATGCACCTTGGCAGTAGATGGAAAATTGCATTTAATTATATCTACCTTTAGCTCAGCACCTAATGAGAATGTTTGAAACCAGGCAGGGTTGCTGTAACTAGAGGAAGATCCAAGACTCAAACAGAAAATGAAAACCTTCCCTTCCTTCTCCCCTGCTGTGCTGAATTTAAAATAATTCTGCCAAGGCCAGGAGACCCAGTGGACTTCTATTCTTCGTTTTCCAGTGATCACCACAGAAACTCACCCAACAAAAAAATAAATCAAATAATACGGTCAGAAGGGGGGAGCAAGTACACTTTAATGGAGAATAAAAAGATGGAGACTTATTCTACTCTCACTTTGCCTGGTGAAGACTGTTAAGGTCTTGAGGATTTTCTCTTCCTCTTCCTCTTCCTCTTCCTCTTCCTCTTCCTCTTCCTCTTCCTCTTCCTCTTCCTCTTCCTCTTCCTCTTCCTCTTCCTCTTTTTATCTTTCCCTTTCCCTTTCCTTCCCTTTCCTTTCCTTTCCTCCCCTCTCATTTCTTGCTGATTTATCTATTCTTTGACAGATTTTATTTTATTTTTGGGCAACACTACTATCTGTGGATTTTATTACCTTGAAGATAGGTAAGAGAGGAGCTGAGGATATTTCTTTCACACACATTCTTAATGTTGCTTTAGCATGGTGGTTCCCAACGCAACTTTAAAACTGTAGAGCCAAACCTTTCTCTGTAATACACAAGCACAAGAGATTGAAGTTAGTAGAGACGTGACCTTAAGGGAAAACAGAATGGGGTCTATACTTGGCCTTTCTCCTGATAAACTTCACCTTACTGAAATATGTCTTGAGAAAAATATTGGAAGCTGCTTTTAGCCTAACAGCAAGGAACTGATGCTTGCAGTGCAAACCTGGTAGAAATCACTTTCATTTCAGTAGCTGAGTTAGGGAAGTGAGTATCCTGAATTATCACTTGTATTTTTAACACATGCTGAAATTTGCCTTTTCTCATGTGGTCCAGCCCATGAGCTGTAGATAATGAACCAATAGGGGATTTTATTTGTTTTTAAGAAGCAGCTTCTTTAAACATGATCAATCCTTAAAAGATTTGGCAAGTGAAACTCCCTGTTGACATGGGCACTTCACTGGGCTGTTTCTCCACTTCATTGCTGCCAAGGAAGGAACAAGTCTGGCAGTCACTGATGCCGCTGGTTTGCTTGCACCTTTGGCAAACCTTAGAAGAAACATAAAATCATATGGGTTTCCATTCGCTTTATCTCCACTCTGGGTTATTGGATAGACCCTGCTAATGGTCTTAAGCATGAGCTGCTTAAATATCCCCATGCTCGTAGCAGACAGATAGCACTGGTGCTTGAGAGATTCTTGAGATAAATCTCTTACAGAGACACAACAGTTGCTACACCACATGTTTTCTCTCTCCTACCTCAATGCCATGAAATAAATGATTTGTTGGATTGCAGGAACTACTCTCAGCTTCAGAACCCATCCATGACTTTTATTTTCTTCCCTTACAATAGATGTTTTCTTCTGCTCCTGCTCTTTTCAGATTCATATTGCTTTTCTAGCAACATTTTGGGTCTATTTTGGGCAATTTAGAACAGGACAGATAGAAAGGCACAAATATTATTTCCTGGCAAATATTTTAAACCTGTGTTCACAGGCCATTTATGTAGCCGATTAGTGAGCAAACATAAATCCCTAAATCCCCCTTTTCCATTATTTTGATCAGCATTGCTTTGTTTTTCTTCTGCTTTTCTCGTCAGATTATTTCTAAAGGACAGTAGGTGCCAACATGCTTTCAAAAATCCTATTATATGCCTTTTTTTTTCACCTGTCTACCACAATAAAATTTTACCTCAGTTGTCACTTATTTTTTTAATGCAAATAGTATTTAATTATGATCAAGAAGGAAAATTTCTAGGCATGTCTGTCTTTAAAGGCATGATAGATACCTATGGATGGCTGCTGCTGCTGCTGTGCTCCCTTTCATTTATTGAAGTCCAGCCCCTTGCTGAGCCCTCAGATGAACAGAGGAGACGCAGAGTGATGGGCATCTCTGAACAGACTTCAGGATGTGACAGAGCCCCAAAGTGAGTCACAAGGTGTGACAGGCATCCACAATTTTATACCTATACATGGAGCTTAAGGTGCTGCAAGATGACTTTCTTTGGGAAAAATAGCTGCTCCCTAGAGATCTGTGGTTCAGGCGTTGTGGGTCCTGTTTGGTTGTTTTGGCCTGTTATGCAGTCTAGAAAAGGTGCAGCCCAGTTAGGAGAGAGTTATAGAAAATTTTCCTTTGACTCCTTGGTTTTTCATGTGTTACTCTCAGGGCCACTGTGAGACCTTGTGATGTATAGTGTGCACCAATTCACTTTGCCTGGGGAATAAGAAGGGGTGTCCTTTGCCAGATATCTGACCTGAAGTGTGGGGAAAGGGAAAAATACAGTCTGTGCAACTGCAAGAGGTTTTTTCCCCTCATCTTTTTGTTTGAAACTGAAAAAAATTAGAATTTTGAATAATACCAGAGTCATATGAATCAGTTGAGCCAGAAGAAAAAGTATTTCAGCTCTGACAGGCTGCCCTTGCACTTTATGCAGGCACCTGAGGAACCTGTGTGCTTCCTACAGCTGGCATTGTTTTGGCCCACCACGTCTCCACGTCTTCCTTCAGGAAATATTCTCCCTAGGAGAGCTGAGATGCTGCCAAATGGGAGAACTTTGTCTTACCATGTAATGGCAAATCTTGCCTGCTCCTTGGGGAAAAGGAAGTCAATGAATTAGCACATCTCTTGAGGCACTTCAGCAATATTTGCAGTCAAAACATTTTGATTTTTAGTGAAATACGTGTCAGAAATATTTTATCTTTTTGGCTTCGGTGATATACACAGCAAAAATATTTTGGCTTTTGAGAATTTTTTTTTTTCCTCTTGAAGATACACCATTTTTGTGGGGGAAGAATTAGGCTTAGCTTTATTGGTGATACCATTTTCTGCCGAGAAACCAGTTCATCTTAATGGAAAGATTTTAATCTAGCTACAAAAAAAGCACTTTTTGAGACAGCAATCTTGCCACCTGTAGAGAAGATACTTGGGATCAGGGGTCCTTTCCTTCTGGTTTTGAGCCTAAAGGCTTATGTTTTTTGACTCTTCAGTAAGCCTCATGCTGTGCAGGCATGCACAGCTGGAGTACTATGAAAAATCAATAATAAGAGATTTCTAATAGAATAGCCAGGGTTGGTAAAAGTGGCTTCACCTGCTCTGCTGAGAGGCTCATGAAGCAATTCTCCCCTGTGGCAACTGGAACACACTGTTCTTGCCCTCATCAGTATGGCTTCTATGTGTTTCCTTTGAAACAAGATTCCTTTGTGTGAGTTATATCTTTATCAATCAGGGCTGCACAATAAAGCCCTAACATTGAGAAGATAAAGTGAATTTAGGTTGTGGCTAACACTGATACACACTGCCCAATCCTCAACCATTGTGTAAGAGCCCGTAGGAGGATGCAGGGAGGTGTCCCTGCAACAGCAGAGATGGAGTATGATTGTGTCAGGCATGAGAATAACTGTATGTACAGAATGTATTCAGCCCTCAGGCACATATCCATATGTTTGGATGCTGGTGGGTGTTTTTTGA
This sequence comes from Florisuga fusca, assembly GCA_038090715.1. Classification (NCBI taxonomy): domain Eukaryota; kingdom Metazoa; phylum Chordata; class Aves; order Apodiformes; family Trochilidae; genus Florisuga; species Florisuga fusca. The sequence continues at coordinate 56,495,419 of JAAWXA010000002.1, forward strand.
AGTTACTGTTTTAAAGAGATCGATACAGGTGGCTAACTAGCATTTCTAGATGGCAAAGCACAAACGGTGAAATAATCTGACCTCTCGGGGGTAAGGAATAGGAGGAGAGGCCATGCTGTTTGTCCAAGCTTTTTCAGGGTAATAGCTATTTGCCTTAAGAAAGAAAGGACTAATTTTTTCCAGTGAGTTTCAAGGAAGCACACAGGGCTGTGTGGAGGCTGGCAACAGGCTCTTGTTTCAGAGAAAACAAACACCCCATGGATAGAGGCACTTCAGAAAAACAAACCCAGGTTTGATGATGTGATTTTTTTTTAGCTTTATTTTTACAAACGGTATTTCATGCCTGAGTGCAAATTGTTATTTTCTTAGTCATTCAAAGGAAATACAAAAAGGGTTTAAGGAGGGGGGGGAGGAAGGGAGTACTTTGGATTTGTTTTTTTTCTGGAAAAATGGAAATATATGGTGAGGCAGAAGTGTGCTCTGTGATGAGCAGCAGGATCAAGTTGCACAGCCACAGAGTCTGGGATGATGGTTTGAGAAGGCCACAGGCTCACCAGAGAGGCTCAGTCCTGCTCCAGTTCCTTACAGGATGACCAGAGCTTTCCCCTGCATCCAGCCAGAATCTCCAGGTTTCTTTTCCTCCCTCCATTTCACAGTCATAGAACCATCCCCTCCAGGAGGACTGGTTTCTTGTACAGTCACTTAGGGGACAGCAGATGTTAATGATGCATGTTCAGAAGCAGCTTTACAACAAGGATTTTGAAGCCAGTTTCAATCCACAGCCTTCTCTAGGTCTATATTTGCTTGATGCAGAGAAAGCAATGAACACCAAAGGAAGGTGGGTCACTAATTGTAAAAGAGGTTTCCCAGGGGCAAATGGCTCTGAGGAACCTCTCATTCCAAAACAGTAAAGGCAGCCACAGAGCTGAAGGAGACTCATCCTTTATTTCTGGGCAGCTGCTGAGAATAAAAGGACTGTCATAAAAAAAAAAACCACATAATTCCTCTCCCACTGTGCCTCTGGTCCAAAAGTTTCTAAAGCCATGTAGAAAACAGAATTCCAAACCATCCCATGTCTTCTCCATCATGTCTCCAGCAAGAATTCTCTCATCACACCTTTATGTTGCTTCAACAAGATCTGAGCTGGTGTTCATTGAGCAAAACAATCCTAACATAGGTTTGTTGGCTCATTAGCTGCAAGTCTGTAAGGGCATGAGTGACGCACAAGAGAAGTTAATTAAAAGAGCTATTGCTGCGAGGAGGGAATGAATGAATACTGGTGGTCATACAGGGTGGGAGAGGGACTTGGGTAATATTCTTATTGAGCTATAACTGGGATATATATATATAGATGCCTGAGTCAAGTATTAGCAGCAGAACCACCCATATGCTGAGGGAGTTGTCATCTGGTGAAGCTGGGAAAACAGAACAGGACCAAGATTTTGACTCAAAACATCAACACAAATCCCTCACCAAGCTGACCTGCACCAACCACACCTGTGCTTTGTGGAGGAAGAACTGTACAGACCGCAATATTTTAACCTGAAGCTATTTCGAAGCTGGTCTGGCCAGCACTCGGCTGTAAAGACAGGAATTGTCTATCACAATTTGCTTCAAATATAATTGAAACTCAAGGAAAATTAGTGCAGCTAGGCTGATACTGTCAGAATGACTGCAAGAAGAATGAAAATACAATAACCCCACCCCCACCCCCAACAACACCTGGCTTTCTGTTGAAAAGAAATGTTAAATCTTGGAAATGACTGAGAGATACTCCAGGTCCTTCATCCACCAGTTCTCATGGCTGTCGTATGGGTGGCATCTGTGTGGACTATGTGAGCCAAGAGCTGGTGCCCCTCAGGGGAACTCACTATTTCCAAGCTTACGACCTCCTGCTATTGAGCTGTGGTGTCTGTGGGTGGTCTTTAAGAAACATTCCTGAAACTAAACCTTATATGAAGGCACGCACACGGTCTCCTGTGCACATCGGGGACGGCTGCGCGTCATTTTTCCATCCTGCATTTTCAGTCATTTTGGGAATACCTTCCCTTGCGGGCACTGACTTCTTCTATTCTTTTGTCATCTCTGAGCCATGTTTACACTGCGTTATGCTGAGGAGCCCCTTAAATCTTTCCATGCACCCCCACGGGCGCATGCAGGCAGCCCAGCATTATCAAACTCCATGGTGAGGATGTTCACATTTCTTCTCATTAGCGATGTGCAATGTAAAAGGCTTGCCTTGAGTTTCTTGAAGACGGCAGTAATGAAGCTCTGAAGAAATAGTCAGGGGACTGGAGCTAATTAAAATGCAGCAGGGTGTAGAAGTAAAGGTAGCAGCAGCTCGCTATGCCATGTCTCTGGCAATCAGCAGTCCCTAGTTTACCCACACTAATTGACAGGAGAGGCAGTGCTACTGAGTGTGCACACAGCCAGCGTTAATGGAGTCAGCACACGCTGCTCTTCCTGCCTGACTTGTCTCATTATCGACCTTGAACTGGCAAAGGTCAGTTGATGGTGCTGCTTTCATCAAGATGACAGGTGTCTGAAGATCTTCTCTTTGTAGTATAATAATTTGGCAGTTGTCTTATCCTGTACGTGAATTAGTGATCTGATCCTGAAGAGATGACGGAGAAAAAAGACTGGCTCGCTGGGGTGAAGAGCTGGGCTGTTCTGTGGTTTAAAAAATAACAGGTACCAGAAGTCCTGCACAACTGAAACAAAACTATATTGCACATTCAGTGCCTGAAGAAGAAAATAAGCATATTTTCACAAGTGGAAATGCAGTCAGCCCACTGTTAAAAATCAGCTGCTTGTTTGAGTTGATTCTGAGTACCAGGTGCACCAGTGGCTCTAGGCAAATATCTAATAATAATAATAATAACAATAGTCAGGGCACCTGACACCTGCAGTAAGCTATGAGTGACAGTGTTCTTGGGGAGATGTCTCATCTGAAAGCAACAGTCTCCAGGAGATGCATCGTTTTAACATACTGCACTGGGGCTGCATCTCATGTGCCCTTTTTTTTTAACTCCTCAGTTACAGATGGTCTCAGCAAAGACAGAGGATACTGATGGAAATAATTCTGCCATGCTCCCCTTCAAATCTGCAAAACCAGCCTTTTTGAGCATTCTCAACAACTGCTTTGGCCTTTCCGAGGGAAGACCATCAGCTTCCTGTGTCTTGTGGCTCCTCTGGTTGGAAATGGAGCTTGCTGGAGCCTAGGCTTGTATTTCCTTTCCTCTTCTACCTTCACTTGCACGAGGTGTGGCTAAAGATGCTCTATGCTGTCATAACTGCATTTGGTCATTTGGTTGCTTGTTTGTGGGTACACACCAGGGTAAGTCAGGACCTAGAGCTGGAAGGGGTCTATATGCCCCAGAATTGCAGACTGAAAAATGCTCATTGCTGAAAAGCTGAGGGTGGTGACAGATTTGATGGCAGTACTACACTGCTGTGTTTCCCTTGGCTAAAAAATGGAGGGAGAAAGTCAAGGGGACCCCAGATGTGCAAAGCAGCATCTGCAAAGGGACTCCTTTGTAGAGGCTCTTGCTCCCTCAGCTCAGCATGGGGGTTCTGGCCCCACTGACTGCCTCTCTGGCACCTCTCCTTCCCAGCCCTGCATTGACTCCACTTAGGGTCCCCAGCCTGTGGTACCTTCTTGGAGTGGCTGCAATCCTTGCCAGAGCTGGGGAGGAGAAAGCAAATTGATCACAGCTTCTCTTTTCTTCACTTTTCTTTTTTTTTTTTTTTTTTTTTTTTTCAAATCCATCTCTGAAAGCAACTGCTCTTTGCTAGTGTAATTACCAGAATATTTCTTCATTTATATGTGATTATGGGAAACTGCAGTATTGTCTGGGGAACAAAATACGCTGTAACTTGAAAACGACTTATAGCAGCTCTCTTTTCAAAGATGTGTGAAAAAAAATGCTGGGCCAAAACATATGTGTGATGTCTGTATGGCTGCAGTCCAGCTATAAAGGTGGAAGATGAGGAGATTTTTACCAGGGCAAGCCTGAGGTGACTAATAGGATAATTTTTTTAAAAAGAAAAATGTTTTTGTTATTGTGACTTCCCAATCTGCCAAGTTTTCTCAGTTGCCTCTGAGATGACTGCCAAGTATATGGGATGCTCTACGTCTCTATCCTCCCAGTACCCACCCTGGTGCTGGGAAAAACCCAGGCTTCCCACCATCCCCTAGTATGTGGAAGGGCTGTTTGCTCTCAGCACTGTGTCCACTCTATCATGTCAGGATGCATTCTCCTTTTGGGACATGAGAACAGGCCTGACTCTTTGTGCTGGGTTGTGAAAGCAATTGTAAAATACATGCTAAAAGAAAAAGAAGTGCTGCCTAAGTGCATCCTGAGATCAATAAAATACACAAGTGTGGGCTCCCACTGTTTAGTGCTGCAGCAGTCTCTAACCTGGAGAAGCACTTCAGGTCTACTCTAAGTGACAGCTGACAGGAATCTGACATGAAAGGAAGAGGTAGGGCTCATACATTTGTACCCAAAGGTCTCAGGTTCAGGTGTCAGCTATGGTGGAAATCTCAGGAGGTCCCTGTCTGAAGAAGTAGTGATAAAGAAAGAAGCAGTGATAAAGGAAACCCTCGCAGTTAAGGTTTCATGCCTGGCTTAACTCTTTACAGCACTGGGTCATTTCTTCTTGTGCTGAAGAGGATCTACCCCTGTCTTTCACCAGCAAGGAGACAATCAATAGTAGAAGTGGTGAAAAATGAGGGTAGTGACAACATTTCTTTTGCTGGGGAAAGAGAGATGCTTTCATTCAGTCCAGAGACAAATGAGGTGGATAAGTGGATCATTTCTTCTTTAAATTGAAAGCTCAGCTAATACTCCTGAAACCAGCAACAGCATGGTGGGACAATAGCTTCTTCCTCCTACCAATGAAAAGGATGGTGGGTGAAGCAATAATATGCATGTGGGAAGTATAACATGACAACTATGACAAATACATGGTTGTGTTTGTCTGTTGGATCAACCTCAGTTCCTGTTAACTGCCCAGTTACCTCTTGTATTATTACAGGGAAAAAAGTATTATGCAAGTATTATTACAAGTATTATGCAAGTAATATGCAAGTAATATGCAAGTATTATGCAAGTATTATTACAGGGGAAAAGTATATGCAAGTATTCTATCCCCTTCCTTGTTGTCTTCATTGGGAATGATTGGCTAGATCCCAACCCCTGAATCCTCTGGAAATGGCACTTTGCAGTATTACAGTTGTAAGGAATCACTAGAAGTTTCTAAGTATGGAAGTATTTGGTTGAAAGCAAAGGCATCTGGGAATATTTGTGTCTCTCAGGAGTTTTTGTGTTAAAAACATTCGTGTTAGGGATTTAAAATTTTAAGTGTCCCTGTACTTTCCCTTTGTATGTAAATGCAGGCAGGGAAGTCAGAACTGAAAAGCAGAGTGGCCTTTGGTGTGACAGCTTTCCTAAAGGGTGTTGAGTGAGGTGCCCTCAAAGACGTGGTGCCAGTTTGCCTTCTCTTGAGAAGAGAGGAAAAAGATCCATGAACAGTAAAAAAACTTGTGCAAAAGGAACTAGAGTTTTTGGGAGACACAAATGCAACAGCTCTCCCACTGAATCAGGTATACATTTCAAGCAGAAAACAATTTTAAGGCTTAGATGAAACTGAATTCAAAGCTACACAGTCCACTAGTGGGTGGGTGTGGGGCAGGATGGCAATGAGCATTGGGAGTTACTTGCATAGGCCTGGATGCTACTTTGTGGGACTCTGAGATGTGAAGAGACTGGAAAAGATGTGGGATTGATTGACAAGGAGTTTTCTGGTGAGAGAAACAAATGTTTTCTCCAGAGATGTGAGGGGTGGGAGTGGGTAGAAGGAGGTGGCTTAGGAAAGGATGTCTTGCTTAGAGCACAAAACTCAGAATTTGGAAAGGGAAACTGAGTGCATTTTTTTTTTCTGTCATCCAAGGAGTGTGTTGCATTAATGCCACTGAGATCTGAGCTTGGAGAAGTCTTTTGGCTCCTACATAGGCTCCTAAGGAACCTGGGAAAGTGAACAAAGAGGAGAGGCCTGAAGAGAGGGAGGGGGAAAACATCTTTTCTCCTTCTTTCTGGCTTGCACCTCTCTGGGAAAATGACTTTTCTATGTCTGTGTAGAGAGGACTGGTCAGTCCCTAGTTCTCTAACTAAACTAAAAGTTTTTCTTGCCCCATAACAGATTCCTGTGTCAGATGCAGAAACTGGTAAGTGCCTCTCTTCAGCCTGTGTTAGGTGGAAAGTCTGATCACAGGAGCATTCACATCCCTTGGGGACTAAGCCTGCCAAGTGTTGTCCCTTCAACTGTTTAAACAGAGAAAAAGATTAAAGTAACCTTTGTCCCCATGTTCCCATCTCCCTTAGTGATCCTCTTGTCATTACCTCTGTGGGTATTGTATTTGAGTGCACCAGGTCACACAGTTTTACGTAGTATCCATCTTGTACCATAAGCAAGGAATTAGTTGCCCTGTTTCTGAGTGCAAATTATGAAAATTATTCTAGATGCAGGCCGAGGCAGGAGGAGTGTCTCAAAACTGGGTTGAGTGAAAAAAACAGTACAAAGCAGTAAAAAAGGAAATAAATTGGCATCAAAACTCTTTGTGCAAGGTGTAAGGATTCCAAGAAGAGGCCAGGTGTCTTGAGAATGCAGTCCTAATGATGTTCCCCCATTCATGAGCTTTGTCTCCCAGCATTTAAGGCCTTTTGTTTTACAGCAGATCTAAGTTCCAGTGTAAAAAATATCAATGAAACCTTTTACTCTGAAAGCTTGTCACTTCTGTTTCACAGCTGCTCTGGTATGGTCAGATGTGATCTGCTGCTACCATGCTAGCCATGGCATTATTAACTGTTAGAGTCCAGGAAATTACATTTATCCAGGTGTACTGCCTTGGGATGTGAATCAATCTCTGTCCTTAGACCTCTTCAGAAAGCCACTTATGCCTACTCCAGAAGGATGCTTCTTCTTCCAGGTCTTTCTGATATCCTTCCCTAGAAAATATTGAGTATGCTCTTTATTTGTTTTGCATTAATTTGGAGCAGGATGGAGGCTTGTCTGAGTTTTCACTGTCCTTCAAAAGAAGCTACCGTGGCTTCATATTTTCCTGTTCAGCAAGAAACTCTCTCTTGCCTTTTAGTCATAGCTTTAAAATTCTTGTATTTTCAGAGATTACTGTCAATATTTCTCAGTAATTTGATTAATATAGATTTCACAACTGGAAATACCTAAGTCCTGAAAAACAATTTGTTTTCTAATCAGGAAATAGTTTAGAGAAAAACATGCCGAGGAAGGACAACAAGTACCTTTCTTTTAACTTGTCTGTTTTGATGTTGACTCCTCTATTAATCATCATCACCACAGCATGGCAGAAATGTTTACCACAGCAGAACACAATGACTTTAATGGAAAACTTCCTAAATTTGTATGCCTTACTTTACTCCAAGATTTTTATCTGATATGCATATTTTCTGTTATATTGCCATGTCAAAGGAAAGCCAAGGAACATCTAAGGAACAGAAAACAGATATAAGACGACAGAGCAACCTGCAATGTGATTCAGTGTTGCTTATACTGTTTGGGTTTGTGATTAGCTCCAGGAGCATCACTGCTGGTGATCTGCAGCAGGGGTGTGGGTGCTCAGCATTTACAAGAACCCCAGGCAAAGCCAGGATGAAGATCAGGCTGCAGTGGGGGTAGGCGTTGAGAAAACACCTTTGCAAGAACTTCACATGCTGAAACACCACTGAAGTTTTCTCCAAGTGGAGTTGTGAGTTTTTTGCCACCCCTTACACTTAAGCAGAGGGAGAGGACATATTAATGCCTGAAGTTCAGAGGGTGTTAAAAATACTACAGAGAGAGTTCAAAGCAGCCTTTATTAAAAGGTCTGCATATTCCAGAATATCAGTTTCTTTGTCATTGTGGTGAATACCAAATGGCTACTTCCTTTAATGAAACCAACAACAGAGAATCCATGGTTTGACCTTTTGGACCATGCTGGCCTAGCAAAGCTTGGTATGGCCTATAACTAGCTAACTAATTATGGTGTGACTTTATTTCTGTAGGTTTTAGCATGTCCCTGGTTAGACTTTTTTTCTGTCCACCAGGCATTCTCTTGCAGTAATCTCGAGGGAAAAAATCATGTCACAAGAGTGTGTTTCTACAAGCTCTTTCTGAAATCAGGGATAACTGAAGGTAGATTTGTGTATCCAAAATCCAGTCATAAAGATGATGCTATTTAGCATCCAGTCTGCATTCCTGACAGCTATGTTATTTTCTAACCCCTTTGCTGAGCTTTCTGATTCTTTCCCGAGTCCCTAGTGTGTAGTACGCACTCAATGCAAGGAATGATGGCAGAAGTAACTTTAAAGAAGAGGATTGTAAGTGAAGGAGTGAGAGAGGCAGGGAGAGAAAAGTTGAGAAAAAATTCACTTTTGTTGTGGGCATTGATGCATGTGTGGTGCAATCTCTCTATTGTTGTAATGAAAACTCAAGCATCTCACCACTGTATTTATACAGGAACCCAGAGAACAGCAGCAAATCTGTGAACTGTGAGCAGAGTGCCCCTTCCCATTTAATTTTCATTCTCTCTGTATGGGATGGTTTAGGCAGAGAAGCCAAAGAGGACAGTTTTTGCTGGTATAATTTACTTCTGTGCCTAAGTGAGGGGAAATCCAACCACCTCAGGCAGGTTGGACCTGTGCAGGGATGAACACTGAACTCTTTGGCTGCTGCTAACCTGACCTCACTGGGCTGCTGAAGACTTCCCGTCTCTGATCTGTCAAGATTCTTGCTGAAAACTGTTCCTCCTTCTGCTGCAGAAGTGTTGTCACAGAGAGGGATGGTCAGAACATGGCCCGGGGCGAGTGAGATATTACTGGGGAGGGCCTCAGATCACAACTTCATTCCTGTGTTATGAATGCAACTTATTTTCTGCTGAAGATTTTGGAAAGTAGATCAGATTGTCCTTTTAAAAAGAGCTATTACAAGACTAAAAGAGTTCCAGCAAGGAAGATAGTAACATCACTCAGCAAAAAGGGATGCTTAGAAGACTCAATTACAACCTGCAACTTCACTAAAAACAACGGAGTAGTATAGACACAAAAATGAACAGTGCTGCCCATTTCACTACTCAGGCTGGCAGTTGAGACAAAGATTTACAATGGTTGATATAAAGTGTCAAGGATTTGAATTAGACCCGTTGCTTTTTCCTTTGGGATCCTCTGGGACTGGGTTGTGACTTTCTTATGCTCAGTGATACTTCACCCGAGAAAGACCAAAGATTCAGATGATGTCAACACAGCTGTGAGCTGGGTGAAGCCAGGCAGAAATTCAACCCCTTTATCTTAACCTTTACCCATTTGGGGACTTTACTCTTTGAACAGGAATATCTTGCTTTTCCACTTGTTATGTGCTGATAAAGCTATGAATTGACTCTTTTGCTCTGAATTTTTCAACAGTTCTGTTCTTTTAAAGATCACCTTTATTCTTTCACTTCTGCTCACACTTTGCCCAAAGTCCCCTAGCCATGATGAAATAGCATCAGGCCTGATTCAGGAAGAAAAGAGGAGTGTTGAAGTGTATGTGTGCTTTGTGGCTTTCCTGTACTTTCATTTTGGCACTGAACAATCCATGCAAGATGAAAATTAAAATGACATGAATGTTTTTTAAGTTGTCTACCTCCTCAGAGTTTCCCTTCTTGAAGTCCAGGTGACAACTTCAGTATTCCACTGGAATCATCTGGAACTGTCTCCCTCAGGACAAAGCCTAAGGGCGGTATAGGACTGAGCATTGCAGTACTGCAGCGTGCATTGAAAATCATCCTAGCACACACTTGGGGGCAGTTGTGTTTTTCTGCGATTCAGTCAAGCAGCTCTCTAAACTAGGAATCATTATCTTTGATTCTAATGGCTAACATGATGGCTAACATGACCATTTGAGTGACAGTTACCTCTTGTGGCCTCATGCGAATGCTAGATAGATACCATGCATGTGTGCCTGCAAGAGCAATTGCCTATTTTTTATTTACCCTCTGGTGTTGGTGTACAGCTGTCAGAGACAGGGAAACATGCTCATTGTAAAAAAAATGTGCAATTTGAATGTAGTGAAAGTGCTTATGGTTCTGTAGAAGCTGAAAACAACTCAGAACAAAAGACTGAATCCTAATTCAAAGCATGTATGTTTGCTAATAGCAAAAACTGAAAGCCATCAAAGGAACCAAAAAAAAAATAAACAGAAGACCAGAGGAAACCCAGAAGAAGCAATGAGAGCAGAAAATCAGCCAAAGACAGCTTGCCCACATGTGGCTCATTGTGCTGCACCAACCCCACTCCTGCTGTCACTGGTCCTGCTTACTTGGCAGGGGCAGTGCTGGATGCCCGTGTTTGATGGAGTGCCCCTGGCTGCCCCCCTCTTCCTGGGCAAGGTGTCTGGGTGCTGGTTATCTCAGTGCTCTGCCCTCCGCAGCAGTGGTGGTAGTGGCAGGAATCTTTACAGGTAGAGCCTGGCTTCAGGGAAGAGGTGGCCCAGGCTGTAAGCCCATGACCTCATTGTCCAGGGCTTTGTGCAGCCAAAAGCTGCCCTGGGCACAGAAGGAAACATCCTGCCAGTTCTTTCTGTGTTAAATCACACCTCCTTCTCCTTCTTGGAATCCAGTGGAGGGGCTGGGATTATAAAATAGCAAAAAGCATTGGCCCCTTGTGTCTGCCCCTAGTCTGCTCAAGTTAATTCATTTTTTGGATCATTACATTTTCTGCCCCATTACTAATTGCCTCTTGGGCTCTACTCATTGCCAGGGTTTTCTGACCGTCAAAACATTACCAAACAAATGAACTAAACAAAAAGTAAACCTTCTTCAAGAGCCTTCCCCCTTGTGTTAGTATTCCAACTGCGCCCAACAGGTAGGCGTCTGCACTCATGTTATCTGTATTAATTAAACTGTAATACCCTTGGCACAAGACAAGGACAGGGATGCAGCTCTCAGATAATTTATACCAACTGAAAGCCTGCTGCAACGTCTTTCTCTAGTGCCACACGTACCCATAGTGATGCATAAATAAGATTAGTTTTTATTAGGCGTTTTTCCTTTCCTTCCAACTAATTAGCCCCTTCTTCACAATATCTGAGCCCTACAAAGTATTTAATGAGTGTTTTGCAGCAAACTCCTAAGGCAGAACTACTGTTATCCCTAGACAGACTGGCTCTGTCAGCCATGGTCACCGGAGAAGTTTCTGATAGAGTGAAAGAGGAACTCAAGTTTTCCAAGGTCTAGATTAGTGCTCAAAGCACCCAACCTCCCACCCAGCAACTACCTCTGGTGGTTGCTTACTGCTCACTGACTTTCCCATACTCATATCTTAAGCCAAACATACCTAAATCCTTCAAATATAAAACCTAACAGCTGAAGCAATCTTGGAGTCCTTTGTATTAGGTTTCTTACCCTCACAACATCAGCTTTTCTTAAAATCAGAGGGTAAATATGGCTGACTCAAAGGATAAGCTTGCCATGTTTCTCATTAGGGATGATTATGAATATAATCAGTTCCGTAGCTAAAGTACTACAGCAGATTGCTTAACCTTGGGCCTTGCTTGACCAGGCTCAGACAGAGCTTCATCCCATGTTCGTGTTACTGTAGCAGCGGGGCAGGTTTCATTATGCAGTCAGTAATGCATATGGTAATAAAAGAAGCACCCACAGAAGTGGGTTTGTTCATTACTACCCAAGTCCATGTTATCTGCCATGGGCTGCATCCTATTCGACAAGGGGTGGAGAGGGTTCTTATCCCAGAGACTCAATGGGACTCTGTACATTGCAGCAAAGCAACAGACAAGAATCTTCTCTTGGCAAGATAATTTAGCACCAGGAGTTGTCCTGGCTGCTCTCCACTCCTCCAGCTCTCCTCTCCTCACACTCACTGCAGTGGTTTGTCTCCTCTTGCCTTTTCACAGCCTTTGCCTTTTCCTCTGCAGCAAGAGTATCTGTCTGTCCCAGACACCACTTAGGCCTCACATGGCCACTGCTCCTCTCATGCCTGTTGCAGTGCAGAGGTGAAGGTGAGGAGCAGTGCACCACACCCTGCACCACATTTTTGGAAACACGGGCTGTCCTACATTCAGGGCAAGAGACGGAGGCAACGCTGTAGCCCTGTGATCCCAAGAGCAGTGAACAAGTGGGAAATTCTCACCAGGAATGCAAGGTAGTGCTGGGGGGCACTGGGGCACCGAGGCTTTGTGCAGGTGGCCCAAGATTTTATCCTCCTGTGTCAGGCAAAGGTTTGTTCAGGGCAGGGGTTTTTGTCCCTCCTATTCTTGCTGTACTGCTGACATGTTTTGAGCCACTGAGAACTCACACTGTTGCCAAGGTCTTCACTTTGCCACATTCTTTTGGTTAATAGAAATATTTAGCTGCGGCATGAAGGCATTGTACCTCCAAAAGAAAAACAGAGAAAAAGGTCCGATCGTTCAGATTTTTTTTTCTTTTTTTTTTCTTTGGGCCTGATTGTCTCTGCTTGTTTATGGCTGCCACTAATTTGCTCATTTGCTTGCTGGAAAATAGCTAATTAAAACCCACTTCAGCTAACAAGCTGACTGGGACCATGCAAATGTCACTCTCTGCTGTCTGCTATTTTCGTTTATACTTTACATTATTAGTGTTGTTTTTCCTCCCTCCATAGTAATAAACGCAAGGATAGATTTAGTACCCTCTTCACAGGTGTGTGCTTGTACATCAGCACATCATCCCGAGAAAAGTGCTGCTGTTTTACTGCACTTCAGTACTTTGAGTGTTATTACCCCTGACAGTTAATGGTTTCAGACTACACTGCTTGTTAGCACTAGATTCTGAACAGCTTCATCTATCTTTTTGTTTTTACACTGACTGGTCACATTAAGTATATGTGTCTGAGCTATTAGTCCCGTCTGTTCATTGCATGCATTTCATTTGGTGCATTTTTTCGCTAAAATTAGTATGTATTGTCATCCATATACTTCAACACATCGACTTTTGTTATAATTATGCTGTCATCATTTTGCTTCCACACACTTGCTAATTTATTGTAGCTAAATTAGACCTAATATTAGCAATTTTGCAGCTGTTCCCATAGACCACGCTCAGCCATATATTTGTACATTGTTTGGTAATTGGATTTGAGGACTCAGGAATGGACGATGGCACTCTTTAGAAACAAGGGAAAGATTTGTGGAAATGGGTGAAAAATAAAAAATACAAGCCCCAGAAGAGGCTTCAGGGGTGAATTTCCAGAGCTGGCTGAAAATGTTTTCACACAGCCAAACAAATCAGAGAGTTAGTGTACCAGATCGCAAACTTTCCAAAAGGCTTGTCGCATTCAGTCAGGGGATTAGTCATTCCCTCCTGAATGTGCTTTTTATTTTGACCAAGGCAGGACCATGGAAAATCTCTGGGGATTTATGGAGGGTCCTGGGAAGCAGCTCTTACTGCAGTATATTAGAAATCTCCAGGAAAGGATCTTGGCATTAGGGGAGGCTGCTCTGAGATGACTTCTTTGGATGGAACAATGGGGAGAGAAGAAGGAGGGAAAATGGTTTTGTTTCAGAGTGCAAGATCTCCATCCCTCTCAAGGTCTCACTCACTTCTCATTGCTTGTCCGGCCCTGCTTCAACTGATGTTAAGATAAGCAATGAAAGGGATGTTTTTTTTTTAAATAAGAGAGCAAACAAGGAAGGCAGAATAAAAAAGCTGCACAGCTTTTATATACTTTCTGGGCACAGGTTATTTTATTGTCAAGGCGGTGTACAGCTCATGCAAAAGAAATTATTAGAACCCTCATTGAATCTTATATGACCTTTTTGTTAATAATCTTCTGACGTGACAGACGACAAAATTGTGAGGGACACTGTTCAGACCAATGTTGCAGATTCAGTTTAATTCCTAATCAAAGAGAAGAAATAGAACAAACTGAAGAGCATACCCTTAAACAAAATGGAGCTAAACTCTCTCTGCTTATGATACATCCACCTGCTTAATAGGAATATTATAACAAGACGCAGTGCTGCTGGCAGATGCACATGCAAGTTTAAAAATAAGACAGTGAAATTAACCAAAAAATAAAAAAGGGTATTTGCTCTGCTCTCATCTATAACACAGAGTTCTTTCCAACTCACTACAAGCTGTTGCAGCAGGCTGCATTCTGCTCTGCTTCTCTCTCGGCCAAAGCTTAATTTCTGTTTGGAAAAGAATAGACCAAAGTGACCTGCCAAAAAGTAAGGCAGCATAGGCCAAGTCATGTAAGAATTCAGGGCCTACAAATGTCTTGTGCAGGAAAGGAAAGTGAAGGCTAAAAGCCAGGCCATTTAACACATTTTTAAATTATTGCAACTCAAACAAAATATTTAAAATAGCGAATCCAGTTTAAAACAACTCACCCCCCCTCATGTGTCAGTCATTAATCAGCAAATGATTGCCAGATGATACTCTCTTGTCCTGACAAAGCCTTCATTGTCTTTCTGCTCTTCCTAAATGCCAGGAAAATAGTGAGACAGGTCTTGCAGAAGCCTTGCAGAAGTTACTGGATGCAGCAATGGAGAAGTTGGTCTCTCAGCAGTTGTTTCCAGTGGATGCTGTAATCATGATGAGCATATCCTGTGGGGCACAGGGAAACACGTACTTTGCTCATTTGGTCTTCTTTGTGTGTTTTTATTGTTTGTTTTTTCTTTTTATTTCATGACAAACTTTCCTCAAACATCTTCTTTTGGTCTCATGGATGTGGGGGCCTAACTAGGTCAACCCCTTTTTTGTGGTTGTCACCAGCACACCTTGCCCAGTAGAATGTCTCTAATTTTGGTGTAATTTCTCATCCTCTTGCCTATACACTCCAGGTGAGATGGTCTCTCAAGTGAGGAATACAGTGGCACTTTTAGCTCTTCCCCGTGCCCTCAGTAATTCACAATTATGATTGTGTGTCATGTGGAAACAGTGTAGAAACACACATGCACTTCTGGCAGAAAATAGATATGACATATTACAATGTACATTTCAAGGTGAGCATAAAAAGGGGGTTTAACAATGTTAAGTCTTAGCTTGCACATACTCCTTAAGTTCTTGTTTTTACAACTGAACTGTAACATCTTTTCTAGCAAGCTGCTAAAAACCTACTAAAAGGGTACAAAATGAAGCCATTAGCAGAAACTTGTTTAAGATCTCCACACACATATGTGCTCCTCAGGTAGCTGGCTAGGCAGTGCTGTGAGGCTCTTGGAAGCTGGAGCAATAAATGTCATGTCAGGGGCCAACTGTCTGTAATCACAGTTAGCAGGTTGAACAGACTTGTGAAAATATTTTCTTTATGTGAAGGGAGACGCTGCACACTTTGCCACAGCAGAAGTTGCTAAACCTAATGCAATATGACAAGTCCTTTGGCAACAAAAGCCACATTTAATAGACACACTGCCTGTGAAATGGGAAAGAAACAAAAGCAGTTTTCTGCACAAGTGTCATCTCCTGTCTTTTGCAGTATCTCTCACCTTGCCCTGCTCCCACACCCTTTGTTTTCCAGGTGACAGTGGCCACAAGGCATGGTCTCCTACATCACCTTCAGCTGGCTTCTCCTTCAGGTGCCCTGGGACCTGGCCTCTCTCCACCCACAACCTTGCTAGTCATGCCCTCCTTAGTATACCATCCTTGTGCCTAGAAATCCAGCTGGTGAGGGGTACCTTGCTTCTCTAGGACAAAACCTGGGCACAGGGGCAGGACCTGGCACACCTGAGGCCACAGTGATAGGGAACACCTGCCACCCCACAAAGGGCCATGGGAAGGGGACATGTCCCACACACTGTTGTCTGTGGCAGCCTCATGTTACAAGCCCAAGTGTTTGTAGCACTTTGCACAGGTGGTGGTGAGATTCAGTAAACTTCATGGGACTGTTGTGAGATGGGCAGGAGTCCTGTGTGTCCTCGTGCTTTGCCAGTGGCACCAGTGGATGGCCAGATAAGGCCAGGCTCTTCATCCCACCACCACCTCATCAGGTACATATCAATGTAGGCTCTGCTGCTGCAGGTGTGGCTCTGGCTTCTTGTCATCATGAGTGACCTGAATAGTAAGGGAGCCACACCTCCATCTCCTCCAGTGGTGTTCAACCACAGCAGAGTCCTCTCCTGCCTTGCACAGCACCAACTGCTAACGCTGCTTTGGAGGGATGGGATAACCATCCAAATGGCCTACAAGAAGGCATCCTAAAGTCAAAGCCAAAAAGGTGAACCAATCCTGTTTGCCTTGTGCAAACAGGAGCAATGTGTTAACATATCCTCAGACCCTCTCTAAAGCTTTTCAGTTTCATCCTCCTCTGCTCTGTCTGGTGGCAGAGGATGGTGAAACTCAGCGTGAGCCAGACCTCTCTGCTTGCAGCCGTGTGATAGTGTTTTGCACTCACTTTGCACTGATGTAAATGATTACATGAGGTGTGAGGAGTGGAAAATCAGGCTCCTGAGGGCTTCTTACAAGACAATTAAATAATTAATGACTTTCAATGCAAGTGCAATAGCAGTAACAAATCAAGACTTCTACTTTCAAAACAGTTGTTCTGTCACTGAGCTAACAAACCACCCATTTAAAATGCACATTCCCACATAAATGTTCCCAGCAGCACCCAGGGTAGTCTGCCATGACTTTGCACAGAATCTAAAGTCAATCTTTGGAGCCAGAACGACTTCAGTTCTAAGGCATGCTGAGGGAAAGAATAAAAGGAGCACATCAAGAAATGAGAATCTACGATTGCCCCGTCCTAAGAATTATTGTCCAGCTTCATGATGAGTGGCAGCAATAGCTGAGGGTCTACAGGGAAGGAGAGTGCTGGTGCACCTACCATCCAGTTTTTCTATCTCTGCAGGACTTCTCTTCCCCTTGGCAAGATTTTTTTTCCTCAGGGGTTCTGTAGGTGGTAAGCTATAGGGAGAGACCCTCTTCATGGAACAATATGAGCAGCTCAAAGGGGACAGACGCAGGGGCTCACAGTAATTTTATCTTTTTCCATTGAATGCCCAAAGACATAAGAATGCATGACACATTTTAAAGCTTCTGCTCCCTTTCATAGTTCTTTTGAGTAATTTGGCATCTTACTAAGATGATGCCATTAGGAGGATAGGAAAAAAGCATGTGTGAGGGTGTATGAAAGGAGGGAGGTCAACAAATACGCTGCAGCAGGATGCCAGGCTCGCATTTATTATTCTTGACTCATTTCCCAACATGTTACTCCACACGAAAGGATGCAATGGCAGTGATTGCAAAAAGCAAGTGTAGCATCCCCTGAGCTGAAGATTGTTTCTAACTTGCACTGAGTGTGACAGATAGATGAGCTCATTTAGTGGAGAGGATGTATATGCTCCATTTCCTTAAAGCTGTAGCAGGGAAAAGCAAGGAAAAAGTTAGAAAAGGCTCCAGGCACAAGCATTATAGATGAGAAAAGTAGCAGATTGGTACTGGAAGTAATAGTGTTTGACTTTAGAAAATGATTTAATCATACTAAGGAATAAAGTTGCAATCAAAGTAGATTTTTCCCTCAAGGTTTATTTGAGGTCAGCCTTGCTGTCTTTGTTTTAAAATGAAGGTACAGACCTTCCCAGCTTTCACTTTTCTCTTCAGGTATTTATCAGACTTGCAGGTTTACTTCAGGTGGGATCACAATATATTGGTTTCTCTTTGCCTTGCATCTGTGCCACCATCTCTAGTTCATTTGAAGGCCAGTGGTCTACAGAGTTTGTCAGTAATACAGTACAAGGTAGGTATCAAGGTCTCTGTCAGCAGTCCCCCTGGAGGCTCAGTACATCAGAGCAAGCAGAAGCTGGGAACTGCGGAAGTTTTGAGATGATTCATATTTAAATCACATCAGCCTTCTTCATAGCATTATTTTCACCATCATGGCTTCTTAAGCAGCATTTAAATCTGTTCTCTCAGCTCACAGCTGCATGCTGGAAATGCCATTTTCCAAGTTGCTTTAAATGTACATACGGGTTTATAGCCTGTGCTGCAGACAAAGTATTTTTTTGCTGACCCTACTTTGCTTCTTAAAGCACAAGAAAACCCTGAAAATATTTCATGTACTGCACTGGCTAAAAGAGTAGCACTGATGTTGCCATCCTAATGTTTTAGAGAGCTGCAACTGTATTGTTTTTACAACAGAAATGACGTTTATTTTGGATATAAATTCAGCACATAAATGCATAATAAATTGTTTAGTGATATTAGGCCAGTAACTTTTTTTTTTTTCCTGAACGAACCACCCAAATGACTGAACCAATGTAGTTAATTAGAATCGATCTCACTTTTTAGCACCAGGAAGTGCATAATGGAAAATAAGATTGATTGTAATGTTGGATCACTTCATTTAAAGACTGCTAATAGGCTAAAATGACAGAACCAATCTAAAATTATAATTTCAGAATCAATATAATTTTTATAACATTGTCAAATCTAAAAAATTAATCTAAATTTATGCTGTGAAACTAGCAAATCCTTCCTAGCTATTATAATGAAATGGACCAACACTTTATTATATTACTTCTTTAAATAGAAAAAAGGACTCTTTATTGGCATTGCAGCAGGCTAGATACCTAGGTTTTCAATTTGTGAGGTACCTGCTCATTTCCTGCTCAGAGCAAGAGTAGAAATGGATTTTAACCTTCCCTCATTCCCTCATAGACCCATTTTTCCGCATTATTACACCAACGTGTACAAAAATGTGAGAGGAGACTTTATTTCAGAAGAAAAGATCAGGACAAGAACCATTCAAATCTGCTAACAAAGCTGTTGGAGAAGCATGTGCCTCTTGGTTTGCTATTGCTATCTCTATACTCTCAGGAAAAACATAGGCTGATGTTCTCCAGAAGAAGGAAAGGGACTGTGGTGGTAGCTGAAGGACAAATATTTTTCTTTCCTTACAGATTTTTTCGGGAATAGGGTCTGCCCAAAACTCATATTAACAATTTTGATAATACCAAGGATTTTGGTGCATTTTGCCCTGCAGAAGCCAAACTAAAAAAGCTGCTTGAATGGCTTCAGCACACATTGATTTTTTTTTTTTGGATGTCTAGTGCTCCGGTTGTGCTCTCTCTGTTTTGGGATTTTTTTTGTGGGTTTATTTTTGTTTTTGTTTTTTTTAATAAATTCTCTGCAGAACTTCTAATGACTTACTTGCTGTAAGTTCATAACCACTCTTGTATACTGAGCTACTGAGCTATATGGTGTTGAGTGGGCAGAAGTGGTCCTCAGGTGTTTTCAGCTACAGAGCTCACCAAGGGCTTTGGATTGTACCTCTTTCACTTGACCTCCTTGGAAGCAGCAGATTATTTGCAGGGCTTTAGCAGCCACATTATAAAGCAGCCTTGGCTACTGCAGATCATATCTTTTTGCATCCTTGAGTGACTCCTGGAGCTCCTCATCCCCCTCCTATAGAGTTGGAAGTACTACTTGGGAAGAGCAGAGCTACTATTCTTCAATAACCTGTGACTAATGAGTCAAACCACATTTGGGATAAAACCTTGCTGCAAATTATCTATGTGTCCTTTCTGACATGTTGATGTGGCTGGCAACAGACTTATCTTCAACTCTCTGTACTGTGCTGCCTTAGGATCAGGCTGTTCTTTCCAGGGGTGAGAGCCCTATACAGCCTTCTTCCTGCTCAGGGTAAAGGCTAAGCTAGGAAGTGTGTTCTCCTGAAAGCACAAATACTGCTGAACTGCTCCCAGCACTGACTGTCATCACACAAGACTTAAAAATGGTGAGGGCCCTGGTCTTGCTGAAAGGGGACCCTTAGCATAGGTGTCAGCCAGACCAGGACTGTGATCTGACAGCTGTGCCTTTAGTAGAGGGAATTATTTATCAACAGTTCTGGCAAACTGGGGCGAATGTAACACTCATCTACAAGAAGGACTAAAAGGATTATCTGTGAAACCATAGACCTGTCAGTTTGACCTTGGTGCCAGGAAAGGTTATGGAGCAGGTCATCTTGAGTACCATCACACAGTACATACAAGACAACCAGGTGATCAGGTCAAGTCAGCATGGATTTACAAAAGGTAGGTCCTGTCTGACTAACCTGATCTCCTTCTATAACAAGATGACTTGCCTAGTGGATGAGGGAAGAGCTATGAACATTGTCTAGCTGGACTTTAATAAAGCTTTTGACACTGTCTCTCACAGCATTCTTCTTAAGAAACTTATGACACTTGGCTTGGATAAATATACTCTGCATTGGATAAAGTTGGCTGGATGGTCAGGCTGAAAGGGTGGCAGTGAATGGAACTAAATATGGCTGGTGACCAATCACAAGTGGTGTCCCCTAGGGTTCTGTGCTGGATCCTCTTCTCTTTAATATGTTCATTAATGATTTGGATGAGGGGATTGAGTGTACCCTCAGTAAATTTGCAGATGACACCAAACTAGGTGTCAGTGTCAATCTGCTGGAGGGTAGGGGAGCCTTACAGTGGGATCTGGACAGGTTGGAGCAATGGGCCAAGGTTAATTGTATGAGGTTTAACAAGGCCAAGTGCCAGGTCTTGCACCTCGGTCATAACAACCCCATGGGGAGTTACAGACCCGGGGAAGTGTGGTTAGAGAGCTGTAAGTTGGAAGGGGGCCTGGGGGTATTGGTTGATAGTCGACTTAATATGAGCCAGCAGTGTGTGCAGGTGGCCAAGGTGGCCAATGGCATCCTGGCTTGTGTTAGGAACACTGTGGCCAGCAGGAATAGGGAGGTGATCATCCCTCTGTACTCAGCTCTGGTGAGGCTGCATCTTGAGTACTGTGTTCAGTTCTGGGCCCCTCACTATAGGAGGGACACAGAAGTGCTGGAGAGTGTCCAGAGAAGGGCAATGAAGCCCATGAAGGGCCTGGAGCACAAGTCCTGTGAGGAGCAGCTGAGGGAGCTGGGGGTGTTCAGTCTGGAGAAGAGGAGGCTGAGAGGAGACCTTAGAGCTCTCTTCAGCTGCCTCAGGGGAGGCTGGAGCAAGCAGGGAAACCTCTGCTCCTTAGGCAACTGTGATAGGACCAGAGGGAATGGATGTCAGCTGTGCCAGGGGAGGTTTAGGTTAAATGTTAGGAAACATTTTTTGACTGAGAGGGTTGTCAGGTGTTGGAATGTCCTGCCCAGGACAGTGGTGGAGTCACCATCCTGGGAGGTATTTAAAAGGAGGACCTGGTCCTTAAGGTCATGGTTTAGTAGTTGACTGTGGTGTTAGTCAAAGGTTGGAGTGGATGATCTTGGAGGTCTCTTCCAACTTAAAACATTCTGTGATTCTGTGATTAAGATGTGTGCAGATAAGTCAGTTGGAAGACCAACATCCCTTCTTCTCCAAAGAAGCTGCAGAAACTCTCTTCTGCAAAAAGGGAAGCCTGGAAAAGTAGGGCAGGGAATCCTTGTAGACAAGGCAATTCTCTTGGACTGCACAGAAAAGCAGAGGCAACACACAGGCAAAGCACATCCTGAATTCATGTTGCAGTGGTGGGAGGTGAGGCTGAGTGTGTCTGAGTGGGACCTGCATGCAGGACCTGACCCTGGAATGGCAGTAATTATTGCAGGAAAGAGCAAGAGAACACATGTACAGAGACCCTAAAGAGCACATAGGAGAGCTTTGTGTTTCTTGGAGGTTTAATGTATTATAATCTGATTCGGCACAAGCCAGTCTGGGAATAAAAGAGAAATGCGGGAAGACTAATGATTAGAAGCACAGGGGGAAGTGGAAAGAAAACATTACTTTTAAGTACATTTTTTCCCTTTTATGCAAGATCTGACTGGGGCCAGGCAGAGAGAGCAAAAATCTTCTGTTAGTTAACACAAAAGCAAAAGAGTACTTTAAACAGGCTTTATTTGCTCCTTAGAGTCTTCTTTTGATTTTTAATATCTCTGAGACATGTCAGGGAGAAAGCAGACAAAGACATTAGATTCCAGGTTTGGGGCAAAGCTCAGGGACTTGAGACTTCCACAAAATGAAAGAAATTACAGCCTGAAAAAGTTGACAACCTAAGTGCTGCTCAGCGTCAAAAAGAAACACCCTGCTTTATTTGCTGTGGAAGTCATTGGCTGGAGCAGTGCTTTAAGCTGATCCCAGCAGACCCCCAGATTTCCAGTTTAACTGTTTTGGCTGTATTGAGAAAGACAACAAATTGGGGAGATGCCCGGCACCAGACTGGAGCTGCTGCCTCCATTGATGCCAGCACTCAGGAACTGTCCTAGAGGTCAGCACCCACATATTACATCAGGATTTCTAAAGCTGTTTTCTTACTGTCTGTCTGAGATCATGGCCTGCTTCCAGGTCTCTGTGTCCAAAAAGTGCTAAAGAAAGGGGAACACCAAGGGTAATCCTTTCTCCACCAGGTGTTACAAAGGATGTGCCTTTGTTTCAGCAGTCTTGTATCTGGAAAGTCCTAAAGTCATGTTGGCTTGGGAGCCAAGAAACCAAGCTTGGGTTTCACTCAAGGTCAGCTTGGTTTGATTATTTGAATCTGTTTTAACTACACAAAAGAAATAATTTCAGCTTCATTGGCTATCTGTCTACTTTCTGACAGTTTGATGCATCTGTGACACTTGCCTGTCTTCCTTTGGTTTCAACCAGAAGAAACTAATGCCAAGAGTAGAGATACTGTAAAAAAAATGAGCCTGAGGTAAATTTTGCCAAAAGCCAATTAGAGATTTGAAAAGCAGATAGAAGGTTCAAGCCAATTTGAAGCTTATCAGATTGAGCTTCTGGTAGATCCAAGAGAGTGTAGAGACTGAACCCACTCTGAAACATCCATAAGGTGCAATTATCTGAGATTCTCTGCTGAGAGCGCCTTAAGGTCTGCAGAAAGCCCATAGAACATGGTGGCTCCAACAGGAAATAACAAAAAAACCCCCAACCATATCTTTGCAACTAAGTCCTGTGGAGAAAGCTAGCGGTCTCAGGGAGCACAAGCTTCATTTAATTGAAAGCAGCCAGTGATCACTGCAGAGCATCTATTTTCTAAACAGACATCTATTTTCCGAACCATGTGTAGTTTTCCAGTGGTGGCTTTGTGAAGAACAAGCTGCACTACTCCAGCCTAGGGACTGCAAAAATGTTTGGTGTCTAAACTGCATAGGCCTTGATTTGAGTCAAGCATGGGAAAATTTGAGTTTTCATAATCATGCGTAGAATTCATTTGTGATAAAACATGAAAGCAGCTTGTATTTCTAGGTTAAAAGTCACTAGACCAAGCTGTGAATTTGTCCATATTTATTGCCAGATAAGGAAGTGACTGCCATGAAAAGAATGCTGGGAGGGTTAGCTATTTTTAAGCCATTGATTTTTGCAGAG
This sequence comes from Florisuga fusca, assembly GCA_038090715.1. Lineage (NCBI taxonomy): Eukaryota > Metazoa > Chordata > Aves > Apodiformes > Trochilidae > Florisuga > Florisuga fusca. The sequence goes on from JAAWXA010000002.1 coordinate 56,518,735, forward strand.
TGTGAGTCCTATGGCCAGGACTTAATCTGCAAGACAGCCACCATTCTTCCCAGCGAGGACTCCCACACATATCCTGTTTTTCACATTTCTGCAGGAACATCTGTTTGTGGTTCCTCCACTGAAAATATGCAAGTCACTCATGATGGGACTTTCCATCATGATCTAACACTTAGGATTCCCCATTCTAGAAGAATGAGTGGATTTGACCATCCAGACCACTTGGATGTATATACGAGAATTACATTTCTGAAGGTGGTAATTGTGACAAAGATATGAGTGATTAATACCAAAATGACCCTTTGCTAATAATAAAAGAAAAGGCAAGACTTTTGAGACATCATCCTAAATACGTTGTCCAATATGCAGCAGATCCAAGAGGGAACAAACATGGAAGATTATGGTCTGTTCCAGTCTACCCATCTGGATAATAGTGTAGAAATCCTGCTTGGATTCAGAGTTCTTCTCATGCCCCCACTGCTCACACACAGCTGTGTGCATTGGGAATATCAAGAAATAAAACAAAAGTTTAAAATATAATCTGTTGTTTGGTGGGTTTGTTTCTGTTTGTTTTTTCTCCTGAAGAAAGGCCTATGTTTTCCCTTAAAATATGAGTGTACCTGCATGGGAAGAAGAAAGCCGGTTTATCAAGAGTTCTCAGAAGACAGCAGCAGTCCTCCTCCTTCTTGGGGCCTGTCCATCAACTCTAGCTAGGAAAATGTTCCAAGGTTGAAAAGCACCATAGTCCTGAAGTTGCTATTGTGTATGATTGATGTTACCAATACTTCCCTGTTGCACCCATGGAAGAAAAGCGTTCACTCACTAGACCACCCAGTTCAGAGCAAAAACTACTTGCTCTTGCATTTAGCAAGGGGTCTCGTACCTCCAGTCGGACTGATAGATGGAAAGATACTGCCCCAGCCCCTGTATCTAAATCAGACATTCTCAACATCTGCTCTACAGCTACCCTCTTCTGCAAGACAAGTTGCTTCAGGATGCTATGGATGCCCTAAGAATATGTTCATGGATTTTCTCTCATAAAGCATTTAATTTGTGGGGAAAAAAAATATTTTTAAATACAAAATATTTGGATTTTAAACAAGAGTGCCTGTTTTGTTTTAAGCATGGATAGAACTTCTCATCCAAACTAGAAAGCGGGTCTCTTTTACCTTGAGTAGTAGTTTGAGGTTTTCACTTGATGCAGTGACTTGAATCTCACTGTTAGATGTTGGAAACATGTATCTGAAACACCAAGTGGCTGGTTATTCTCAAGGAGATACTCTTCTGTGCATCCAAGATAACAGTTTTTCAGTACATTTCTAAATATTTTTGAAATATCAACAGAGTCTTCAGCTGTCACAAATGAAAGTTTTTCCACCACAAGGTTGATTTTGCTTTGGAAGAAGGACACCATCTTTTTGTTTGTTTTTTGTTGGTGATTTTTTATTATTTTTTTTTTTTTAGATTCATTAACCATAGGAACACAAGAACAAGCTATGCATGGAAGCCAGGTGTATTCAATTTAGATGTGAGACATATTTTAAATAGCACCAGTGAGTGTCAGAGACCTTCACAGGTAGAGATGACTTTCCTAAATCTTGATATTGTCTCTCCTAGGCTAAGTATCTAGCTGGCAGATAGACTTTAGTCAGTCTGATATGAGCATAGTAATGCAAAAGCTCTCAGCTCTGTAACACCCAGAGGATAGGATCAGAGATGTCTGCATCCCTTAGCCTTACCTGGGGGGAGGCTGGATTCCCCATACACACCTAGCAGAAAAAGGCAGGGGTGTGTTGCTGATGCCCTGAATGGCCATTCTGTCTACACAGGGAGTATCTGAGGCTGAGGGACATGTCTGCACTTCTTCATGTGTGTCGGATGGATCGTGTGCTTGTGTGCACACTGAGCAATGGCACAGCAGTTGTAGACCACAGGACTGGTGAATGAACCTTAAAATCTATGCAATGATACAAGTGTGTAGTTTGTGCTGCCCTAATTTTTCCCTCTCTGTGCTTTTGGCTACCACAGATTGCTTCTTATCTGGGAGATAAGGAAATGCAAGTAGGGTATAAACACAGAAGGAAAATCCTGAGTAGTTAAGACTTTTCCTCTCATCCCATTTATAAGTATGCCAAGGAAAGACTTAACCTATCCTGAAAATACTGCCAGGGATATGCACTAGTGGAACCAAAACCCTGTTTTGCAAGGTAGGAGATAATTAGGGCGGTTGTTTTTTAATTATCATCGAAGTCAATCCTCGCAAAGCCCCCCAGCCATAGAGAGGTTAATGGACAACAGTGTATGCTGAATCAGCAAAACCTTTGCACTCGCCTTCACTGGGGGCTCCTGATAGGCTGAGGCTCACTCTTTTTGCTGGATGTGCTGAACTTCCTTCTGAAGCCAGGATGATTAAAAGAGAAAAGCAATCTCCAGCTTTAATCAAGCTCACAGGAACACACCTTCCAGTTTTTGTGAAATGAGGTATTTGTTACCTCCTGTCCTCTGGCATGGTAGCAGTTTAATGAAAGGCTGCATATTTTTCTGTTAGCAGCTCAACCACTTAATTCTTAAGTTCCTTCAGAACTCTCAGATGTATGCCATCTGGTCATGGTGACTTGTTGCTCTTTAATTTGTGAATTTGTTCCAGCACTTCCAGTTTTGACACCTCAATCTCTGACAGAGTCTCATCTTCATTACTTGAAAAGAATAGCTCAGAGGGCTGTCTCTCTCTTTTGCACACATCTTCTTTGTAGCTTCAGTTTCATTAATATAATTTTAATTTAAAGCAGAATTTATAGCTTTTCCCAAATATAGTAATGCTCTACCTTCTACACTTCTTGTGGTATTTTATTGTGTTATATATTTATTTTAAAAAAAAAAAAATCAACCACAACAAACATGACAAAACTGCATGGAACCTGTGCAGACAGGTTCCTTTTTATTTTAGAAAAACTAGTACATTTTCTATTTCAGAAAAAAAATAGAGTTCACAGAAATATCTGTAACATCCAGCAAAGGGATATTATTAGTTCTTAGAAAACAGGGAATTTGAAATGCTATTTAAATGCAGCTAGAAAGCCTCTTCATGGCCCAATGCTATTTATTTATGTATCATAAATAATATCTATTATTTACGCTCTATTTGCATTTCAGGTTTTGAGGGAAGTTGAGTCCCCATTGTAACACATGCTCTACAAGCACATAGTTAGAGGCAATTCCTCTTCCAAGGAATATACAAATAGAGAAGACAAATGGCTAAGAACAGACAACATGCAAAGAAGTTGTCAAAGATTAATGTCTTTTTAGTTACATTTTTAATGGATTTTCCTTATATATACATTATGTCTTCCACCACCCCTCCAATGTTTCACCACCTCACCAGGATTTCCTAATATACTTTATTTCCATCCTTTCCCTGCTGCCGGAAGATGTGACAACAAAAACCTTGGCAGTGCAGCACACCAGCTCATGCCAGCATCTTTTTTTTTTTCATCCTCCTGGGAGACTGAAACAATTTTCCAGAGTTGTCTTTGCATGTGGGATTCAGGGGAACAGGCTTACCTGGCTTCCTCCCTTCTTTCTTACTCACAGACCATGGGTGGCATGACTGCACTGCCCTAGCAGCAGAAGCCACTGTTGAAGAGCATCCTTTGCCTTCCATCTGCTTCACTGCCCCTCTCCATATTTTCAAACACCAGAAAACTTTTCTGTGATGCCCTTTGCAAGCCTCAGAAATGGGCTGGCTGGAAAGAGCGATTACGGATGGGTATGGAAAGGGCAGAAAATTTAATCTGCTCTTCACTTCTTTATGAAATCTAGGAAGTGACAGAAGCATGCTCCCTTCCTGACAAAGTCTGAGGGTCTCTAGTGACATTTATGTCACTGGAAAGGCATATAATATGTACACTGTGGTTTAATTTTATCTTAATGAAACAATATACATATAAAACTATCCATTAAATATAAAACAGTAAAGTAATTTGCAAATTTTCCTACGGCATAATAAATTAAGCATGGAGAGCACTAAGGAATGCAATTTGCAGTCATTTATAATGCAGTGTTTTATGTTAATAATTCAAAATCACATGCTATTTGGAGACACTTCTAATTAATGTATTTATGAAATTGTGAACTGTGACTGTTTTGGTTCCATTTAGCTAAACATTTCAACAGAATGCACTTGCTGTTGTTTTGTGTTTGCTTAATGGCACCAGCAAGCATCAAATGTACAACTGGGGGAAGCTGGGGGTGGTATCTGTTGCTGCTTTTTTTATGGGTATGTGTTTTTGTCTGTGTACTGTATACATGCATGTGATTACACTCCTGATCTCACTGAGGAGAAGAAAGTTCTGCAATAATCTGAGGAGGAAGTAAGGCAAGGAAAGTTTTAAGGATAAATAATTTATTGCAAGAAAAGTTCAGTAGCTTCCGAAAGAATTACTGAAATATTCGGGTTTTTTCTCACAGAAGATCCAGGTACACTGACATTTCTCCTGACTGCTTAATTATGACTGATACAGCTCTTAAATTTGTATTCATATTTTTATTTTGCTATTATTCAGCATTTTCGTCAAACTAAGTATTTGTCATGCTGCTTTTTTAATTCTGAATATCATGATTCCCCAGAAAGTTATTCTCCTGAGAGAAGACTTGCAGGTACTTCAGAGTACTCTGAAATTCCAAGTACATTTTAAGAAAAAAAAAACACCATACATGTCAGAATCAGTGGTGAATTATTTCATGTTGAGGCCCTGATTCTGAAAGTGACTTGAAATGAGTGCACTTAGAAGCATATGCACAGGAAAGTGGAGGAAAAATCAAAATAAATGTTTTATTTTGCCACTGTGCTTTCTCTATGGTCCTTGTTCTTTTTCCTTCTTCTTGATGCCTGCATATGGCTGGGGAAATATTTTAAGAGTTCTCATGGCCTTTAGCTATGATCTTGGAAATCGACCAATGTAATCATTAGTCTGAAAAATAAAGCTGGATTTTGACCACTTTGTGTGATTTATATTTTAAACAATGTAGGAACTGTTATGATTTAGGAGGCAATATGGTTGTCTAGAACCTAGCCCCGTAACACTTGCCATCAGTCGCTCTATCGAATCTTTTTATTTCCTTGATATCAAGTAACAAATACAGGCAACACATTAGATCAGCAAAATTATCTTCAATAACTACTTTTTTTGCTAAAATGAAAAACATGACAATATCTTCTGTAATTATTCATGTTTTCCCCATATGCATGTATTCAGGAAAAGTCCCATGTGTTTAAATATTTGTCTGTTTCTAGTCACAGACTAAACTGGAATTGCCAGGAATTAGTGAACATAAAGATCTGTATTTGAGTCATATTTTAGGTGTGTTGCTCTATCTTAATGTCTTTTATTGCTGGACTTTTAGCTCGAATTTTTCTTTTGCTAAATAAGTTGGATTTGTGGGAGATTCCATAAACAAGGCTCAGATTTTGGGGTGAAAATTCTTATCCAAGCTATGTTTGAGAAAATCTCTTATTTATTTATAAAAAAAATTATGCTTTCACAGAGACCTAAGGAGTTAGAAATTTCTTTGGTGCATCAGTACAGGATGTAAGGTGATCCAGTGCATCAGGAGATAGACTATGAGATAGGGGCTCTGTTCACTGGACTTTGCTAACTAATCAGTTATTACCTGTTTGGCAGAAACTATGGCAGTCTGGATACAATGATTCAGCTTTATTTTGAGCTGCATGCTCCCAGGTTTATGTCTGAATCTGAGTTTATGATTTGTGCCCACTTCTAAAATTAATTTAAATTAATTTATACTTTTTTTTGGAGGTGGGGTTTCTTGTCTGTTTCGTGGGGGGTTTTGTGTTTTTTCCCTTTCAATTCTGAACAGAACTTTTTAATTTCGTTGTGAGTCACAGTGTCTGCTTACAGCCCGTGTTTCAGTCCTGTGGCATTTCAGCATTCAAAAAATTATGGAAAGCTTGTTTTAAAAATCTCTTCTCCAGTGGTGGGAAAAAGGCAAAACTTGGTAATGGGTACTTTTCTTTCTTTCTTCCAATTATCTTGACAGTATTTATAAGACGAGATCTACAGCTGCCTGTGGCTAAAAGCTCTCAATAAAGGTTCTGTAAAACAAAGAAAGCCCAAACCACAGATTTTAACTGATCTGCTGAAAGCTATATTGCCATTTTTAATGATAATTTTGTCTGAAAATTATAGTTTTCTTTTTTAACATACACAGGCATAAATCAGGAGTAAAAATCAAATTCAGCTCAGTAGCAACTTCTGGGTGTCATTAGACACTTGTAGCTTTTACAATTTGTAAATAATGTCACAATGCTTTGTTTGACATCTTATTATCAGAGGGCAGGAATCGTTAGTGTACCTGCATGTAGGTACTTCAGCACACATCAAACAAGAGGTAAATTAACTACCACATTCTGAAAAGAATAACAAAACCAAGCACTTGGATGTCTTATGGAACTCCACCATTTGGTGTGTGAAGATTATCTTTCAAAAAAATACTAGGGACGTCCGATGTGGATGTAATCATTAAATTGTATTGGTTGATCTAAAATTCAGCAGAAGAGCTGCCATTCCTTGGCATTCTATTATCTTGCAAGATTTTTAGTTGGTGATTTATGTAGAATTCATCAAGTGGAGTTGTTTATGTAGAAATAACTCTCTATGGAGAGCTCTGTTTGTTTTTCCTCCTCCTCAACTGCACATGGTTTTTCAAAATGGAAGGTTGATTTTTAAAAATTATTCAAAGACACCAAACTAATGGGTTTGAATGGCACCAAAGAAAGACAGCAAAATGAAGACTGACAGAGCTCATTATGAAGGAAGAAATACTGTATTTATATTATTTTTTAACTGATGTCAACTAGCCTTGGTACTGGGGATAACTATCTATGTATCAAACTGCAAATTGACACTGGTTAAGGTAACTGCAGCATTTGTTTTTCAGATTTCAACCATAACTTTACTGGTAAAGTCCTTGTCCCTCCTCTTCTTCCTTGGGCTGTAAGAGAACATATCTGTACTCATTTTCAGCTCAAGCCAAAACTGTAATTTGGAGGGACAAGGTACTCTGGAGGAAGAATAAAGGCATAGGAATATTCCAGAGATGGAGTGTGTGAAAAAAAAAAGAAATACAGTAAATCTTGACTGACACAGAGACCATTTTGGTGAAGGACAAATGCTGGGAAAGCTAAAGCTTTGGGGCTCTCAACTGGCTGGAGGTGGGAGAAGGAGCAGAAGTCCTGTGTCTCTTCTGTCACAGATGCCTAGAAAATCCCTGCATAAAGGAAAAAAATTAAGGGATTTTTGAACATTACTACCACATAAATTAACAAACTAGTAAAGGGAAATACAGCACCTGCCACAAAGGCAGTATGGTAAGAGGTAAGGGATTTTTGCCACAGAGCTTAATCCAGTTCCCACCATGTTCCCTGGTAACTGAATTCAGCCTTTTCACATCAGAGCAAAGCAAGTTTTTTAAGATGTTTGGAATAGTTTTCTTGCCACAAAGAAATCTACTGGGTTAGGCATAAAAAAACAAACAAACAAAAAACCTCAGATACAGTAATTACCTATAGAGTAGGAAGTTGTCTAGCAGAAGGCAACAACTAAAAAAATCCACACAGCCTCTGCCCAATCCTTAAGCATCCTCAGCAGTGTTTGCAACCCTGTTGCATCTGTTTGCCACATACATTGTGTGAAGGCACTTGACTAGGTATTAGGAAGACATTCTTCACTGTGAGGGTGGTGAGAAACTGGCACAGGCTGACCAGGGAAGCTGTGGATACCTCATTCCTGGAGGTGTCAAGGTCAGGTTGGATGGGGCTTTGAGCAACCTGATCTAGGGGAAGGTATCCCTGCCCCTGCAGGGTTGGGACTTGATGATCTTTAAAGTCTATGATTCTATAACTAGTCCAAATGTTTTGGGAAAACAGATTTCAAGTGCCATGTTTCTAATATTCTTGGGCAGAGAAGTCAGAAAATCTGTGGAGGAGTTTCATGGGCCAAATTTTCTGAGGTGAATCTCCATGGACTACACTGCAGATGCTGGGACCTGCCAGGAGCATAGGGAGAATGCTTCACAAGACTTTTTGGAGGGCACATAATTTGGAGAGAAAACACCTAGTTAAATAACATTTTCCACTTACTGTTTAGCCACCAGTTCACTCAGGAAAATAACATGTTTGAGAGCATTAAGCAAACTGTAAAACGGGAAAATCACTGAATCAATGATTTGTGCTTTACCCGTTGCTTGGTTAAACAGAACTCCAAGTACCTGTTTTTCAAAGCATCTCTCTCCTGCCTGTGATTTCATGTTGTTTGTATCTAACTTAGGCAGGATACACCAGGAATTAACAGCAGTGCTGCCCAGCACTCTTGCAACCTGAATTCTAGGAGCAGGGCAAAAGGCTTCTTGAAGCTTCTCTTCTTAGGCACCACAGAGGGTTAACAGCCACTGAAGACACAAATGAGATCATGGAATAATCTTGGGCAATCCTAAAGTACTGGGAGAAGCCAGGCTGGACAGAAAAAAATCCCAAATGACCAACAGACCTTTCCAGGGCATTTACACTGCCAGGCAACTTATTTTACGTCCATCTATGATGCGAGTACGTTGTGAAATGTAGCCCGCTTGCTAAATGTTGTTTTGATGTGTTGTTCAGGACATGGGGAAAGAGTAATGGATTGCATTCAATCTCTATTAAAGCAGAAAGATATCTTCTGCAGAATTTATTTTCAGAAGCTTTGGACTTACTTCATTTTCTTACATACTGAAACTGCTAATGAGACAGTTTAAACAATGATGCTAAATGCATTCATGGAAAAGATGTGTCTGTCTGTCTGTCTGTACTCAATGAATTGCCTACTGTTGTGCTAACTCAGAGTGAACAGTTCTTTACTGTGAGATTTGGGGATCTGGGATTAGGTCCTAGTGACGATTCACATGGGAAAAATGTTGTATCATATGTAATTACAGAAAGGAAGATAGCAAAAAAGTTAGAGGTGCAGGAAAAAAGGAATTTATAACCCACAAAAAAACCCCAGATATTTGAGATGGTTGAAAATTGAGAAAAAACCTTGGCAAACTGAGATTTTTAGGAATCAAAAGTCCAAAAGAATTACCTCAGAAATATGCTTTTTAGGCACATTTTATGTCATCATGAAGCAAGCTGAGAGATAAATTGAAGTGATCCAAAATACACCTTATCACCAGGAAAGCATATTTTCTGATTATGGTACACTGAAGTTGAAGATGAGGAGCATTATGTTTCCACTTTCCCCTCAAAGGCTTAATTCCCTGTGTGGGCTGCAACTCTCATAATGCATCTGTACGGCCTCAGTGCCCACAGCAAATCCTTTCCCAGAAAGAGGAGACTGTGGGGCAGCACCATGGGAGGCACAGGCTCCAGGGAGGCAATGTGCCATTAAAAGGTAATTGGCTTAAAACCAGAACTGCTGCAGAATGAATGGCTTAGGTCAGTCCAGCAATCTGAAGAATTCTGATTTGGAACAAGTCTGAGCAAGAGTAAGACTTGAACGATGATATCTGTGACAGGGAGAGGGGGAGGAAAAAAAAATTAAAAATTCAGCATTGTGGAAAACTTCATTTTTCACGTGACATTCACTCTGAAGAAGTGGACAAGATAAGTAATTTCCAAACAAAATTCTATTCTTTTCTGCTCTGCTCTGCTCTGCTCTGTTCTATGCTATTCTATTCTATTCTAAAGTGCTACCAAGCCACCGTCTTGATAGTCTTCAGGATAAATTCCTGGACTTTGGCAGAGCTGCTTTGACTCTCATGGATGTAGCTGTTTTTTTATCTTTTCTCCTCTTAGTCTCCTGTCTGCATTATATACTGCACAGCCTAAGGAAACCTGTATCCTCTAAAGGAGTGTTGTTAGAAAGACTTGAGGACTGTATGTAGAGAACCTGGGCATCACAGAGACTTCACTGTTTACACTGAAAAATGAGATAGATACTATCTTGCCCTGCAGCCTTATATCTAACACCTCCTCTTCAGAGCTGAAACATGGGCTGTGACTAGCAGACTGAGGTGAATCATTTCTGGTACATACACCCTGAAGATTCCAGGTCAGCCCACCCCTCTAGGATGCACCACTTCAGACTGCCCCCAACTCATTTTAAGTCTGGGATGAGGTTAATTTGGAGGGTGGGGAAAGCTGATTCTACTGTAGCCTGCTGGAGGAAAACTTGTTGGTTTTTATGTTGGCTTTGAGTGAGCTAGGGAGAGAAGAACTGCCTGGGATGCTGAGCTGCCTCTAAAGGAAATGTTGGCATTGACCAAGCTGTCACACTGATGTGTATGGAAAGCTCTACCTGGGGCTGCCCAGCTGAATTTCTTTAGCCAAGCCAGTGCCTTCGAACAGCTCCTCAATAATACTTTTTCTATGTACATTTCTGTATAGAAACAACATATATGACCATGTTCCATTTCTGCATGCCTGCCTCCATTACCTTTTGCTTATTTAAAGCCAATATGACATAGAAGTAGAAAATTTTAGGCATTTTTAGGCCGTTGCCAGTTTGTCTGTTAGATATGACATATCAAACATGGAGCTACACAGATCTTGATAGCTGGAAATGTTGTGATGGCTCATTTGCAAGATTACATTGCTGCTGTTCACTCAGTATTCCCTCACTTTCCCATTTCTTAGTGTTTTTAAAGCAGGATGAAGAGCGGGAGCTGCTGCTGCCAGGAAAGGAAACTGCAGGAGCCAGAGGGACCCACATAAGGGAGTGAAAAGGTGCAGGCTTTCACTGCTAATGACCTTGGCTTCTAGCACATGCCATGATCAGTGTAACTGCTGCTAGAGCTGGAAGGCACAGGGGCTGAATCCATGCATCCCATTTTGGGCTCAGGGAAAGGAAAACAATTCCGTACTGTTTTAAAAACTCAGGGAAAGAAGGGGAAAAAAAAAAATAATAATAATAATAATAAATTTAAAAAAAGGTGAATTTCTACTTATGGTTACTGCAACCTTAAGTGGGAAAAATACTTCCAGGAGTTACTTCTAAAAATGAGCTACTGCTCCATAGCTATTAGAGGGACACAGGCAGGTCCCTGGCTTGTCTTCCCTTTCGCTTTCAGCTGTTTCACACACTTCTGAAAGTGTTTGCTCTGTGATGGATAATTGCTCTTGTTTTTATCATTCTGTATTTGAAGCACGTTTTCTCAGGAGTGTTACGACAGAATGGTTTACCTTGGTGTGGTTTCCTCTCCAACAACCTCCTAGTTAAGAATAAGACCTGTTTAGGTGACTAGTGCTGTTTCTGTTAGCTGTCTAGTAGCATTAGCAGCTGTGTGTAAAACTTTCCAGATCCTTTGGAAACCTTACCCAGAAGGTGGAATATATTGCCAAAAATTGAGAGTTAAAGTAAATAAAATTAAGTCCTATTTGCCTTTCTGCTGCAATGACTTTCACAGACTCAGGAAAACTGTTCATAGTAAATTTTGTTCTTTGGTGTGCCTGCACACAAACTGAGTTGGCAAATTACTAAATAAGAATGACAGGTATCAACTCATTCCCTAACTGTGTTACCAGGTGACTGTGGTAGTGGGGAGGTGGTGAAGAATCATACTGCAGGAACATCCTCTGAACCTGCCCATGTCTGAAGCCAGTATACAAAATTCTATTTGTCATTTCACGGGATGCTCCCTCAGTGTCACACGTTTTCCTTCCCTTTCTATTTTCATTTTTTTGTCTGCTCACTCCACCTTTATGCATTCCATTTTTTCTTTTCATGTTTTTCTTCTGCCTATTTTTTTGTTTCTATTTTCATAAATGGGATGAGATTCTGTTAATTTCCCATTTGAACACTTGGTCCATGATATTTGAATACACTAGGAATGAAAAAAATTAAATGTGTCTGTTCCTTGATGCTTTCATTTGGGTTATTCCTGAACATCCCCAAGGCCAAAGAACACAAAATAAAGTATGGCCAAACTTAAATGTTTAGGTTTTTTAAGAGGCAATCAATAATTACTTATAAAGTTGCATTCCTAATGGAAATATATGTAGGAAAAAGTTTCTATGGGAATTATCTTTCTTTAGTGTGGTAGACATGTAATATGCACAAAATCACTGTGTTGAATATATTTGGCTAATTTATTTCTTCAAAATACAATTCTGCATGTTATTCTACATCAATGTCTGAATTATCAATGAATATTGAATGGGTTTTGTAGGAAAAATATGTAAAAGCATGGAACAGGTCATCAGTTGCCCTCCCCTTCAAGCTGAGCCGTGCAGTTTAGGAAACCATGGGGAAAATAAAGTTCTTTTACAACTAGAATTTGATTGTGAAATAAATAAAAGGCTATTTTCATTCAAGCTTGTGAGCTAAAGGATTAGGTAAAACTACGTGCATCGAACAACTATTTTTAAAGCTTTTAATAAGCTTTTGGCCAAAGCTACAATTGTCAAGAAAATTCATTTTCATCACCAGTGTAGAGTCACAATGATCTCAACTGGTGACACTGTGTGTTTTTGTTTCCATGAGAAAAATTTAGGAAAGAACTTTTATTTATTTTAATCCTCTTGTTTGGTTTTCTTACAATCATTCCCAATTGACTTACCATTATGAACTCATACGTACTGGGGTTTTAGGATTTAACCAGAAAGAAAAATTTTGATAGCAACTACAGTACATCCAGAACGAGGAAATCTGTGATACCCTCCAAGAGGTAAGAAGTCAGGTCTGTGGGGAAGTTGGTGGGTCATATCTGTCCCACAGTGGGGACACATATACATAGGTGGAGTGTATTCAGGGTAGGTGTGTTGATGCCAGCTGATCCCAGTAAAGGATGCTGAAATAGATATATCTTTGTGCCATTTTTAAGAGCTGAACCAGGAATAGCCTAGAAAAAAGAATTCTCCTAGATGGAGTTCTCTCCTTTTCATCTGTAAGTCTCTTGAAGGAAAACAGTTTAAAAAGAATTAAGGAAATTTTAAAAATCAGCCTTTGCACAACAGCTAGCCTTAACTATGAGGAAGGCAAGAGAATGAGAGACTGAACTGTGTTCATTTGTCCACAGAGTAAAACATGCCTAGTATCTTTTTGTACCTGCTTTGGTGAAGAAAGGTTAGAGCTCATTCACACTATCTTGTTGCAGACTGATTTCAACTGTCTCCAGATGAGGCAAAACAGTTTAGTAATATGAATAGAGGCTCTTATCCTGTGAGCAATTATATGTGGGTTTTAGGCAGCTGTAAGGCTCTAATAGCCTTACAAAATTTTTTTGCTGTGTTCTCTGTTGTAGCAGTGACTTTGTAACAAGAATATTCTACATGTGCAAAAGGTGCACTCCCTTTTTGATGTACACATAACTGATTTCAAGAATTCTCATTCAATAATGTTACACAGACTTGTTTTAGAATAAAATCTTTGGCTTCTGATTGACTGTATGTATTTTTTTAAAAGGATAGGCTTTTCCACCCCTCTGTTCTTTTCCTTTGGCTTTAATTACATTTGCTTTATTCAGACCTTAGGTCAAAGAAATTTTTCATTTAATATATGTAGCCTGACAGGGGCTCTAAACACATCCTTGAATGTGGGAATTTAGAAGGGCACCTCTGTTTGATTTGTGGAGATGTATGCCTGTGAAGTCTTAGCCTGAATCATTCAAACCTGCAGGCCTCACTCTTGTGATCACACACATTTACTAATTTGTGCACACACCTATTGTTCCCTTTGATTTAGGAAGCTGGGGGAATTTAGTGTCTGAATATGCTGCTCAGGACCAAACTGGAGGAATCCAGGTTTTGCAAATGATGTCCTTGGTTCACACGAACTTATCAAATGGTGAAATGCGAGTGCCCCTTTCTTTTATTCTCTGTTGTAGGTGTCACTGGAACATGGTTATATCCCTCCCTTTTCTTGTAATACTGTCCTAACCATGCCATTAAAAGAACTGATGTCTTTCAGACAACTGAGTAGTGTTTTTATCATGCCCAGGGAGTAATAGGTCCTGTTCTCCAACCAAAAACAAAGCAAATTCCCCCAGGTAATTAAGATTGAACACAGACATAATTTTCACCCTTTCTGTGTTATAATACTGTAATGCAAGACATCAGTGTGTTCTTAATAGTGTGTCCCAAGCACAAATACTCGGATAGCCCAGCTCGTCTTCCCTCAGAACAGGAAAGCAAGGTTGTAGGCATCTCTCACTGGCTGTAGCTGAGTTACTCCATGTGGTGCAAATGAATTCTGCCAGCAACGCTGAAAATCTGCTTTGTCTCGTAGAGAAGCATTTTTGTAAGAGGTTTGATAAATCATCTTGTCACACTTGGATTAAACTATTGATTTACCAACACCCTTTGTATGTTGACCCAAGAAAACACAGTAGATGCTATTTAGAATATTACAAACCCTCTGCCATATGCATGTTGTCTAGCCTAGACTTCAACCCTATCACCTTTCAGCAGATTGCTTTAGACAAGAGATCTCATGGGCAGGGAATCTGCAATGCATATAAGCTTACTTGCTCATTTAATACAAAAGAGTCCTAGACACTGACCTTGTCTATAGCTTCCAGCTTGGCAGGGCTGTAACACCACAAAGACCTGCAAATCCCTTTTTAACAAGGCTACCTGAACCCAATGGCCCAAGTCCAAACAGATGAAAACTTGAACATGTCCAACAGATCAGATGCTTATACTATTAAGTAGAAAATTGTCTGACACTGCACATACTGGTATCTAATTACATGATTCAGTACCAGTTCCAGGCATAACAGTGTGTTTGTTACCAGTTCCTAGAACACTATATATATTGTTATTTCACTACTGAACTGTGAAAGGGTGTTTCACATGGTAGATATGAAAGTGCAAACATTTACTCAAGTTGTTTCACAATTTGAAGCAAAAAACACACTCCAACAAGGTGGATTTTATTTCTGATTATTTGAAACAAACAGCAGTTTGGCTTTGGGCTGGAGAGCCTAAAAGAAAAGCCTCCAGATAAAGGAGAGTCTGTTTGTCTGAGTGATTGCACCATGCCTTCCAGGGCTGAAAAAGTTTGTGAGCTAAGAAGGTGCTTGGGGAGTGCATAGGGAAAGGAAAGTGTGGGGCTTCCCATATTCCCCAGGCTTTCCCCTTCCTTTCCATGCACCTGCCTAAGAACTGAGGAGGCCTGGACTTAGAAATGCACAGGGTGAGGACTGTGAGCACCTGGGCATAATGTGACACACCCATTTCCTGCAGGAATTATCTGCTTTGGAATAGCAGCCTGCCCTTAGCTGTTTTCAATGCAACCTGTAG
This sequence comes from Florisuga fusca, assembly GCA_038090715.1. Taxonomy (NCBI): domain Eukaryota; kingdom Metazoa; phylum Chordata; class Aves; order Apodiformes; family Trochilidae; genus Florisuga; species Florisuga fusca. The sequence goes on from JAAWXA010000002.1 coordinate 56,534,024, forward strand.
CTTCAGCATGAGCAGAACTCATTCCAGTACATTTGATATTTATGCAAAATTGTATTTTTTATTGTTTTTCTTAACTGTCATATGAGCTGTTTCATGGAAGTGCTTCTATATGCTTACCACAGCCAGCTTTATTAAACTGGAAAAAAAAATATTGAAAACAGGTTTTTTGGCCACAGGGAGAAAACAGATAATGACAGCTTAAAATGTGGCTCAGCAAAACTGTATCAATTAGGGGTTACATTTTGATGGAAACAAAATCAAAGATCATTCCTACTTCTGTTTTACCCTGACCAGCAAAGTTCAAGGCAGGGCAGATGTAAATGCACTGCCTTTCTAGCAACTTTTGTTCACTTCCATCCTTGTGTGTTCCAAACTATGCCGTGTTTTTTCTTTCCAGTGATAAAGGCGGAATGCCACAGTAAACTATAGTAGTTGCATTTTAAAGCAACAGCTGAGTAACTTGGCAAAATTTACTATTATGCACCTATTTAATTATCTATAGATCCAGGCTTTGTGCACTGCTTGGAATTTCCCATATAATTTGTTTTTTGTGTTGGCTCATGCATGATGCCACTGAGCTTCTATGACATTAGGTTGAAAGATGTCATACTATAAGATGTGATATTCCCTGGTACAGTGAGCAACAGAATAACCTCATCAGCTTCTAAACAGAAAGCGACAAGCACTCTTGAAACCTGGATATTTTGCTGCATTGTTATTTAAAGATTTGGAGTGCCTGTTGACTTAGTAGTTAGTCATGTATTAACGATTCACATAAAAATAATAAAGTGCAAAAACTCACCACCCACAATGGATAGGGTCAAAATTGTCACCCTTTTGTCTTCTTTACATTCAGATAAATTAAAAAAATAAACAACTGAACTCTCAGCAGAATCACTGGAATATAAGCCAAATAAACTTCTCTCAAATCACCCTCTGGAGCTCATGGAAGATGTTCATCAATAGGCATATCAGGGACAGGGTTTCCAGACAAAAGTCCTTGCCCAAGAAAGTGCTGCCTATGAGCCTGAGAACTCTGGGAACTGACAGGCAGAGCTGCTCAGCTGCACTTATCTGTGAAGGTTGGAGGGGGCAAAAGGCAGTTGTACAGACAAAGGTGATGTCCTTCCTACAGCAGGCTCCAAAAAACTCAGGGTTATCACTGACATCTTGAACAGTGATCAGCAAAGGACAGCAAGTGAATGTGAGAATGGAAAATATGATACTTTGCAGGAAGCCACTGGCAGACAGGAATGGTGGTTGTACACTGTAGCTTTATCTCTGCTGCTACTGCAAGAACACTGGGTGTATCCCAACCACATGTCACAAAAGCACCCAGATAAAAGGTATAACAGGTGAGGTTTCATTTGCAAATCCTGTTTCTCAGATATTTTGCAATATCACACATGCTCAGGAATTGTGGCCTCTAGGCACAAGAAATGAAACTGAAGAATGAAAATCACCAGTCTGTGACTTGTGATGTTAGAAACAGTGCCCACAAATTATGCCAAACATTACTAAAAAGAAAATTAAGTCAGTCAATCAAATTGTTGCTGGGCAACCAGCATATAACTCCTATACCATCCTATAGATGGTAACTATACTTCTCATTTGTCCAAGTCACCAATGATCTCTGAGCAGGCTCCACTCTGGCTTCAGCCTTGTAAATTCTTTTCATGCACAGATATCCTGCACATGAGGACAGATGGGGAGAGTACCAGTAATGAAAAACACTGTCTGCTAAGTTTTCTGGAAACTAATGCAAAAGGATATTCAGAAGACAAGTCTAATTAAAAGAGATGCTTGCTGGCGTGTAGCTTTCTGGGTCCTTGCTGTTCCCTATTTAAGCAGAAAATAAATTATTTCCCACCACAGACTGGGAAACTATTCCTCAAGAAGGATGCTTTTTATCTGGATTTCATTCTCAGCTTTAAGAATAGGGAAGGGAAATGTTGAATGTTCACAGAATCATAGAATCATTTAGTTAGCAAATGACCCTTAAGATCATTGACTTTGGACGTTAACCTAACACCGCAAAGTCCACCACTAAACCATGTCCCTAAGCACCATGTCTACATGTCTTTCAGATACCTCTAGTGATAGGGAGTCAACCACTTCCCTGGGCAGCCTGTTTTAATTCTTGAGAACTGTTTTGATTAAGAAATTTTTCTTAATATCCAATCTAAACATTGAGGCTGTTCCCTCTCATCCTATCACGTTACTTGGGAGAAGAAACCGACATACACGTTGCTACCACCTCCTCAAACTTTTCCTCCTAAAGGGACCTAAAGATTCTAGTTAGCATAAATTCTTTTTTCTTATTTTACAGTGTCTAAGGTTATTCAAAATAATTGCTCCTTATGATTAATTTCACAGAGAGTCCCATTTTCTGATCAACTTTTTGCACTGTGTGCTGTTAGGTTTGAGTATGGCTTATGAATCTTATATGTCACTGGGATTCTTAGTGCATGCATTCTGCAGCTGTGGTCTCTTCCACTTTCCTTCAGGAACTTGGTGTGAGAATAAAAAAATATTTTTATTGTATTTTACTTTCAGTTCTTCTGATTAAGAAACTGGAGCTATGTCTACTATGTAAGAGGCATCAATGGTATTCTGAAAGCTGTCATTGCTTGCCCAAGCAGGAATGAAGTCAAGGTTTGTGTGGTTGAAGGGAACAGGCTAGATATTCATGTTCTTGCGCAAGATCAGTTCAACATCTAGTACAAAAGGTGGCGGGTTCTATATATTGCTGGAGCTCTGCTCCTCCAGGAGTCTTTCCATTTGCACTGACAAATGGCTCCTGCCACAAAGCCATTCAGATTTTGTTTGTGCACCAGTTTTGACAGGTTTTGAATTCAGACCTTTGGAATTTTAACACTTCAACCTGCATCCACTTTTCACTTCAAAATAAATAAAATAAAAAATAAAAAATAAAAAATAAAAAATAATAAAAAAAATAAAAAAAAAAAAAAAAAAAAAAAAAAAAAAAAAAAAAAAAAAAAAAAAAAGAGGAAAAGATATTTGTTCATGATTGTAATAAAAATCTAAGTTGTGCTGATGCTCATAAGGGGTGGTTTGGCCCAGGCAGATACAAACACACTATAGAAGGTTAACATGGATCCCTTATTCCAGGCCCACTGCTGCTGCCCTTTATTCAGTCACCCACAGCTGCAATAATTGGATCTTTAGGTACAGGTTAATGGGATAATTAGCCAAAGGAGATCAAACTTGTATGGTGTGTAGAAATTGATGGTTGCTGTCTCACAGCTGCCTGTTATGTGCCACTAGGGCAACCTGCCTTTTCTTTTCAATGGGCAATAAAGTAGGAGATGAATTAGATGTGGGTGATTCTGCCTGCTCATGGTGTTGAGGACATCTTCACTGCTATTGTAATTTAAAGAGCAAATAATATAATTAGCAATTGTGGCTGGAAGCATATTGGCAGAGAGGTCTTCCGCTCATCACCCTCCTGAGGCAGGCTAAGCACTCAAGTCTCAACAGCTTCCATTTGAGGATGTTCCCATGGAATGGTGCTGCCAAGAGAAGGGCTGTCTGCTAAAATTGTCCTCATACAGAGGACACTGATATTAATTTTTGGTAGTTTTATAGTAGAACTGAAATAGACAGTTTTGATAACCTAGAGAGCTTGCTTATAGACTCATGTTTTTTCATAGTTCGTGTCTGACATAGATCTGACCCATGGCTTTTCTCACTAGATTGAAAGTGAGCAAGCATATGTTCAGACCTAAACAATTCCAGGAATCTTTTTGGAGGAAACAAACTGGGTTTTAGTTTGGGTTTTAAAGGCTATCATTTATGCTTTTCATTTAGTGATCGCTTTTTAGATCAGGTCTTAATGACATGAATGAACCGATTTTCTTACGAGAGTGTTGGCAGAGACTTTATTCACCCTACGCTGACAGATGAAGAAGCCCACAGAACAATTTTTAACTAGTACCAGAAACATACTTTGTGGTGGAGTGAGGAACGCCATCCCAGTCTTCTGACTTTTATTACTGACTCAAGAGGCCATCTTCAGTAAAGTCAGTGATTCATGCAGTGATTTGAAAGGAAGATGTTTGAATGAGCTTCCTGTGTATTTGTCACATTTTATGGGGTTTTAATAACAAGTCATTATTATTGTGAATTATTAAGCCCAGAATCATACATGAGTCTTTTCAAATTGATCTCTGTTTATAACCTGGGGAGAAACCTGTTCAATGTTTTTGTTCATTCCCTTGTTGCTGATTCACGGATTATTATTAGAAAGGTTTTAAAAATTTAAATGGTGTAGGAGAAGGCGTTTTGCTCTCAAGATCATGATTTTTGCCATAACAGAAGGCCTACTTGCTTTACACCACAGAATCCACTATGGAGCACAGAAACCTACTAGGGACAGTGTAGGCTTCCAGTCAGGAGGATGGAGTTTGCCTTGCATCAGATATGACTCCAGTGCAGTGCATTCACTGAGCTGTAAACCATCTGAGAAAGGGGGTAAATTTACTGACCAAGTCCAGCACAGTTGCAGCCATCTTACCTCCTGAATGAGCTAACTTAAAAGTAGATAGAATATCTCTACCCTACAGCACAGTCACATTTGGGATTACAGTGGAGACACAGACAAGGTCCATTTTTTGCCCATTTGCTGCAATTAGAAACAATAGTTGCCAATGGAGATAGAAAGAACAGGATGTATGTACAGATAAATACCCTGAGGTTTAGCAAGTCATTTGGAGTTCACAACTTCTATCTGGACTTTTCTTTCTTGCAAAATTCCCAGAGCATTCTGTTGCAAGCTCAGTAATTAGATGGCTAGGTGAGGATATATAGAAAGACAGAATGAAGTGAACCCTTATTTAAACTCTTTGAAAACTTAACACAAACCCAATTTTTAAATATTTTTTTTTAACTTCCAGTAGTAGACTGTCATTTCTAGTCAGCTGTCACATTGGAGAACTGGGGCTAAAAGCTGTTTTTTTTTTCTTAGCTGGTTCAACCTTTCCTATACGTGACCAGCATGGATCCTGAACCTGCAAGATGCTGATAAATCTACAGGACGCAAAGGCATTTATCATCTCACAGAAAGCACTCATTGTCGAGTAGCATGAGGCCATGATGTTTGTACAGTCTTCTAAATTGGTGAAAGCATTAATTACACTGAATAATGGTAACCCTGCTATCTTGGCAGACATCTGGAACCTTGGATAATTATAGCTTCTGCTAAATAAATTTTCTTTCTTCTCTGAATTTTGATTTTAGGGGACAGAAATAATTTTCAGATAACCCAGTGCCTGGGTTAGGATATGAAGATATCAGGGTATGAATCAGGCTATGAAGAACTGGAGTTTTACCTATACAACAGTGACTGATAGACAGGAGTAAAAGATTTGTTCTAACCACTTCTGATGAGCTTGTGTATTTCTCCAAACTCTGAGAAGATGAAAAACATTGAAAAATCAGTGCAAAAGCAAACCAAACAAACGCACAAAACACACTTTTAGGAAAGGAACATGACAAAATGGAAGATGAAATTAAAAGAAAAGGAATGGAATCAGTCTTGAAGAGAGCTGGAAAATCTACATGTCAGCAAAAATAAACTTCTTACTTAATAAGGTTAATAGTAGATAAAGTCCCCTAAAGATAAATTGTTATCACAGTTGACGACCATTTTATTAAAATGTTAATGGCCTGAGGCAAAAGCAAACTGTTCCCTTAATCTGCCAGAAGAACTGCTTTCTCAGGAATTATATGTGCCAGAGCACTTGGGATCTGGGCTAACTGTAATAAGCATGTTTAAAAATTGGAGCACCCACAGCTTGTGAATTTGTGACTAAAAGGGAAGGGATCTCACATGTCTCAAAATGGCCATGCCCTTTCATGCCAAACACAACTTTCTCTCATATTCTTGAATGAAAAAATCTGTTGGATTCAGCTGCTGCAATCAAAACAGCTAAGGTGTTGATGACCAAAGGAAGGATTTTTTTCTTTACCTTCTTCCATACTAACTGTGAAAAAGGTGTAGCTTAGTAAGGGCAATTGCTGTAACAACAAACAGAATGAAAATACTTTTTCATCAGCACTTCTAAGCTGAGGTAAAACTACAAAGCAACCTGGCCAGTATGCTGAGCATTCAGTGAACTGTGATAGAATGCAGTACGATTTGTCTGGGATGAGAATGTCAACAAAAAAGCCTCCAAAAGTTTTGATGAAAACTCATCCCATACGGAGAGACATTTTTCTACAAGAACAGTGTCAGCTCAAACCACACTTGAAATGATGAGGCTGAGTTCATGTCCTGTATTTCCTTAAGACATATAAAATGCACATCCCTCAAAGCCCCTGGAATCTTGAGGAAGGAGAAAGAAAAGGTAAAACAGAAAGCACTTGTGATGCTGAATGCTGCATTGCATTTCTTCTCACATTTTCTCTATGGCAAAGGTGTAAAAAAAAAAAGATGCTATACTATAGATGCTAGCCTAACACCCATATCTCCTCTGCCAAAGTTTGCATGAAATAAAAGGCAATGACTTAGACTAAACAAGTTGAGCACAGCTGAGGCTGTTCCACATTGGAAGCTGCTGAGGGACTTTTTAGGATGTCAGGTAGTGATAGGACTAGGGGGGATGGATTCAAACTAGAGGAGGGTAGATTTAGATTGGAAGTTAGGGAGAAGTTCTTCACCATGAGGGTTGTGAAATACTGGAACAGGTTGCCCAGAGAGGTGGTGGAAGCCCCATCCCTGAAAGTTTTTAAGGCCAGACTGGACAGAGCTCTGAGCAACCTGATCTAGTGGGAGGTGTCCCTGCCCATGGCAGGGGGGATGGAACTGGGTAATCTTAGAGGTCCCTTCCAACCCTGAAAATTGATTCTCAGATTAGACTGGAGCACTTCTGCACTGCAGTGTCAAGAAATACAGCACAGCAACACACCCCCATTTGGTACTTTTTTCTGTAGACAGATTGGGCAGATAAAGCTGACACCACTCAGATAAAATGGACACACTGGACTGGGTCATTTTCCTCTTGCAATAGTTGTAACCATTCTGAAGCAGCATCTGGAAAGGACGTCAGGTGGCAGACTTTTAGGGGGCATCCCCAGAAAGCTCTGCAGGGAGGCTGATGTTGGGTGGGCTTGTCTGCCCAAGGGTTGCAGGGATGGAGTGAGGTGGGTGTGTTTTTCAGCCTGGAGTCAGCAGCCTTGAAAGCTGTTGGAGGCTGTGGCTGGCCTGCCAGCTCTCCCAGAAGATGACTGTCTCTTGTCTGGGAATGCCAAGCTGGGGATGACACAGCCAGATTTCTCACAGAGCTCGGGAGGAGTGCAATTCTCGTGCAGCTATACAGCTGAGAACTCCCAAGCCTGGCCAGCTCAGCAAGTGAGTATGTGCTCTTCTGTGTCCAGCCCAGAGTGTCCAGAAAGGCTTAGTGACAGAAACCAACAGCTTCCATCATAGCATTCTAACTTCCCCATGTAGGCAAGCCCTCAGAAGCACCTGAATCAGACCATAATTTGAACTCTCTGGCAAAGGTACTCCCTAACTAAATGCAGAAAATGTCTGTGAAGAGCAGTACAAGTGCATATAAAATAAAATAACAGCAGGACTAGGGAATAGAAATGGCTCATCTTTCCTCCCAAATTGAATTGTTTACTTCACTATGAGAAGGAATAATTGTCATGTTTATTGTGTTTGGCTCAATTAGGCTGGAATCTTAGGCCAGGAACATTTCTTTTCATATTTCTGTTAATTCTGTCCATGTATGGCTGTGTCAGCACCGATTTTGCTATCATGAGGTCCTGTAGCTGTCGGTCTGAGATGGAACATGCGAACCAGAACCAGTTCTTCAAGTCTCTTCTTTTCTAGTCTTAGTCAGCTAAATTTGCTAACAAATGGAAAGAAAAGTAAACAAGCCTCTTGTGTTGTTTTCTATAGAGTACTGCCCTTTAATTCACTGGAAACAAAATATGGCTTAAAATTGTTTCTTTTTGTATGTGGTACACATTTACTCTTGGAACTTACTGCAACAAGATGCATGATGACCACATACACAGAGTGATTATAAAATGTGCATGACCTTTGTCAAATTACATGTATAGATGATGAGGAAATTGCATAATGAGTATGAGACAGCAAAGCCTGTGGTAGAGTCCGGAATTTTAAACTGGGGAGAACTGAGCAGAAGATAAGTACTTGACACGGAGAGCACAGGTAAGCACAATTTAGCAGAGAGCCTGTGTGTGACTACATGCAGTAGTTTCATGTTAGTTTTTGTGGCAGGGCACATGTTTTGAAGAATTATACTATAAATACTGAATTTACATTTCTAGAAACAGTTTTAGGTCCATTTCCTCTAATTTTTGGAAATTTTCTTTTTTTGTATGAAGAGACAGATAAGCATATTGAACTACAGCTTATAAATGTATAAATTGTGCAAGGTGAAAAGTGAGGGACAGTATATATCTTGAGCCTCTGGGAAAAGCCAGACTCTACCTTAGAGAAAGAGAGATCAGAAATCACATCTTTGGTAAGAAGTCTGTCTATGGATAAATTAGGGATAAAATGATATATGCTGCCTTCAAAATTTTGATTTAGGATGCTTGATATTGGAGAACATGTTTACATCTAGTCACAGATGGGACAAAATTTGCAGCTGAAATGTATGTGGGTCAGGTTTTGGATTGGAAAAATAGTCTTGAAAAAGAAAGGTTTGTCTGCCTAGTGAATGCAATAAGAAAAGGCACTTAAATATAACCTTATTATGCTACTGTGAGAAGTTGAGGTGAACCAGAATACATGACAGAGGAAGAGCATGTAAAGAAAACTGTTATTTTCCAAATTCATTGGAGCTGCAGAATACTGTGAACATGATCTCTGCTTGCTAGCTCTATTTTTCTTAATGTCCTAAGACCAGTCCAGAGCTAGTGCCATGTGCTGGGTGTCTGCAACACACAGGATGAGTACATACAACACACGTAGGTCAGTATCCAAATTTTCACATCTGGTCTTATTTGCTTAAATAGCACTTCCAAGAAAAATACAGTCTCTTGAATCCATTATTTAAAAACAAAAACTAAATGAAAACAAAACATTAAAAAAAACCAAAAAGGCAAAACCAAATCCCCTTTTCCTTCATTGATGTGTAGTTTCAGTGTCCAGCTTCGCTTTTGATTGCCATGACCCAGTTTTTCCCTGCAGTTTCATGTGGGATTGCACACCGAACAAAACTTGTGTTGCTTCTCATATTCTGAGAGTTGCTGCTTTCAAGAAAACTACGCTGTGTCTCATTCTGCAGATATGGAGGTAAGTCCTAAGAGAGGACTAATCACCTCAAGAAGCCAACAGAAAACTTCCCACTGCCAGGAGAGGTGCTGCATCATTTCGGTAGAGCAGAGCTGAGTGAAGTTTAAAGGCAGAGCAATTCCATGCCATCCTCTGTGCCGGCATGTAGGGAGTTCTTGGCAGCTCAGATGGTGGGTCATAAATTCTCCTTCACTAGTTTGGGGGCTTGATTATTCTTCTGTGCTCTGCTGGAAACATTACTTATGAGAATTGGGGCATTTTAATTTGGCTGTGCTACCACTTTATTAATATTTGAGCATCTCACTTGTTTTCTGTCTTGGCACAACGGGATCCACAAAAAGAGGCTAAAAGAGACAGCGCTCCCCTCCCTGGCACCAGACTCCTGCCCTTTTATTTTTAATTACTTTGAATTATTTCTGGAACTTTTTATGCCATTTTGAGAATACAAATTAAGTTTTGACAGTAAGAAAGAATACCACAGAAAGCAAGTAAATGTGGCCTTACAGGTTCATCCAGAGACTGAGTCAAACAGGCAAGGGACAGACACTTGCCAATGTATCCATTATATCCTGGCATAACAATGATCCATTAGCCTGAGCAAGGCCTACGTGAACTGTGTGCACATTTGGCTAAACCCACTCAGTTCACTTAGCCTCTGGTGTGCTCCTCTGGATTAAAGTGGGCACTCACTAGAGACTAGCATTTCTTCCACAAATGCTATTTTCCATCACCTGAAAGAAGTGACAGAGCTTTTCAAAAGCCTTTGATATTTAGGGACAAATGCTCTCTTCTTGTAAATGTTCATTCAAGATTCAATAGGTTTTAACCATTAGTTTATCTAAAAGCAAAAGTGGATCCTGAGGCTAAAAGTATAAGGCCAGAATCACAGAAGATTGTGCACCTGTAGCTGGGATTTACCACTTGACAGCAATGTTTCTATTTCTTAGCAGCTGGCCACAAAAGGCTGAACCCCTGAAACTCAGTCCCCTGACATTTCTGAAGCACACCTTGAGATCTCAAAGTAGTAGTTAGACTTTATGCAGTGAGATAATTCTGTCCTGTGGCTTTCTAGGGGGATTTAATCACAAAATGGGGGGTTAGAAGAAAAAGGGTCTCCAGAATATTCAGTAATTATCTGTCGAGTTTAGGGAACCTGATTTTTAGTGGCACTGCAGCATCTTTACACCAGTTATGAAAAGAACAGCCACTTTAGGCCCTTTTTAGTCCTCTTCAGGCATTCAGACTTCAGAACACTTTCCAAGAGAAGAGAGAACTTACTCTATGTGCCAGGGTGACATAGCCTTTTTTTTTTTTTTTTAAATCACACTGGTATATTTTTAGCAGATTTTCTGGGAGAACTATTACTCATTATTGTAAGGGCATTTAAGTACAGTATGTATCTTTCAGTTAGCAAAAACATCCATAGAGTTAAACCCTGAATCTAATTTAAAACAATCTAAGTCCTCAAATTTTTTCCCACTGGTTCATGGTCCTTGGCTGGAGTAAAGATGACATGTTCAGATGGACTTTGCTGCCCTATGCAGCAATTGAATTAATAACTTTGTGATAAATATGTCAGTTCAATCTGGATACAATTCTGTTACCCTGAACTGCCAGTTCTATTGCTATCCCACATGCATAAAACTTCGCAGAGTAACTCAGGCAAGTTCAGTGTTGAGAAGATTTTAATTTATATTTGTATTTTCTCTATTTCAGTCCTTTGCCATGAATTGCTTTGTGGCATGTGCAAATTCTACCCCCACCTGGAATTATATACTTTGCAGATTCAGTGATATAAATTATAATAATGCCTAATAAAAGCAGGAATGAATTTAGAATTATCATTCCCCAGGTTGTAACTTATTTTACACTTTCCTTCAATTTTTGGAGCACAAAGTCTTACTCTGGGATGATAAAGGCATAGTAAGGGTTCCTGAAAAACCTGGCTTGCCTATACACAATGCTGTCACAGTTAATTGTAATTCCCTTTTCAAATGGACCCCAGGGCTGTGCTTTCTGAAGGTGAAGAACAACAGAGGTGCAGCCTCTGTCTCCATCCCTGAGGAATTACTAGGCAATAGCATGTGAGATAGTTGAGGCAGCAAGGTCAAGGCCAGGGTTAAATGATGGAGCTACAAACCTGTTACCCACAGGCTGTTTTGGCTCCTAGTATCAGAGCTAAAACTACCATGATGGGAAAAGACCTGATGGATCTTATTAAAATATTATTTCATATTGATTTGTTGAAAGCTCTTCACTCAGTATTCTTGGCTCATGTATGAAGATGTTTACTGATATAAAAAGGAGAATCTAGTGGGGTTTTTTAGAAAGACAAATATAAAAGAGAATATATGTTGACATTAAAAAAAATATTTAATGAAAGGAAGAATGTCCAGAAGCTGAAAGTTTCCACTTTCCTCCTCCCCGAAAACAAAGGTCCAAATTCATGCACTCTGAACTCTGCTGGGCATAGAATAAATATTTTCCACAGGCTTTTCATAAGCACCAGACTAATACCAAGTGACAGTACCGGGAAAGAAGGTGGCATGTAGCCTGGGTGAACCGGCACAAAGACCATACCTCCATATCTATAAAGACCTTTTGAGAAGGGTTTTCTTTTGTTTTGTTTTAAAACCAAATTGAATATGTGCAGAGGGCCCTTGGAGGAACAATAGATAGGACACACGAGCTGCATGGGCAGCAGCCCCCTCACTGCAAACTGCTAGAGAGCTGGGGACAGCAAAGGGGATGCTGCTGTCAGCACCTTGGCAGGTCTCAGATATTTCCCTATATAAAGGCTTTGTGGGACCACTCATAATCAATGAAATTTAATACCTAGGATCAAATCCAGGAGCAAAGAAATCAGTGTAGGGAACGAAATACATGCATATCCTCTCAGACATGCCCTGCCTAACTTCAGTCATTTTGTGGAGAGGAAGGTACTGGCAGAGGGTTCACATTCAGAAATGAACAGGAGTCTGGCTGGAGTGGGCTCTGCTAGCTATCAGATGTTCATGAACTAAGAGGTTTGCTTTGTGCACATTCCCTGAGCTGAGAAATCTTTTGCTTTTTTCCACCTTTCTGCCTAACCTCACCTCTGCCTGCTCCAGGTGAAATCAGCCTGGGATCTGCCCAGTGTTAGCAGATGTCAGTCCCAGCTTGGTAGGATTTGTAGGCTCTGCTTTTGTTGTGCTTTATTTTCCCTGTTATGCACTTAACAGAAAGGGAGCCAGGCCCCTGTAACCATCAAGAGAGACAACCCATCAGTCTTCTCAACCTGCTTAGTCCCCTCAGAGGAAAAAGGATGGGGCTGCTGAAAGACAATGTCATCTATTCCTGCCATGTCAGCAACACTTCACAGCATCAAAATCATCTGCTGGATCACAAAGGAGAGTAGTAACTTTATTAACCACTTCTCTTGTGCTGAGCAGATTTAGTAGAAATCTGAATAACCAACTCATCCCCTGGGTTTATTGGACGTGGTTTGTTTTGCAAATGGGAAAACAATTGTGAGTTCCATGCCTGGATGAGCTAACCTGTTTACACAACACCGCTGACGCAGCAGAAACAGGATACAAAATGTGTCAAATATTGCTTGGGCTGCAGGCAAAATAACTCTTTGAGCTGAAAGGCAGTGCTTAGTGCAGGACTCCTTTTGCCAGAGGCAACTGTTGGGTATGTGTGAGAGAGAAGGGGAGGGAGTGGGGCTCAGTGTGCAATGAAATTCCCAGAATGAGAGGAAGTTTTCCAAGGCTGCTACTACTCTTCTCCTGATAGTGAATAGTAGCTACTCCAAACAACTGATTTGTTTAAAGAGGAGCTCAAATGGTACATGGACCTCAGCTTTACCCTTAGGATCTGACTCAAAGACATCTGAAGCCCGTGGGAGATTTTCCACCGACTTTGGTGCGAGGCTCGTTTCTTAGTTTCGTTGTGAGAGATAGATTGGCACAGCCTAATTTCTGCATCAGGATGTCTGCACAGCAAGGAGAGAAGGAGCTTTGCTCTTTCTGACACACAGTAAGGCAGAGCACAGAAAGATGGGCATTTCAGATGATTGGCTTAAAAGAGCTATCTCATAATGGCAGCACAATTACAAGCCTGAAGGGAAAATTTCTGGGCTTTTGTATGAAGAGGAGCAAAGAAGAACACAAAAAGGTTTTACTGAGTTACAGTGCCAGGGTTTCAGTTACCAGTTAGGTAGGAAAGCCAGTAAGAGGGCTTAACTAAAGATATTGCCAGCATTGAGCCTGTACACAAAATTGGTGGATGTGCAAGAGGAGGGCAGGAGGCAGAATGGGAAAGGAAAAGGGGGTGCGATACAGGGGCAACTGGCTGCAAGACAAGAATTGCCCCAGAAATTGTCAAGACCAGAGAGGAGCAGAGACACTCTCTGGACAGAGAAGGGTGGTCTGATGCTCTGCAAATAAATGAAGATTTTTAAAAAGAAAAGAAAGGGAAAGAGAGAGAGTGAAATCAGCTGCCAAGGAGTGCTGGGGCCAGAAAAAGCAACAAAGCCCTATTTTTAATGTAACTTTTTTTTTTTTTTTCCTGCCAGTAAAAAATCGAATGATAAAATAGGCTAGAGAAAGGAAGCAATTGGGAATGGCTGAAGAGGATTCCCAGCTGTGCTTGCAATCAGTGCAATTCATGACTCACAACATGCTGGCCACATCACTTCCCAGGAGCAACATATTCTCATGAACAAGCAAAACAAGTCGGAGACAATCTTTAAAGCCTTTTTTTGGATCATTCATGGCTTAGTTGTGAAATCAGCCATGAAGAAGCTTGCTGGCTATGAGGGTCAGGGTAATATGAGGATTGGTCAGCTTTCCTTTTCTTTCCACTTCAGTTGTCACCCCATCCACCAGCCCTTGGCAGTGTGGCCAAGAATCTCTGTTCTTTTCTCTCTTCTGACCAAAAGGAAGAGCTGAAAATGAAATTTGTTTGCTGGCTTTCAAGTAGTTCTTGTCCTCACAGTTTTCCACAAGGACCTTCTGCTACCCTGCAAAGAGTGAAAACGAGGCATCTGAAAATAATATCTTGCAATTAATATAAAGATGTAATATTTGTATTTTGGAGATTAGAAGGGTCCATAGCCCTTATTGAAGCCTTTCTGTACTTAAAAGGGGATTATAAGAAAGATGTGGGCAAAGTGTTTGTCAGGGCCTGTTGCAACAGGACAAGAGGTAATGGTTTTAAGAAAAAAAAGGGTAAATTTAGACTAGATGCAAGGAAGAAGTTTGTTACAATGAGGGTGGTGAAACGCTGGAAGAGGTTGCCCAAAGAGGTGGTAGGTGCCCCATCCCTGGAAACATTCAAGGTCAGGTTGGGGCTCTGAGCCTAGTTGAAGATGTCCCTTCTCACTGCAGGGGGCTTAGACTAGTGACCATTAAAAGTTCCTTTCAACCCAAATTATTCTGTGATTTGATCTTTACATGAAATCAGATGTCTCAGAATTGACTGCCTATATCTAGGTCTTGCTACTTCTCACCTGGCTGGTGTGCAATTCATCTGATTCAAGTGATAAAGTAATAATATTGCAGGTCCTTCCAAATCTCAGCTTCACTTCAACTGAGTCAGACTGTTGCTTTTACTAATACTTTAGAAAACGTAATTGTGCACATTCTCTACCCCACTGTGAAATATTTAGCGATCTACATCATTAATATGTAGCCAGACCGTTAAAATAAAGAAGAAACATTGAGTGCTGCAGTAGCCTTGAGTTTTTCCCATGGTTGGTGTTTATTTACTTCTATTCATGGTCGAACAATCTATTTTCTTTGCTCAGTTCAGAATTTTTATCACTGATTAAAGGTTACATGTCCCAGATCACACAGTGCTTGTTAGGCTTAGAGTCCAGCTAAGATCCAAGATCCAAGCTTTTTTTTTTTTTTCCTGTTACCCAAGTTTTCTTACCTGGCTGTGATGTCTGCCTTGTGTTAATGCAGAAGTTACAGGCACATTCACCTGCAGCAGAGAAACCCTCTTCCCCGGGGAACTGCAGCTTTTTCAAACTGGTCAGTGCTCTGAACCTATAGCCCAAATCAAAAATTTGTCATTTCCAAGGGGATGAATGCTGTGAAAATAGCAAATGGGAAACATCAAAGTATTTTGTTTCCACTTGACTGGGACATTGACTCTTTTATTTTATAAGCTTAAAATAATTTTTGTATTTTTTTTAATATTAGAACAGAATGTATGCTTGACATATGTACATTTTCAATGAATAAGGAAAGTAACATATACTATACACCAGCACAGACAGAAAAAAATACTCTGAAAATGAAATATTTTTGTATTCTTGGAACAATGTGTTCTATCATAACTGAAAAAAAAAACAACCCATGAGAATGTCAAAATGTTTTCAACACTTTTCTGTGGATATGTAATTGGGGTTTCTGTGGATTTTTTTTTTAACAACATGCATTCTGTGATGGAAGAGCACATCCTTGATATCTTTCTAACCAGATTGGTTACTTATGCAACTTAGAAGAAAGAAACTTACAGGCTTTAATGGAGGGGTAGAGGAGTCTCTTTAGAACAAAAAATATTTCATCTGTAAGGATATAAATTATATGGGTAAGTTACTGTGTTTCAGTAATATTATAGTAAGACAGGTGGTATAAAACCCCAAGTGTTTATTACTTCATGCACCATAGCTGAATTAAATCCTTTAAATACATGCTGTAACAATATCAAGCCAATGGGCCAGTTAAGTCCAAGGATGTCTGCTACAGAATTATGGGATCCCTTGTAAGAGGGGTGGCAAAGCCCCCGATTTGCCTTACATTGCAGTAATTAATAAAACCTCTAGAAACTATGTTATAATTTGCACAGAATATTAACTTCTGCCTAACTAGTCCTCTTGGGACCAAGAGGTAGTCCTGCACTCTTTTGGGACATTGTCATTGGGGTTCTCCTGGACTTAGTCTAGATTTCTGCCAAGTAAAGTCTGAGGACTGAATTCTAGAATGAAAACTTGTGATTTTTTTTGCTTTTCATTCAGTGTCTAATTTTTAAGGATCCTGAGCATTCCAAACTTTCTGGGAAATTCGGAGTTTAGCATATTGGTCAATAAATAATAATATTCAGCTTTTGTTCTAAAATTGAGTCCTAAAATTGTGATTCAGGGTAATACAAACAAGACAATACACTGTTTTACTCTTGCAAAGGCTAGTTTAACCACAAATAAGTCATGGCTTCAATATGTTGACCTTCTTTTGACAAATCCCCTCTATCCAACCCAGCAAGTAAAAGGCCAGAGCCTGACCACAGTAACAACAAAAAAACAAATAAAGTTTTCCTGTTGCTGAGAGATTTCATTAAAAAATCCATGAAGTATTGACATTCCTATTGCTTGTTCTCTTTTAAACTCTTGCTAGACAAGGTTTGACTGATTTTGTTTAGTCCAGCTGGCAGAAGCTCCAGGATTGGCTACCTGAAATAACTCTCACAGCAGCATTTATTTATGCACAGTTTGGAAATCTAGGGAAACTGTGAATTACAGTGCTAAAACGCAAAAGAAACCAGGAAATAATGTTCCTCTTTTCAGCATGAGAAAGGGTCAGCCTCAGCCTAGCAATATTTATAAGCTAGTAAAAAGCTGTTTAGGTCACAGTGGTCATATGTTCCTTAAATGTCAAGTCTCAATCAATAACCTTGCTGAAATTTGACCCTGTTGGGCACAGTGTAGGAGACTTGGATGCTCTCCAGGCTATTGGTTGCAAGGCAAGAAACAGCAAGCAACTGATGAGAAGCTATCAATAAAACCTCAGTATTGTTTTGAGTTCAGTTTCAAGTAATTGCTAGACACCTGAGATTGAGTCTGACAGACATGAAGAGGGCTACTGTTGGTTCCTGGTAATGAAAAGTAGGTTTCTTGTTCAAAACAGCACAATGGGGCCTAATAGTGAAATGGCGTCCCCCCAAAAAAGCAAGTTGCTCTATGAGCCTAGGAATCAGGGAAGCCTGGGCTTTTACAGATTTGTGCACTGGGTCCTTATAACCTTCTCCCGCTGTCCTTCCCACTTCCCTCTCTGCTTCCCCAGCAGATCCAGTTTCTCCCTTGTATCCTCTGTTCACTGCATACAGCAGCGTGTACTCCCTATTTGTTACTCCAGTGTTCACTAAAAATTAAATAGCTTAAGTGGTGCATTTTACCTCTCTGTTGTAGGCATATGGGGAATTACAGCAGCAAGATTGAGAAAGGGTTACTTGTTAAGCTGCTCTTAACATAATTATCTGTGATCATGTGTTGGAACTCCCTTATTATATTATTTAATATGCTCTGTAAAATAATTTGTCATAAGATCCTTCAGTGATGCATAATTCAGGAAATGAATCCCTAAAAGTAATGTCTTCCTCCATCCTCAGACTGCTAGATAAGAACTTGCCAGAACACAAACTTCTGGTAGAAATACTGTTGAGCATATAATAGCACCAAAATCATTCAAGGAAATTACAGTCTTCAGGAAGCTTTAACTTCTCACACAGAGCTCTGCATCAGTTTTTCAGCTGAGATCTCTTGTACTTTGACCCTATAGCATTTCAGGAGGAGTACTCAGAGGCAGTGGTGCTAGCAGGCACAAGACGTTCAGTCAAAGGCTTGATCCTGAGGCTGTAACAGGATTTAGTGTCCAGACTGGCTAAAAGAATAGCTGAAACTTCTCTAGTAGTTCCCTTGTGACAGTCACATCTTGACTATCACATAGAACCCTGGTGACACTTAAAAATTTCCTTGGTCAAAGCCTTATAGTGATGAGTAATCGTATAAAATTAAAAGCAAAAATACATTTGCACTCTGTTTAAGCTTGCTGGGTTTTGGTTTTTGGTTTTGGGTTTTTGTTTGTTTGTTTGTTTGGTGCTTTTTGCATTTTTCTCCTTCAGGGGAAGCCTTAGCTTTAGTCCATGATTTGTCCTACGTCCTGCCTGTTATCTAGGGCTAGACTCCTGGAGAGGGCACACGATGGTTTTATAAATTGATTTATAAAATACATACAGAATCTCTGGCATGAAATGATTCATTCACAGGTGAATTTTCCTGCCTTTTACTAAGAATTCACAGAATCACAGAATCGTCCGGGTTGGAAGGGACCTCAGAGATCATCAAGTCCCACCCTTGATCCACTACTGCCATGGTTCCCAGACCATGGCACTGAGTGCCACATCCAGTCTCTTCTTAAAAACCTCCAGGGATGGAGAATCCACCACCTCCCTGGGCAGCCCATTCTAATGCCTGATCACCCTCTCTGTAAAGAATTTTTTCCTCATATCTTACCTGAACCTCCCCTGACAGAGCTTAAGTCCATGCCTTACTGGTAGCTACTTTCTGCAGGTCCCTGCACATGCTTCTCCCCTCTGCCTTCCAGAATTCTTGGGCTTGTTTGTCCTCCTCAACAGCACACAGGCCTCATCTTCAGCTCTTTGGAAAAAAATTATTCCTTCAATTTGGCTTTTCAGCTGCACTTACGAGGCTATTTTTATCTAATGGATATTTTTTTTCTTGTTACAGCCGAGACATTGTATTGTGTTTAAAGAGAGAGGGCAGGGATCACACAGAGGGTGAAAATGAAATCTCTAGCTTCTTTCTGGCAAACCAAGATTTACTACTCCAACAGCCAAGCACACTTCTTTCTCTCTGTTCTGATGCCTGGTATGTGCTGAAGTCAAGCCCAGACCTAGAAATAAAGAGGTGCAAATCTCAGTGTAAGGACTGCATAAAATTTTCTTCGAGCTCTCGGTCTAGGAGTCCTATCAGATGTGATCTCTTAATGTGGCAGATAAGGTTTATTCAGGATATCCTGGCACCCTTGCAACTGAAGCTGCATAACAGCTTCCCTGGTGCTATCATAATATTTCCTTCTCTCCCTCTGGTTTGCCTGTTGGAGTTCAACTCTTTTGATGGGAGGCAGGACTGGGAGATTCTGCCATTGCTCTTGATGATTTTTTTAAAACTACTTTCATGAGCTTGACATTTGGAGATTCTAGTTCCCCTCTTGCTCTTGACATGAATGTGGATAGATGTGCATATTTGCCTGTGGAAATCACTGTGCTAAAATTCATGGTTCCTTTTAAGGTCAACTGACATCTCCTGAAATCACACCTGCTTCAAGTCATTTCCTTCATGATCCTGCTGTGCTAAAACATATAAAATGGTACAGCCTGAAGCATTTTAAACTCTTTCTAATGGCAAATAGTAGCTTGGTCAAGGGAAGATTTATGCTATGAATATAACTCCAAACGTGACAGGAAAACATATTTCCCTTGTGAAAGATTTTCAGTGTCTGCAATTCACTGAGGAAAACTGGGTAGGAAAGGAGCTCTCAGTGCCTCCATCACAAGGACACAAGTAGCTACACTCTTGCCTTTCGATTCAAGTTGCTCTCTGTTCCCTGGGTACATGCTGTAGTGCAGCCCTATGTAAGATAGGAAGTCTGCATTACAAAGAGAATTAGCTTACTAGGAGAACTGGAGTGGCCTATCCAGAGAGAAAGGGCTAGTTCCAGTCTGGGACGTAGCATTTTTCATAAAGGGACAAGATCAACCTTGCTTCTTGGCAATGGGAGATGATACTGTTGTGATTGTGTCCCCCTGCACTGTAGAAGCACCACTGACTTCAGTGTACAAAGTCCAATTCTTGGAGAAAATAGTTATGTGAATATTACTCTCAAGTATCTGGTACAAGGCTAATCTAAGCTGGATGTCTTTGAGTGTGACACCAGAGAGTGAATTTTGCTTTTTAAATCCTTATTCAGAAGTAATCCAAGTAATTTCAAAAGCTTAGGTCTGAAAAACTGGTTTTAAAGGCACTTCTAGTCTCTACTCTCAATGTTCCCAATCCTTGTCACTCCAGAAAGTATTCTGATGTCTGAAAAAAAAATTATTTCCACATGGAAATCAGGAGGACAAAAATGAGAAGCTAATGATGAAAAGAACCAGAAGCCGGTTTTGAATTCCATTACTGCACTCAGTCAAGTTTCAGTCTGAGATCTGGAGATGAAACTTCTTCTCCATTCTCAGCTCCACAGGATGTGAGGGAGCCAAGATAAAATAAATGTCTCTGTGGTATGTAATTTTAAAAAGGTTTCTGTTCTTCCTGCGGTTTATACAATCTGCATAGAAGCAAGGGGAAAGAATGCAGTGTCATTGGTTTACTTTCTTAATCAAAAATACTTGCAGAGTAGTTCTGGACATAGTCTGCCTTCAATGTCTTTTTTGTTTCTTCAGAACAGAGGAATTCTGAAATTCACACCAAAAGCAAAACAGAAATTGATCTCTGAGCAATAGGGAAATGTGATCTATGACAAGGACAAGCCAGCTGCTTGAGGCTCTGCTTCATGGTGTGTTTTCTCATGGGCTCCTGCAACTCCCTCCCACCACTGCTCTGGGAGCACTGGCTTACCATATTCTAGAAAGGTTTACTTCTAGGTATATGCTGCTGAGAAGTCAGTTCTATTAGCAAGGGCCAAAGCAGATTGAGTGTAAATATAATCACTCAAGAAGCAGAACTGGCCTTTTTATTTGTTTCTATTCAAACTGTGTTTTTTCTCAAATTTTTCCCTGGGGGATCTCAAAGTGCATATAAGTAGGACTGAGGGAAAAAGTCCCTGCTCATCTAATCTCAGTCCATATAGTAAGCAAGCTCAACTTAGCTTTCTATAGGAAAAGAATACAAAAAAGAAAGTAGTATTGAAGATCATCTGTATTCAGTTTCCTCTTTCAAGAATGCTTATTCCAAACCCTACAGTCCCTATTGTGATGAAGCTTGATCTATTTTTCTTGTAGCCATGTGGAGAAACACACTGACTTCTTGCCTAGGTGTTCAGAATGCATTCAGTCTGGCTAAAAGGGTTCAAATTAATCTTGCCTGGCTCTTCTGTTTATTGTTCATCTCCCCTCCAACTCCCTGTCCCCAACAACACTCATTCCACCTTGATCTGCTTTTTTTTCCTCTACACTTAACTGAAAAGTTGGCATTTGCCTCTAGGATTGTAGGAAGATTTCCATGTCTGCTTTCCTATGGAGGCAGCCAAAAATGTGTCAGGGAACCCAGTGAACCTTTTACTGAGGTTGGCACACTTAGTGTGGCAAGTTTGGTGGAAATTCTGGCAAGGATCACAGCCTCAGAAGAACTCTTCATTTAATCCCCATATTACCATGCAACTTTCCTTTGGGCCCAGAGATCTTTGCAGAGTTTCAGTAATGACAAAGTACAACTGGCATGATCTTACTTGAATTATGGGGAGTAACTTTCCCACTTTTACATTTTCTAGAACCCCTGAAATATGAGATGAAGAAACCTTTGAACTTCCACTGAGTGGTGGAAACTGTTGCTTTAGGAGCAAACCTCACCTGTGCAGCTGTCTGTGGTGGCAAGCCTGAACCTCACACTGAGCCAGGCAGTGCAGTCACTCTAACAATATATTTCATCAACAAATGCAGAGCCTTGTATTTATGGTGATTTACTTTGATCAACAGTTGTTAATTTCATTACTTTAAAGACTTGCTTTCTTGGGATTGGTGAGTCAGTAATTTGACTGTACTTTATAATCCAATCCAATAGAAGTCAATTATGAAGAATAAGAAATGAGAAAGGAAGCGAGCTCACTTGGTTCATTCCTTTTAGGATTTGTCATGAGCTGATCTTCTAAAGAATGCAGAGAACAACTTGCTTCCAGCCAGCTTCATAAATACAACTCAGATTTCAGAAATTCAGCCTCTATTGACTTCTTTCTCTCACATGTGAATCCTGATGAGGTCTGGTTTTGGTTTTGTTGTTTGTTTCCTTTTTAAGATGTCACTTCATTTCAGACAAGTTTGCTCCATCGTGAGAACCTCATTAGGTAGAGGTACAAAGAGAATAACCTTAAATAGTCTTTATGTTCTTTGTAAAACTGGAAAGATCTATAGGATCTGCAGAGAAAAAAAAAAAAAAAAAAAAATTTTTACACCATTAAATTCCTTGATGTGTTAGAGAAAATATACTGTAGCACCAATAACTATTATTGTAGCTACAGGCATTCATAGAGTCATAGAATGGTCTTGGTTTGGAGGGACCTTAAAGATCATCTATTTCCACCACTCCTGAATGGGCAGGGACACCTCCCACTAGACCTGGTTGCTCAAAGCCCCATCCAGCCTGGCCTTCAACACTTTCATGGAGAGGGCACCCACAACCTCCCTGGGCAGCTTTTTCCAGTATCTCACCACCCTCACACTAAAGAATTTCTTCCTAATGTCTAACCTAAATCTACCCTCTTCCATTTTAAAGCCATTACCCATTGTTCTATTGTTATATGTCCTTGTGAAAAGTCCTTTCCCAGCTTTCCTTTAGGCCCCCTTCAAGTACTGTAAGGCTGCTATAAGGGCTCCCCAGAGCCTCCTCATCTCCAGGCTGAGCAGCCACAACTCTCTCAGCCTGTCTTCATAGCAGAGGTTTTCCATCCCCCTGATTATCTTTGTGGCCCTCCTCTGGACTAACTTCAAGAGGTCCATATCCTTATTAAGTTAGGGGCTCCAAAACTGAACACAGTACTTGAGGTGTGGTCTGCTTTTTATTTACTTGCCTTCATAAGGACACCTGCATTTAGAAATGGGACAAAGAGTATGTATCATCCCTTCCTATTACTTCCCACATGGAATTAAGTGGATCTCACAACTGGGTGTTGCCTTCAGATCAGATCCTGGACTTTATAGTGTTGCCCTTGTGAGATTTTTTGGGGCTTTTTCTTCCAGTGAGGAATTGCTGAATACAGTGCTCTAATATAAAAGTTTATGTTTAACACTGGGGCTATTTGCAAGGCTATTTGTAGGAAAATGTGTAGTGTGGAATCTATGATCAGATACCATATCCTTGGAGTGTCATTAAAACTCAACCTTTTTTGTAGTGTAGTGCACTGTTGTGAGCATTTATGATCAGGCTATAACAAGAAAAGGGAGATAATGTTAATGAATCCAAAGCCATTTTGTGTGGTACCACATACTTAGACATCATGCTGAAGAGAATTTACTTCCAAGAGGAGACTGAAAACAGGGCAGCATAATCTTTGCAGATTCAATACTTGACCTTCAATTAAGGTACAGGTTTGGGGTAGAGAGAGGTTGAAAAATGAGGAAGCAAACTGAGGAAGTACCAAGGCCTTAACCTGGGCTCAGAGTTGCTCTCCTCCTCAGTGTAAATTAAAAATCACAACATCCTAAGGATCTTAGTGTATCATCAAAACAGTATTCAGATTTTCACCTTCACAATTCTCAAGCATGTGACTGGGAGTATTAGCATAGTATCATGAACAATGTGTATTTTTGACCTACTGCTCCCCTCCACATCAAGAAACATCCAGCCTTCTGCTGCAAGTGTAGGCTCATCAGGAAACTTAATTCTGAGAGAAAGCTCTTACTGTCTGACCAATATGGACATTCTGCTACTTGCTCTGAAATCCTGTTGGACGAGGTAGGGTTATTGTTATTTAATCAGTAACTTACTAGAAGTCATCAAGCTGCAAACCACTGTTCCTGCTGGGAGGTTTGAGTAATATCCCTTTTATTAAAGCACAACAGTGTTTTCCATGGGTATAGTTGACAGCTGGATTTTTTGAAATAGTGAAGATTACCTTCACATGAGTTCCACCACTTTAGTTTTACCTGAATTGTAGGCTCATGTAACAGTATGAAATGCTTTGAACTTAAAAACTTGGATGTTCAACTGCAAGGAAAAGTTTAAATTAGATTCTGTCAGAACTTGAAATTATCACTAACGTAGCAAATTATTTTATAGTTATTGTGCAAATTTTAGTAGAACTGTGCTGACTTTTAAGCTAAACAATTTTTTTTTGTCTTTACAAGAATGCAAGTGCACTTCATTTATTTCATCTATTAGAAACTTGAAAGAAAAATCATCATCCAATGGAAGGAAAGACACATTCTTAACATGCTTCTAGCATATAATCATTAGTTATTCCTCTCTCCTTTCCCCTCAACTTTCTTATCCTGTTGCACTGCTGAGGGACTAATATGAACTGTGGAGTATGTCACCAATAAAGATATACACATTGATTTAATTCAGAATATGAAAGTGTTTTCATTCAGATGACAAGGTGGATTAGCAGTTAAGCACTTTTTAGAAATTATTTTATTAAATCACATTGGCTGCACTGACCTCTCCCCTCTGAACTGTGGCCTGTCGTCCAGTTGATTGCCTCTGAACTAGGTTCACTGTGCTGAATTACAGGACTGTAATTCCCACCACTGTTCATGTCATATGAGTATGTTGGTCACATCTTACCCTTTCTAGGATACATTAAATATTGCAAACCAATAGATACTGAAGTAAAAAAAAAGATCAAGCTTGCTTTAGATGCATATCTGCTTTTCTTATGCCTTTTTAAGTGAAAAAAATAATACATGGGTAATTGTCCTATATTGCATTTAGAATAAAATGTAAACATTGTGCTCCTCTACCATTCTTTCTGTTTCTTAGAATAGGCTGGACTAGGGGGACCATGAATTGGCCTGTGCATGCAAACAGAGAAAAAATGCTGTTGTAGTGTTTAAAAGTAGATGTCATTAACTTAGCTCTCCTAAAACTAAGGCAGATTCCCAACAGTTTATCAGCCTCCATCAAAGCTTGGTGTTGTTAATGAGCATGGCCAGAGAGTGTCACCCACAGAAACTTTCTTTAAGTTCTGTGTATTGCAGACACTGACCCCTATGGTGAATGTGGCAAATCTTAGCTCTGGCTGATCAGTCCCTATCTCACCCCACATTCATAAATCCTGAAAGCAGACACTTCCCTGTGTCATATAAAGACAAAGCAGCTTGCATGACAGGGCCACTATTTTGCATGCAAACACACACACAAGATTTCTGCTCCCAGGGTCTTATGGGTCTAGCACAAAGGCTGCTGAGAGCTGGATGTTGTGGTCACATGGCTCCATCACATAATGTCATGGGTGTGTCCCCACCACATTTGACTTCTTGGTGATGTCTAGAAAGCTACGTTTAAAAAGAAGACAAAACCCGTTCAAGTCCTTGCTTAAAAAAATGGGAAAATAAATGACACTGTCTATAAGCTCAATGAGCCATATTTCTCGATTTACAAGCAATGAATTAACTGCTAAATAAATGGGTTGACACAACCAGAATGCAAATTGTAGGGAGGGGGAAGGAGAAAAAGGGAAACAATTAAGAAAACTTTAATTGTTCACAGTAGGTTAAACTCTTACCCTACGGCATATTGACAATAGCCCCTTACAAAGACTTGTTTTAGCGGTCAGTGGCCATACCAGATGAGCATTTGAGTTTGGATCAAGCATGCATTTTTGCAATAAATCTCCTGACTACTCCCACTATGCCGTGGCTCATGGTGTGGAGTGGTCTTGGACCATGCAAACTGGATTCCTTTGGGATGAAACTCAATTGCAATATATGCTCCAGCAGCACACTTTGTATGATCCAGTTGCTAGTAGTATTCATATCTGTGGGACCAAACTAAAGCTGGTTTAAATTAGCCCCCAGCCAAACAAATACTGTGCAGATATGGGACCCTCAGCATCATTTGTTCCCCTACACAGATGCTCTTCTGGCCACAACATTTGCAGCCATGGCTTGCTAAGGTGCTTGCTACTACTTTTTCTCTGGTTTCTCTCCTCTCAGACACTGCTGCTCAAAGTTGCACTGAACTGAGGCATCTGAAAGTTGCTCCATCCCAGGTGAACCCTGGATTAGTCATCATGCACATGCACACAGCTCCTGCATACACATCAGTGAATTACCAGAGAGAGCTTAAAGTCAGAAGGCACCAAAGAGGACAGCTCAATTGCTCTTAAAGGATGACAAAAGTGTAAAAGGTTAAATATGATGACATTTCTGTGCCTGACCTTTGCAGACTGGGTGTTACAGAGTCACAGCAACTTTGGGAATATAAAGCCAGAACAAAGATCGAGTACAATATCTTTGCCTCTGACTGTGGCTGGCAGTGGAGAAAGAATAAGGAATGTACACTGTGGTTCTAGCTTCAGAACATCTCAGTCTCTGCCTGATCTGGAAATTGTACCTACATCATCAGGTTTAACCCATCATGGACCTTAATTTGTATAATTTCTCTTTGAACTCAGTTATGGTTTTGGCCTTGAAAGCATCCTGTATGATGTGTTCCACAATTTCATTATGCAGTGTGTGAAGAAGTACTTCCTTTTGTTTTAAGTCTGTTACCTGATAATTTAATTTTGTATCTTTACTTTATGCTAGACGAAAGAGGGAACCATTGCTCCTTGTTTATCTTTCCCAATTAATCGTTAATTTTATAAACATCTATTGGATCTCTTTCTTCTGCTTTGAACAAGAAAATTCTGTGTAATTAAAACCCAAACGAAACCAAAAAACAACAAAAACACAACCAAACCCCAATCACTCCATTTCTGTGTTAGTATTTTTGTTTAACGTGAGGTCATACGTATCTTCATTTACTCTTCACTGCTTGGTTATTTCTGGCTGTAGCAGGAAGATTCCTTTCAGACCTAAACTAGAAGCTCTGCTCCAGAGTTGTTGCAAACATGCTCCAAGTTGTAACAGAAACAGATCCATCATAACCAATGACTGGCCCCACAGTCAGCTTTGGATCTAATGTCCAGGTGGCTGAACTAAATCTGGCCTGAAATTATTCCCCTTCAGGTGAAGAGCTCTCAGCATTTATTACTTTTTTCTGTCAGACCACCTTTCAGCCCCCATTTACTTTCTAATGTAGATGTGACCTCATTCTTCCTCTGTTGAAACTTTATCTAACTCCCAGTCATCCCAGTTGCCTGCTCTGCACTCTATCTCAGTCTAATAATTCCTCTTTGTGGTGATGGCAACAACATAAAACATTTATACAATGCTATAAGGATGTTTTCTGTTTTGCCCTGGATTGTTTTTCCACTAATTCCCAACCGTTTACATGCTGCTTTCACAGATGATAGGCACTGAACTGATGTTTTCAGAGCCTTGTCCACATGACACAAAATCTCTCTCCGGAGTGGCAAGAGCTCAACCAGAACACACTGTATATTTGTAAACAGAAAGATATTGTTTTCTCAATGTATGTTTTTTCAAAACTGTCAAAATTAAATTTACTTTGCCTTGTTATTTTCCAGTCACTCAATATCAAGAGATATTTCTGAACTCTTTGAAGACAAATTGCATTTTTGTTGCCTGAATTATTTAGTACCATCCACACACTTCATTACTTACCCAGTTTTTCATCTTATTTTATGAATATAGTCCAAGTACAAGTCACTGTATGATCCCACTGAGCTTCCCTGCACTGTGAAAACTGGTCATGTATTCCTTTACTTCCTATCTTTAACCAATTTACTACTCCATGTTAGAATCTTATATTTTGCTGTATGACTTCATAAAAGATGTTTTTGGATATGTAAGGAAACTGTATCAGTGATATCACCCTTTTCTGTCTGTTCACCTTCACTCATGACCTTCTCAAATTTTGGTGGTGTGACTTCCTTCCTCAAAAGCTTTGTTGACCATGCTATTTTATTTAATTTGTCCACGTGTAAACCAGTAACTTCCTGTTTTTTGTAGGTGCAAGTAATTTATCTGGTGTTCAAATCAGACAAGTTGTCTCTAGTTTTTGGGACCATTTACCCTCCAGAGTCCTTTTTAAAATAGTAGCATAACTTCTGCCACTTTCTGCACCTCTGAGATAGAAACCAGATTTTCAATGTTTGAGTTTCTTTGAGACATTTGGGTAACATCACATGAATGTAGGGATTTACAATTAATTCTGATGATTTATTTTAAAACTTTTCTTGGACTCATTCCTTCAGGTTTGACTGTGGGAAATTCCCTAAGCTTTCCTATAATGAAAACTTATACAGAGACTTAATTTGGGTTCTTGTGATTCTAGATAAAATTCATAGGTTTTAATTCATAAAACTGTCTTAGATCTCCGTAACAAAAAGCCTTGGTCATTCCCACTGAAGTGCTATGGATCATCAGGAGTTAAGGCAGTTGCAGAGGGAAGAGCCCCATTAGTTCCACTGTTTATTCCTTTTGTCTCCTCCGAGATCATTGTGGTGCCTATACCAGATAACTTTATCTGTAGAAACTGGGCATTCTCTTATCTCTGCTATGCCCATCAGCGAATACCAAGATATCTAGGAGACATTTAAAGTAGAGATAAGTTAGTAATTTTTTTCTGTTTCTCACTTCTTTTGTCATTTGATTTATAGAAATCACATCAGAACTCCTCTTACTGACAGAATATGCAGCATAATTTGAAAAAAAAAAAACCAAAACAAACCACACCAGCATCTATACTCCGAGTCAAGAAGGATTAATTCACTTCTATGATTCCTTCACATTAAGGCTGTCTACTCAGGACTTCAGAGCCTTTTGTTTTCAACTTCCTCTCAGTGGTTCTGAGGTCTGACTTCTGATGTTGTAGATCTTTAACCATGAATTACCAGCTAGCTGGAACAGCAAGAAAAGGATTTTTCATACCTGCCCTGTGCTCCACTTAGTCTCTTTGAGAGGTGCACAGAAGCTCTGTTGTTTCTTGTCTAATGCCAGTAGAGAAATTACCAGCAGCTTATCACCCCAGCAAGTTTTAAGGTAAGCTTAGCAGCCAAGTGTTGCTATTGGAATATTTGTCATCGGCACTCAAGGGAACCATTCTCACCTTGGATTTGTATAAACTTTGCATCTTAATGTGACAAACCATATGCATCCAACACATGTAAAGCTGCATTTGAATTCAAATGAGATTAAGAAATGGTTGCCCAACAGTCTTGCTTTTGTAAGTCTGTACTATGCCTTGCTACTGAGATACTGAGATATCTTCTTTTTTTTTTTTTTTTTTTTTTTCTACAACATCAAGCCTTGGTTCCAATGGTAGGGATGAATTCTAGTCATTGCTCTTTCCACACATTTTTGCCATTGTTGTTTTTTAGGGTTAAGTCCAACACATGGCCCTTTATTATACGGATATGAATCAATGGAGACACATGTAAGTGGGAGATGACAATAATTGGAGAACCTTGATGACTAAGGAGCTGCTAGCTCAGGGACTCCCAGATAAGGAACCAGCCATCTGGCCAGCCATTCAGCTGCCTGCTGTGAAGGCTCTGCATTTAAAAATTGTGTTATCAACTTTACAATAAAGAAGCAGCCACTTGATCATCAGCTTGCAGAGCAGACAGGACGAAGGGATCCATTATTTAAATACAACCTTTTCAGCCAGATAGGAGTAGGAGGGGAAAAGAGGAACTCTCTCTTGTCACTCAACTACCCAACAAGCAAGAAATGAACACACAGAGAGAACTGAAATAGTTACTTCCAGTGCTTCATGCTGCCGGAGAAAAATCAAACTGGTGGCGTTGTGTCCTTCCCATCTGTTCCAAACTATCTTCTCCTTCCAGAAGAACTGCAGAAAATAGGGTTTCATACAAAAAACAGGCAAGAGGAAAGACACTGCCAAAGCCTATTCCTTTTAAAAAAAATAGACAGACTACCAAGTCCTTGCATAGGTAATGAAACAGACGTAAATTAGTAGGAAAAATAAAATAACTCTGGTAGCACCTAGATAGTCTATATACTGAGGAACCACCTTAGATGATTTAGTACAAAAAATGTATACTAAAATGAATTCTTTCCTCGTGGGTAAGCTAGTACAACAATTAAGACAGCATTTTTCTCTTCCTAAGTTGGAACAGTTGACATGCAATTGCTAGAGAGAATAAACTCCTCCCAGCACCATCTTTACAAGCAAGAACTTCATTTACTATGTAGAAGATTCACTGGACATTTGAAAAACTGCTGTGAGCAAGCAGCACCCTTCTGCTATTGTGAACACATGATCTGCTCAATGCAGATAATCCAAGCTCCCTTCTTTCAGGCATTTAGCCTTACTAATAATTCAGATCTCCTTGGGCAGAGCCTGTGAATGTTGTTAGATTGAAGCAGCTCACCAAAATAATTTTTCTTGCCATTCTGGGATCTTGGAACTGGCTACAATATTCACACATTATATGAACGAATCAATACAAATTGTATTTGTAATGGAAGAATAGCTAGTATACAATGCACAACTTGGCAAGGTTCAAAGAACAGTGCAGTAACATGCTCTGAGGAACAGCTGGGAGAGAGGAGAATTTCCCACAAGATTTCAGTTGTTCAGAATGCATAATTACACACAAACACATACATGTGTGTATGCACATGCCTACCATCAAATGTTGTATATAGTGACCAAATGAAAAACTAGCCATGAATGTTCCCTTCTTGCTCTTGAGAAGAAAAATATATATTTTTTCATCTCATAACTCATTTGTATGATTTCTAATCAAAACATGTTTACAATGCATGTATTAGTCCTACAACTCCTTTACAGAACAGTTTGACTTCTGTTTAAATTAATAACAAAACCTGAATGTACTCTATTAGTGGGATGGGCTTATAGCTTTTTAGTGGGCAATGAAGATATTCCACTTTTTATTGTGCAATGAATACTGAAAAGCTAGTCAGAGACTAAACTTAATGTCAAGGCTTAGGCCTTTATAGATGTTTAACTGTAAAGTGAACAGGAAACAGACTTTGCTTGAAGTGTACTTCTTTGCTGACAATGCATCTGATTATTTGTGATATCATAAAGTAAAACAGTAGTTTGGAATCTCTGAAAGCCCACAGGGCCTTGCTTACCACAGTTTCCTCAGGGAAAGGGACTGCAGTACCTCAAGTGCTGGAGCCATCATTTCATAGAGCAGTGGGTACAATCAAAATAACAAAAATGTGACAACTCACAAAAGGAGAGAAAGGTCCTAGATCATGACTGATGGTGTATTGTATTTCTAGTTGCATTCTCATGACCTCTGATCCAGCAGTCATAGCTGGTTAGAAAAAAGGAGGCACACAGATGAAGTTTGAAAAATCCACCAGACCTCTCAGGATGGCTGTACCCTGTATAGGGTAGTCACTCCCTCAGACCTTTTTGAATCTTGTTAATTTCCTTCACCAGTCCTTCACAAAAATTGCATGAAAACTGGGTCACCAATTCTGCAATAAGAAAGGAAGAAATCTGGATATTTTCCTTTCTCTCAAGGTGAGTTCTCTATTGTTCTGTTTCTTTGTAAACCTATTTCTCATTCAGAGAAAAGTGAAGAGAGATAGTGGGTGAACCAACACTGGGAAGTGCAGATGCTTCACAGACAAAATTTTTTGTTTTCTCAGAAAGGTATCATCTGTTCCTCAAAGTACTTTATTTTCTCTCTGCTTGCTTGGAAACATGATCCAGACATGAATCAGATGGTTTACATCAGCTCCAGGCTGGATTATTGTGTCACATCTGAAGCTGAACGTGAACACAGTATTCAAGTTCTGACTGGTATAGAAATTGGCTGTATGCTTTCTGTGCTCAATTTTCTCTCTAACTGACTCCCAGAGAGCTTCCAGTTCTTCATCATTTCCAGAAGAACAAAAGGTTCAATCCTGTTCTACATAATACATCCCAGTTTGGTCTAGGAACTATCTTTTGCATGGTCAGTGCAGATTTCAAAGCGTAAGGTGAGTTGTCCTTATGTAATCTTCTGCTGCCTAATTTTGGTCTCCTGTGGAAACAGGCATTGCAGAGGCTCAGAAAGAGGACAGGGGATTGATATGCTTAAGGATGGGAAACCCTTTTACTTCTAGCTTCAAAGATTAAAAGAAAAACACAGAATAAAAGAGAGTCTTCAGAGCCTATCTTCTGGCCTAAGGCAGTGGAACAACCCTATAATAGGCTTCCTTTTTTTTTTTTTCCTCAGGAACCTTGGTAACATAAATTACTTCTGTTCTGTCACGAGATCACATTAGGCATGTGTCATGTAGGATTCCACAATCTCAAGGCACAACTCTGAATGGCAACAGAAAACCTCAGGAAGCCTCACAGAATTATTAATTCAACTTATGTCACACTAGGATACAGCCAGATATAGAATGTGTCATGGCAAATTACAGCTATGAAACGCTTTAGCAAAAAAGCAGTTCGACAACTGTGCTCTTTGTTTCAACAACCCCTCTAAAACTAACCATCAGAGAGGAACAGGTTTGGTTTTTTTCATGTTGCTACCAGGAGGATACATCCCAATCTCAGCAGCTGAGTGCTTTTAGGTCTTGTTAGTCATAATTACCAAGGGCTAGAACAGCCAGCTGACACCTTGAAATTACTGTGCTTACCAGGTATTTTACCAGCTGAAACAGACTGGTGTATGACCTGTTTAAATATCTGTGGAAGCACACTCCTGATTGAAGACATACACACTGGAACTGCTTTAGAGGCAGCATTACCCCACTGATGATTTGGGTCATCTGCTTCTCTTCTTGCCATATCATGCATAAGATTAGGGATATCTGCTTCTCTTCCAGTGCTCACTTTTCCTTCAGAGTTGTCTACGCCCTTGAAACAAGCAGTACATGGCGGCTTGTGTGTGGGAGGGGGCGGGGAGGCATCAGGGATGAAGTGGGACACCTTCATGGAGTACTGTATGTTAAATAACAGACTGAGAGAGGGAGTGATGAGTCTCTCAAGGAAGCATAAACACTATGTACTCATTAGAAGACTCATTATAAATAAAGTACAGGGAAGGTGCTCTGAGAGCAAGCTTTTTCATTGGTATTTATTAGGACAAAGAGCTCCTTTAATAGGGCAACTGAAAAGCACTCTGCTGCAATCATTAATAGGCATTACCACTTTTACTGACTTCTTGGGAACAGTTTTGCCCTTCTCACTGCCTCTGCATTAAAGGGACAGGCTCTTTATTCCATATTTATTCCAAAAGTATGAACCAGGCCATGACTGGGGGGAAGGAGTGCAAAGCCCAAGAACTTTTACATCTCAGCCCAGAGGCAAAGCTTTGCTGATGGAGTGAAACACAGCAGGTGGCTGATAGACTTGGATAGGCTCTTCTGCCTGGATTTCCTCTATTTTGGGAGCTCCAACTGGGTACCTCAACCCACAAGGGGAAAAATATAGCAAAAAAGGGGAGTAGGAGAGAAAGAGAGAAGCTTACTCTTTGAAGTTCTGCTATGTATTTTATCACTTCTGCCAGGCTGGATCAGAGTTATCTGCTTTAACTAAAAGCACTGTGCTTCTGGCTTTCAACCCACAAGCATGATTGTAATTTGGCACCTGAAAATGGTAGTCATTTTCTCTGTCAGGTTAAGTTACCCTTCTGGAAGCTGTGGGAACTACCAGCCTGCTGGAATACAGCTGTGGTGAATGGAAAGGTTTGCTGTTTGCACTTTTTAGGGTTTTTTCCCTCTCCTCAGTGGAATTTTGAAGTATGAAAAGATAATTTTTTGATGAGATTT
Source organism: Florisuga fusca (assembly GCA_038090715.1). Taxonomy (NCBI): domain Eukaryota; kingdom Metazoa; phylum Chordata; class Aves; order Apodiformes; family Trochilidae; genus Florisuga; species Florisuga fusca. The sequence goes on from JAAWXA010000002.1 coordinate 56,567,658, forward strand.
CTTTCCTCCTCACTGATGGATTGTACCAGGTTGTGCTTGATAAATGTGCATGGAAGGCTGAGCACTGTGAACAATTTGCAATTTTTGCATTATGTGATCTTGAGCCAACACATGCAATGAGCACTTGGAAAGGAAAATATTAAAAACAATTGTAAAGAGAAGAAAACTTTGTTATTTTCCACTAAAAATCATACACATATGACTTTGAATTGGATGGCTCTTCCATCTGCATAGGCACATGCACATGACAGTCCTTCTGCTTTTCAGAAGGAAATGAAATAGGTGAAATGTTTTTGTTGAAAGATAGTGTCTGCAATTGTAAATGTTGCATCCCCTAGAGGATATTCATAGAATCATAGAATTTTCAGGGTTGGAAGGGACCTTAAAGATCATCCAGTGTCCCTGTCCATGGGCAGGGACACCTCCCACTAGATCAGGTTCCTCAGAGCTGTGTCCAGCCTGCCCTTAAGAACTTCCAGGGATGGGGCTTCAACCACCTCTCTGGGCAACCTGCTCCAGTGTCTCACCACCCTCATGGTGAAGAACTTCTCCCTAACTTCCAAGCTAAATCTACCCTCCTCTAGTTTGAATCCATCCCCCCTAGTCCTATCACTACCTGACATCCTAAGAAGTCCCTCACCAGCTTTCCTGTAGGCCCCCTCAGATACTGGAAGGCTACAATGAGGTCTCCTCAGAGGCTTCTCCTCTCCACACTGGATAACCCCAACTCTCTCAGTCTGTCTTCATAGCAGAGGTGCTCCAGACCTCTGATCATCCTTGTGGCCCTTCTCTGGACACACTCCAGCACATCCACATCTCTTCTGTAACAGGGGCTCCAGGCATGGATGCAGTACTCCAGGTGGGGTCTCACAAGAGCAGAGCAGAGGGGGAGAATCCCTTCCCTCGAGCTGCTGGCCACACTTCTCTTGATGCAGCCAAGGATCTGGTTGGCTTTCTGGGCTGCAAATGTACACTGATGGCTCATGATGAACTTCTCATCCACCAGAACTCCCAAGTCCTTTTCCTCAGGGCTGCTCTCAAGCCAGTCACTGCCCAGCCTGTATCAGTGCTTGGGATTGCCTCAACCTAGTTGCAGGACCTTGCACTTGGTCTTGTTGAAGTTCATGAGGTTGGCATGGCCCCACCTCTCCAGCCTGTCAAGGTCCCTCTGGATGGCATCCCTTCCCTCCAGCGTGTCAGCTGCACCACACAGTTTGGTGTCATCAGTGAACTTGCTGAGGGTGCACTCAATGACACCATTCATGTCACCAGCAAAGATGTTAAACAGAACCAGTCCCAACACTGATCCTTGAGGGACTCCACTTGTCACTGGCCTCCACTTGGACATGGACCCACTGACAGCCACTCTTTGGGTGCAGCCATCAAACCAGTTCTGAATCCACCAAGTAGTCCATCCATCAAACCCATATTTTACCAGCTTGGAGACCAGGATGTCATGCAGGACTGTGTCAAAGGCTTTGCTCAGGTCCAGGCTTATATGTAGGTTGTATACATATACAAATAATGTATACATATACAAATAATACAATATGTATACATATACAAATAATGTATGTTGTGACCTTTCCATAGAAGGCCACAAGATTTGTCAGGTATGATTTGCCCTTGGTGAAGTCATGTTGGTTATACCAAGTCACCCCTTCATTATTTTTCTTCTTTAGCAGTGCCTCAAGGAGGATCTGCTCCATGATCTTACCGGGCACAGAGGTGAGACTGACCAGCCTATAGTTCCCTGGATCTTCCTTCTTTCCCTTTTTGAAAACGAGGGTTATGTTTCCCCTTTTCCAGTCAGTGGGGACTTCACTGGACTGCCATGGCTTTTGGAATAGAATAGACAGCGGTTTAGCAACTGCATCTGCCAGTTCCCTCAGTTCCCATGGGTTTATCCCATTGGGTCCCATCGACTTGCACACTTTCAGGTTCTTCAGATGGTCACAAACCTGATCTTCACTTAAAATTGGCAGTTCTTCCTTCCAGCCCTTGCCATTGTCACCTGTGACTTCAGGATTGTGGCTGGAGCTCTTGCCAGTGAAGACTGAGGTAAAGAAGTCATTGAGAACCTCAGCCTTTGCCCCTGTAGGACTGCATAGTCACCACAGCAAGGTGCAGTGGAGAACCAGGCTTGGAGTAACCTGTCTCATCTACCAACTGAATGATAAGCACAGTGCTGAACCCAAGCTGATTTTGCTATGTTTCTTCTCAGTCAGAGGTGCTAGCTTTGAGCTGTCCCAAAACTTGGAAGGAGTGGACACACAACAGCCAATGCCCAGAGGGGTCTGTGTCAGGCACTGCCTGAACACTGGTAGACAAGCACAGCACAGGATGTGCACCACAAGTTTTAGTCCTTGTTCTCTCCCAACTTCCTTTCTCCCAAGACAAGCATATCATGTACCAATCAAAGCCTCAAGAAGACTTTCTCAGCAGTCTTACTCTCTTTTGCCTCTGTGTTTCTATTTGCTAACCTTCTCCTTCTCTCCTCTAGTTCTTTTTATTTTATTCAACACTTCATGGTTTCCTCAGAACCAGATGTATGACAGTACTAGGTGAGATCAATGGTCTGCCCTGCTCATCACCTTTTTTCCTAAGAAGAGTCAGATGGGTGCTTCAAAGAGTTTAAGAACAGTGCAAAAATGTGGATAGAATTAATGTCTTTACCTTTTCATGTAGCATCAGGTCTAATTGAGTGCATGTTTTGTCTATAGAAAATCTTACTTAGAAAGAAGAAATTAATCTAGATGAATTCTCTGGTCCATTATTTCTCATTCATATAGATGTCACACACAGTAAGTATCTCTTTCGAGGCTGTTGGTGTTATATGTGTTATATATTTACTTACATGAAGTATTGACTATTCCTCTCCCCAAATAACTTTCCTCAGCTGTCTGTGGTGAAGATTAATGGGAGAACTATCAAAATCAGCACTGAGCTGTGAGTTTTGTCATTGTGGGATACCTGCAGATTTTTGTTTAAAGGTTTCCTTTTAAATTCATGAACTTAAATATGTCTGAAGTGCATAATGGTCTTCAGACAGGCTTAGTTCATTTGAAATCAGGCTTATATCCATTTAGATTAGAGAGACAAGGATCAATGCAAGCTGACATCCGTGCTAGACAATGTTAAATTGAAATGAGAGCAACCACACAGTAGTTTACACTACTTTAATCACTGGTTTAAAAAATAACTTACATTGAACTGTGGCCACCTGTAAAGAAAGGGCTTTGTTTTACCCCCAGTCATGCTGTTTGTGGGGTTTAGCTGAAACAACAGGACTAACAACGAGCACTTTTTAGTTTTCTCCTTCTGCATCCACCTCTCTCAAGATCTTCCTATTTTACAGGGTAGAGAGATTAGGAGTTTTTAAGGAAGGGCATGTCCAAGTGGTACAACACAGCACTGTGTAGCAGTACTTGCTCCAGGCAAGGTAGCTCAGGGACTGTATGAAGTATGATGCCTCCTGTAGTGATTGTCCAACCTAAGTAAGCCAGGTTGATAGTTGACTTAATAGTCATATTACACCTGACTTAATAGTTACAAATAGGTAGGGCTGGGCTGCATGGCATCTGAGAGGTACATGGCAGAAGGAAATGTGGATGGGAATTTACTCCTGTTCTTGATGACCTCCCATTTTCTGCTGGTGACTGCTTGGCTCTGGATAGGAACTGTAGGACAACTGCTGCCACTCCCTGTAGCTGTGGCTGAACTGAGAGTCTCCTGGAGCAAGTGGAAGATCCCTTCAGATTTTCCTCCCTAACGCAGACTTCTGGAGGAGATGTCTTTCTCCTTGGAATGGTGTAGAGCAGGTTGAGTGTTTAGTTATTTAATAAAATTTCAGAATTTCCATATGCAGTGCAGACTTAAAAAACAAAATGAGGAGAGGTTTGCTTATTAATGAATTATATTGAAGTACCCAAAATTTGTAATCATGGAAGAACTGGGGGAGTTTGAGCTGTGTCTCATGTCCCAACTGCTTGTGATGCTTATATAAACAACCAACACCCCTCTCCCCCCAGAAAACATAGGAAAGAAAAAAAAACACCACAACAAACTTACTTATATCAGGCCTGTGATGAGTATCTAACATCTTTGGTAATTAATCTGGACAACTTCCCAGATAACATATCTGTCCCTCTAATTCCTATCTCAAGGATGAAGTTGATCAGAGAAAAACTATAGGGAACTAGTGAGTTATTCTCAGTGTTTATCAGGGTAGCACCTGGAGGTGATCTGATCTTCCCGCCTCCTCAAAAAAATAAATCTGTCTTCCCCTGGCTAGCTCACAAATCTGCACTCAAACCCTTCTGTGCCAAACATGTGCAGGTGCACAGTATGTGTGTTACTACTGAGCCATCTGCAGCCTCCCCTGCATGGCAGTTGTTTTACTTTGGAGTTCCTTTCCCAACCAAATGGAGGTCTGCAGAACAGTTTCAATAGCACAAATTAAGAAGCTAATGCTTTCTCACGGAGAGATCAGCTTTGCCTGAGCTCACATTGCAGGAACAGAAGATTTTTCTCTCAATCTGCTTGTTCAACTAAAGAAAATATATGACAGACAAAGGAAATGATATTGTAGGGTCCATCTTTATCCCACACACATGGCATTTGTTGAACAGACATTTCCACGAAAGGGAAAAAAACCCTAGAAATAGTTTTCCATAATATAAGGATTTTTGGTCAGTTGGTAAAAGCATAATCATCTGACAGCACTGAGGAGGTGTCTGCCCCAGACCTGTCCCCTCAGCAGAACCACCCTGATATGAAGATCACACTAAGCATCCATGTCAGATGTCAGATGTATAAGGCATCCCAGACTCCCACCCCTCTCCCAAAAAGCATTGTCTTTTCCCCAAGCTAAGGATTTCCCTATCTTTAGCCCACTCAGATTGCGACAGGCTTCGCATTACTGTGCACAGGTCAAGCAGCCCCTGCGTTTGTAAAGAAAGGAAGGCAGTCCTGTGGCCATGAGACTGGGAGCCCCACCATTTCCAGTTATTGTTTCAGTGAGTGAAACAGAAAGCATCAGTGTGCCCTCCTGTTTTTCATAAACCTCAAGGAGCTGCCAGCCAGCACGCTGAGCTGGTGAAATTGATGGCTGACTAAATGAACAAAAGTGCACTATGGGGATCTCCCCATAGTCTGTCATTCACTGATGTTGTCCTCCCCTTGACTTCTGTGGGCTTCCCAGGGAGCCAGCTGTCACCCACACATAGGTCGGTGGCTACATTGCGTTGGCAGGCACAGGCACAGCTGTGAGTGCTGAACCAGAAACAGGTAGAGACCTTATCCGAGTGCCAGCAGGAGGTAGTATGGATGACATGTAATCTGGAAGCTTCCTGGAGCACCTAGGCACGTTTGCCTAATGTGACTTCAAACCCCCAAAGCTATGCCCAGTTGACCACAGCGGGCCTACAAATCAGGCTTTATTTGAAAAAAAACAGCAAAACCAAAAAACACAATGCTGACAAACTTTCAGCACTTCTGAGCAGATTAATTGTGAAAAATGTTTAGAGATCTCTTCCAAAAATAGGCAAGTAAAAACTTTCCTCTGATTATAGTACCCCCTATTTCTGTGGCACCTTATTTAAGACAGCCCCACATGGAAGCACACTCTGCCAGTGCCCACACTTGTCCAGGCTCTCAAAGAGAGAGGTGGAAATTGTGACCAAATGAACAACAAGGTGCCTAACTGCTTCAAAAGGAGTGTTAGCTGAACATAGTCCATTCTACCCCTCATGATTTCAAGAGCTTGTTTTACTTGCATGTTTTCCATGCCTCTGTATCATTGTGTATTTTAACAGGAGGGACAGAAGGGTGGGTTAGAACATATCATTTGATAAAAAGGACGTCTGGGATGTGAAACACTGTGTATGAGTGGGAGAAACATGTCAGTTCAGCCTTTTCTGGAGTGTAAGAAAAGTCATAATGTTTAAAATTTAAAAGTGAGCCACACAACAAAGGTGTGCTTTCCCAGGTTCTAAAACTGACCTCTCAAAAGTACTGAGATCCTCCTTTACTTGTGTCATATAAATGATCTGGAGTCAAGCTGTTTACATAAGGTTGAATATCATCAAACTGTAAACCACAGTGATAGAAATAGCACCTGTATTTGCTTGGAACAGTAGAGACAGCCTCGTTGTGTGGATGAATTGGGCGTTTGCTTCTGCCAGTGCCTGAAAAGTACTGAGTCTATCTCTTTTAAGGTCACTGGTATCTCCAGTTCTGAGAAGACACTTAAGGTTAACTTTCTTCAGCTATAGTTTGTATTTCAAACTCACTTTAATTTTTTCCTTTTCTCCCTCTTCTTTATCAGGTCAGTGCCAAAATAGAAGAAGAAAAGGGAGAAAAGTATCCCCAAACTGACATTCAATTATTAGAGAAAGTTTCTGTAAATGTATTTTATGTTTTGGTGTGTGTTTCTTTTACTAAAATGATTTCCTAATCCCTCTGGAATGAAAATTATTCAGACATCGTCAGTTCAAAGTTATTCAGAGAAGTAATTAGCAACCTTAGCCAGATCTTAGAAATATCTGTTTAGGCCAAATCCTTTTGCACAAAACTTTCAGTGACTTATTGTGTCTGCAGTTCAGACAGCCTGACCTTGGATAGATATTCTGTTCACTGTTCATCTCTACAGGAAAGCATTCATTAATCTAGAGTAAACACCAATATTTTTTCTAAAATTTAATTTCCCCCCACAATAACATTTTGACTCCATGATTTACAAAGTCTTAGAAATAGTTAAAATGACACATATGTTGTTTATGACTTAATGACATAGCTCTTTTCCTGCAACAAGCAGGTACTATTCACACAGAACTTCTCAACTGTCCTTGTCTGGCTCGAAAGGGAAACACACCCTCTACAAGACAGAGATGCAAGAGTAAACATTTGGCAGGGGCACGTTCCTTTCTGACCTGCTTGCTCTGTGCATCGTCAAGGATTTTATTTTAGCAAAGGTATTGTGTTCCTTCCAATGAACCTGAACACTCTGCTGTCTTACTGACATCAATCTGGCAGTTTCCATGTGAATGATAGAAGTGTCATTCCCACCTAGAGGGGCTGTCCATAAAAGTGAGCAGTGGCATCAGTTTCCAAACAGACCGTACATGACATCTCGTCTTACCTGTAAAGCACTTTCTAACCTGACAGTTGTCAAAGTCCCTATTGTCCAATGTCTAGCCTGCATCTTCTTTTCATTTTTACATGAACTCCAGTCAATGCATTGCTATACATGCATGATGCATGCTGTAAACAAGATCACCTAGGAAAAGAAGTCATTGCTTCCAGCCTCCCTGGGTTTCATGGAAGCTGATATAAGTTGTATGTAGAGAAGAAACCAGACAGCTTAACAATTTTATCTTTGCCCCAGAAGTTTCCTCTTTTTGGTCCTGAGGGTGGCAGATAGCCCTTCCTTTTTTTCAAGGTGCATTCCTGTATTTTACAAAAGTCAGGAACTGAGCTCTCAGCAACATTTGGGAAGCCAAAGCACTACTTTAATGGAAGAAGTGATTACATTAGCCAAAGAAACCTGACTGTGACAGATGCCATCTCAACAGAGCAGTTTACAATTTACTACCAGGGAAAGAGAACAGAGGAAGGTGAATGCTGACAAAAGAGCATTATTTTACAAGCTAACTGCTTTTGAGATGAATGTCAGCTCCTTACCTTATAATGAGACATATCTGTAAATCCTTTATGCAAGAGGTTAATAGGAGCTGGCAGTCTCTGACTCTCGCGGTTCGTTCAGCGCTACACGGAAAGAACCACAGGCGGCACGTTGGCAGAAATGAGCCTAAGGGCCAGGAGTCAAAGCTGGTGTCCCCCACAGTGATTAGATGGCACATTTGATATAAGCTAGAGCAGCACAACTGACAGATAACTATGTGGAGGTGGCAAGATCTTATATGTAGTAACTGCTTCGGCTCTCTAGAACCCAGCTATCTCAATAAATGCATATGTTTGTTCAAGAAGTCATAGAAACCTACAGCCAAGCCCTGTAATGAATTCAGGGGGTAGTTTAATGGAAATCTCAAGAAGGAATGTAATTAGATGAAGTCAATTAGGCTGCTTGGGGATTTCTAGCTGTTGTTGTTGCTATCTGGGAACCCTAATAGGACGATTAGGATTAACTGAAATCAGCCTGATTGATTAGGGCATATAAACCTACATATGCCAAATTCCAGGGGGACAGTGTGCTGCAGCTTGAATCCATCTGGAGCTATGAGTCAGGAGGACGAGTTTACTCTGCTGGCCTTGGAGAAAGCGACACATCAAGACTAGCTACACACAATATAAGCAAAGCCAAGCAGTGACACAAAAAGGCTGCTAGGGAAAGAACTGATTTTATCTGTTATGACACTGTGTGTGAAGGCTATCCAGTCAATCCTGGGGAAGTAAGACTAATACTAAGCAGATCTTTTCCTTTTTTAAAAAAATGGAGTGTGTATATAACAAAATACACCTGCATTGTCTTTGTACAGCTTTTTACGCCCAAGTCCTTACTCAACATGGCTGTGAAATTTCCCAGGACATTGGAATCTTCTTACTACTGCGGTCCTGTTAGTTCCAGAGACAAATTTGCAAATGTGAATTTCAAGTGCATGAAAAAAACTGTCAGTGAGCAAATGCTGATGCCTCTGTGTCACATGGTCAAGCACACAAACGCTTATTTGCATACATTGAAAATCCACTCTATGCTGTGCATGGAAATCCCACCTGCAACCTGCTCAGAGGACAAGTGAGTTATCTTGGCTGTATTTGTTGAGGAGAAAGATTCTCACGGCCATCTCAGAAATAAAGGCTGGGGTGCTGGGGGGGGGGGGGGGGGGGGGGGGGGGGGGGTGTGTGTGNCACCTTACAGCCCTGGGACCCTAGGGGCACGCTGGGGCTGTGGTGGACCGAGGGGAGTGGAGGGGAGACGACAGACCAGCTTGCTTTTCTTCAAAGGAGTGGCTCTAAAGCAAGGTAAAGCAGTCAGGGAAGGATCCTGAGGGATCTGATCCCAGTCATTACCACTCGTGCGAGGGAGAGGATATGTCAAGGGTAGGGAATATCTTGGGGGACCTGCAATATGGTAACTCACTTTCAGCTAAGTGGAGAACAACAGCTTTAGCAGTACAGTTTAATAACAGGCGAGGCCACTTTGTGCACTGGCAGGGCTGTTAATGCACAGTAGTCTGCCTCTCACTGTTAGGAGAGGAACCCCGTGGTTCCCGTTTGACAGCCAGGAGGTAAAATTATTTTGCCACTAACATTTCTCTTCGGCACAGGACAGCGGGGTTGCACGTTGCACTCATCCTGTCTGCAGCCTCCCACACCTGCAGCTCCCTCTCACAACACAGGAAGGTTCCCATGGGCTTGGAAGCCAGGGGTTGTTTTTTTTTTGCTTTCCTCCCGCAGCTCCCATGCTATTCAACTCTATTTGGGTGGCATACCCGTCTGTGTACCATGGCTGCCAGCTGTGGAGTGCTGTGCAGCATCCTGGAGTGCCTCCAATGGTATTTTGAACAATTAGTAACCAGCCCGGCATGATCATATCCTAATGAATTACTGAACTGTTAGCTTCTGGTTGAATACTGGGCTAAATCATGAAAGAAAGTGGACACCTGCAGATTGTATTGGCCAGACCTGTCAGTGAGAATTTGCCTGACTTGAGCCCACAGGATTTGCCTGATCCCTTCCCAAATATGTCCCGTATTGTTGACCTCAATATTGTTAATTTCTCCTGCTGTTTTAGAAAGCATGATTCACACAAGCATCATGCAGCAATTTGAAGAAACCGAGGCCCTATCATAATGCCAAAAGCCACAATCACTAAATGGCACTTTCCTTAGTTACCTGTTGACCCATGAAAGCATTTTTCTTCCATTAATTGTGCTTTATTAGGAAATGACAGGAAGCAGGGGATTTTTCCCAGTATTGCCACCTTGCCCATATTATTAATAATCCAGCTCATGTATTCACAAAACCAGTGTAAATCTTCCAAGAGAAAAGCCATTATAAAAAAAAAGATTACTCAGAGAAAAATGTCTGAATGTATCTAATATTTTTGTATCTCTTGCTCTATTTTGCAATACATCTATCAATACATTAATGAGAATTGGTATAAAAATGCCACTGATCACTCTTAAAATCATTTTAATCAAAGCACGTTCTTCACTGAAAAACATTGTGTATTTTCAGTAACAATCTTAACATAAGTTGTATAAAAATCATGAAGTCTCCATTGAATTCTGCTCAGTATAAATTATTTTGCTATTCCCCCTCAACAAGTCCAGGATCTTTTTCCCTTTCATAAATGCTTAATATTTACGGGCCTGGCTTTGTGGTAGGTGTAATCATATAGGTAATCTATCAGTAAACCTGATCACTTCTGACAGCAGATACTAGTGTGTTTTCTGTTCTACAACAAACCAGTTACAATTGACTGGAGCACTTTCTAAAAGAGATGTTCTTCTTTGTCCTGTTTTTGTGTGTGTGTGTGCTATAATCCTTTTCATAATTTATTTTTCACTAAATTGTTTTACTGCACTTGGCTTGCAGGAAGATTTAATCTGTATTAGAAATGGTTCAACTGTTCAGGTTTTTTTCTAGTTAAAAAAACCTAAAATCACCATATTTCATATAGTTAATGTCATTTTCTTCATTGTGAAGAAAATCCAGACAGTCCTGGATAAGCAAAAGACTGCAGGCACAACTTGCTTCTATCGCTAGACTATTTCACAGCTTATTTCATTTGCTGTAAGTTTTCACAAGATTTGATAGAAAGTCTGCAAGACTTCAGGGAAAAATACAGAATTGTTTTTAACATGGTGGCATTTGACCAAATGGAAGGAAGGAGGAGGGGGTACGTGAAAGTCAAAAGTGTAACAGAGGCTGGAAATTCTTGAACAGATGTAGCAGGTGTAAACATGTTTCCTTATTTGGGTTCCTGGATTTAACATCCTCCTACAAGACTTCCATGTGCTCGGAAAAAAGGTTATATGCGCAGATGGTAAACCGCTAAAATGCCCAGAAGGTTCAAACTCATCTGTGCTTGTGAAGACAGGGAGAATTTCCCATCGTCTGACTCACAGGTGTTTGGAGCACTCTGAGTTAGAGGCAGGTTCGGCAGAGCCGCTTTGCTTGAGCAGATGCCTTAGGTCGTGTGTTGGAAACACACAGGCTCTTTTTCTGCTGATGTCCAAACGGCTAAGAACATTAGGAGAGCTCCCTGGAGCAAGGAGGTGGGGAGAGACTTTTTGGCATGTGGTCCACACAGTCATTACAAATTGAGGCTCTGGGCTGTTGCTGTCCCTGGGCTGCTGCTCTCTCTTCCTGACACATTGCACTGCCTCGGGTCACTGCCTCGCTGCTTGCCTGCCCATTGTAGTTTTGATCATACATTCCCTTTTGGCACAGGATGATTATTTTCTGCATTCTGCTAGGTCCCCTTCCCGTTTGTCCCTATTAGTCCATTTCGCGCAGGAGCGAAAAGAAGCAGGTGTCTTAAATGCTTGGCTGACACGCTGGAATGGGGATGCACGGGGGACAGCTCTGACTGTGCAAGCCCTGCTCACAGCCCTCTCTGCCCGGCCTTGTTCAGCAGTGAGAAAGCACAGGGCCTGCAAACAAAAGCCTTACTCATTATTAATAATAAATATACCTGTCAGGCTTTGCCTGCAAGGAGCCATGATGATACCAACACCAGGTGGGCAAAGGATGGGCACTGCCTCCACAGGTGTGCCCTCCGCCCAGGAATGGCCTGCGGACTCCACTCGGAGCACCCCACCTGCCTCTGTGTCAGATGCCCCCATCCCTGTGACGGGCTGGCTAGCAAGCACTCGTGACTCCTTGTCTTTGGCCAGATCTTTGGCTAGCGTAAATCAGTTATGTCAGCTGAACAGCTGGCCTTACACATGCCTGCTGGCCTTTGCCAGCATCCCTCCAAATACTCTGCAGGGTCAAAAAGAGCCTGCCAGCATCTCCCTGAGGAGCAGCTGGCTCAATCCAAATTTAGGCAAGAGGTAAGCCATGCTGATGGAAGGAGGACAAGTAGCCAAGCCACCCACTATTTCTTCCCCCCAGTGCCCCTCTGGTTTTGCGAAGATCTTAAGTAGGTATCAAATCAGCCTGCAGGACTCACACACTGGAAAGAGGATAAACAGCAAAGTGGTGAACTTGTGGGTGACACGACTGTATTTGGTAGTAAAAACATGACATGTGACAAAAACACAATCTCATGATATTGAGTAATCGGGTGATACAACAAAGGAGGAAATGCAGCGTAAATACGTGTATTGTAGTGACAGTGGGCAAAGCCGACAACTTAAAATACAGAGCTGAAGGTGCTGGACTAGCTGTTAGCTAGAAGAGATCCTTGAGGCACTGAGAAATCTATTTATATATTTCTAAAATGACAGCTCCATCCTCAGCAAAGTTCAAAAAGGCAAATATAATTTTGGGGTGAGCATGGAAGGAGACAAACTGAAAACATTGCTACCTCCTGATGTAAACACGTCCCACATGCCTGTGCCCTGACTGTGGTGTTCTTCAAGCCCACTAGCTCAAAAATTGTAAAGCTAGAGCCAGAGGAAGGTCCAGGCTGTGGGACAGTTTCTGTGCTAGCATTTCAAAATAGACAAGGAGTATCTGTCTGGAAAACAAAAATGTGAGGGGGATATGAAAGACATCTCTAAAGTCATGAATGGCACTGAGAAAGCAAATGGGAAACGATTGTAATTGACTCTCATGCCACAAGAACTAGGAGCATCAGATGAAATTATTAGGAGGCCTGATCAACACAAACAAAATAAGGGCTCTTCTTTACACCCTGCTTTGTTGGAGCATGCCACTAATTGTCACAGGATGCTGCAATGTCAAAAATTGATATGGGTTCAAAAAACGATTACACAAATTCATGGAAGCAAAAAATCCATCAAGGGCTATTAAATTTAAAGAAACCACATCTGTCTCAGGGAAGTCCCTGAGCCACAGCTTGCTGGAGTTTGGGACATCGTGCCAGGGAACTATCACTCTGTGCTTACTCCTCTCTTATGCTGTTCTCCAGGCATCAGCTGTTGTTTATGTTTGAGACAGGCTATTGGGCTGGATGGACTTGTCTGAACCAGCATGGCTGTTCTTGTGTTTTGGATGCCAGGAAATTAAGTTTTCCACATCCAGTCTGTCAGAAATGATGCCCTTTCTTTCATAAAATGACTTGGGTAGACTGATTCTTGAATTTGTCATCTCTTGAGTATTGTAACCACCTGTAATGGGATTTGAAGTTTGAGGCAACACAGATGTTGCTCTGAGGTAGTGCATCTCCAAAGCATAAGAAAAAGCAGGGGATACACATTTCACTGGCTCTTAGGCTCCCACATGTTCTGGTTGCAGACTTAGTGCTCAGTCTTCAAGGACTAAGTAGCCAGGGCTTCAGTGATAACCAGAAATTCACGTCTCAGAAATCTGAGACATGCTTTCAGGTCCCACATTTGTGAAAGCAAACTGCCGAGGTTTATGACAACCCACACCCTCACAAGCAGCCCACGCCAGACACCAAATCTTTTTGTGTTTAATTATTTAAAACATAGACATACTCGAAGATGGAGCCTACACTCTAAGCTTTTCACCACACACAAATGAATCTCGGTGTGACCAGTTCCTACAGTCAGCAGCTTCCCGCTGCTTTTGAACACAGGAACAATGGATTGCAGACACCCTTCTCCCCAAAGCCACACATTTTTGGGGGGTTGCACCGGCTGAGGTGAAGCTCAAGAGCAGCAGCACATTTCAGCGCTTGTCGAGTTAGCACAGCACACACACACCAGAGGTTCGGCGCTTTCTGCCCCTTACATTTACCATGCAGCCCCAGAGCCCCAGTCCTGCGCTCCACAGGCAAGCAAAGCTCATGAAGTTCTCAATTTGCCTACAGGACGACTCTAATTAAACAGCTTTTCAGGGGAAATCAGATTGGAGCTAATGAGCCCCACGTGTTGGTAGCTACCGTTCTGAGGTAGCTATCCTCGTTCCAGAGCCTTTTGCCTTTTAAAGGGGGATGTCTATGCAGTGATTACTGAATAATTAATTTCTTCGTTATTATTATTATTACTACTACTAATGTGACGGACGCTGATTCAAAGAGTGACCCTCCTATCTTGAAAGAGCAGCCGTGGCTCACACCCCGCGGCTCGGTCCCTGTCCCTGGACACCACTCTGCTTCCCTGGCCGGCACTGAGCCGCCATCCGCAGCCGAGGGGGACTGCGCTCCGCTCTCCAAGTCGACCACATGAAAGGTTCAAATAAGTGACAGCGGGAGCACAGCGGCCGCCGGCCTGCCCCGCACCGGGGCTGTGGGAAGGCCGGCAGACAGCCAGCCCTCACCCCGGCACACACCCCCACCACCACCCCCCGGCATCCCGGCAC
>JAAWXA010000002.1:56582090-56775542 GCA_038090715.1 Florisuga fusca
TTTTTTTTTTTCTTTTTTTTTTTTTTTTTTTTTTTGTGGCATCCTGTGTGCCCCCATCTGTTTGGGGGAGTTGGGGTGGCACTAGAAAATCTGCAGACAATTTCTGTTCAGTCCTTTGAGGTGCTGTGGGTTGGTTCCCCCCTTAAAAAAACCCAAAGGTTACAGCCTCAATTGCATCACATCAGTTGTTCGTGGGGTACATGGGTTAAGTATTGTAAAGAGAATAAATTGTTATGTTACACATAGCTGAGGTATGCAGTAAAAGTAGAAGTCCAGAACAGGTATAACAACGCAGTTTGGTTTGATCAGGTATCCGGGTCAGGGTATTGGGGCCTGTTTGACCACTGGGGAAGCTGGGGTGGGGGTGTTCTGCCCCAGGTGAGGAAGGGACCCCTGGAAGAGCCTTGCCTGGGGCCAGCTCCTGACTGACCCTCTTTCCTTGGGGCTTGAGGGATGAGCTTATTCAAATGCATCCCTGGTGGGGGGCTTTGGTGGGTAGAGCCTGGGTGGCCAAAGGAGTGCTCTATCTACCTGCAGCTCTGAAGTTATAACCAAGAAATCCCAGGACAGAAATGACAAGTGGCTTAGCAGGCAGAATTTATTTTATTTTATTTTATTCATTGGTGACTGCAAACCAGTGCTGGGTAGGGAGAATGAAGGAAGCAGGGTTTATTAAAAAAAAAAGTAACACGTCAGTTTACATTTTCCCAGAAGTTCAGTAGAGGTGGTCAGCTCTGAAAGCCAAATCTTGTATTTGAAACATTCAGGCTCATGGAATTACTCTGGAAATGGGAATAGGGGGCTGCAGAAACAGGACGGCTACACATAAAGGCACAGTTTCCCTTGGCACTATCCTCCTCCTTGACTCTGGTGACTCTGCTCACAGTGTTGGGAAAGGGATTTTTTCCCATGGCTGATAGGCATACCATAGAGCCTCAAAGGGGCAAAGCACACACAGAGACCGTATCTGGACTGGCATTGTGAAAACACAGCAGCAAAGAAATCCCTCCTCCAATTATTTCACTTCCTTGCAAGAAATTTTAGCATGCAGATGTGGCTAATTCAGGCAACAGCTGTGTCCATGTTTTGATCTAGCTTCAGTGATTCAGCCTGCTCCTGCATCTCACTGTGGCTGTCCTGTACAAGAAGTGCACCTTGCTGATGGTGCTGGAGGGCTGTTTGCAGGGAGGTGCTCAGGCTACACAACTGCAGGTAGAGTGACAGTGGAGAGACATGAACGTTCCCTGCAGTTGATGAAAAGTGCCAATGACAATCCTATTAAGAGTTGTTTCGTAAGAAAGAACAGTCAACAGCAGACAAGTTACAATCAAGTTTTTATTTCCATCCTCAGCCCCAGACCTGGTTTGAATTGTGTGTCATTAGAATGATTGGATAACAGGTTTGTGCACAATGCTGAAATTAAACTTGACCCATCTAATTAATCATAAATAGCCATTGGATATTGGGGTTTTTTCAGCTGTCAGTGATAGACCTCATCTAAAATAGGAAAACAGTTCTAATGGGTAAGGAGAGAAAATATTAGCAGAACAGGCACACAGAACATCAATATAATGCAAGTGAGTTATCTTGCACCTGAATGGTGTGCTTGCTTTGGAAAACGTGGGGGGAAAAAATCGAGTGCATTTGGCACCTGGGAAGCTGAAGATGAGTGCTTCTTATGGGGCTTCTGCAGTTGGTTTGGATAACTTTGCAAAAGGTTCACTGATTAGGCCTGTCCTTGTCACTGTTTGACAACAGTCACAACAGTCACAATAGAGAATTCCCCCCACTGTACGCAGAATAGCTATCCCTTCTTACACACCACTTTTGAGTACAAGGTGAAACAACCCTCTGTGGAACTTTGGGAAAGAACAGACATGGGAGAGTGCAGTAATTTAATTAAGTGTCAGAAAAAATAACCTAAATAACCTATACACCACATAAAAGTGTAACAGAAGCCAAAACAAACAACTTCTCAGCTTTTTTCTAGAACTTACGCAAATTCTCTGGTATAGAGTGTCATAGAACAGATCCATCTTGGTTCTTTATAAGGTAGTTCACTACGGCTCCATAACAACACATTTTATGGTTGAAATATTTGCCCAGTACTTCAGATGTGAGAAAAGTGGTGTTTTCAAGGCGAGTCAATATAACTAATGAAAAAAAGGGAATTTACGATGAAATAGAGATAGTAGACTGCAAAATCTGTCCCAATTTTGTGATGTATATTATCTCAAAATTTCCTGTGAATTAACATTAAGTTCATAGTGCATAATAAGTGCGTCATTTGGCCTGGTACGTTATTTCAAAAGGAAGAGTTAAGAATATAAAGGTACAATCCCAGGTAGCATCAAAAGCACCCAAACAGAAAATATGTTTGGTAGCAGGATCAGTGATATGCTACTGAAAGTCTTTATTGTCTTTATAGTTGGGGAAATTTTGGAATTTATATTTTGCAGGAAATAGAGAAGGAATTTTTTTTTTTATTTAAATTTTAAAAAAAATTCAAATAAAAAGTATAAGAATTTTGAAAACATAATTCAGAGACAAGCAGGTGATTTTTTTTGTGTGTGTGTTCTTAAATAAAAAATATTTAGAGTAACTTCTATTTAAAGATTACTAGTGGCAACAGAAAACAGTCATTTAGGGTAACTGTCTTCTAGTACAGTCTGTCTCCCATTTATGTTGCAATGCTCAGAATGTCAATATTATTTCATTACAACACAAATAGGAGATACATGAGTATTAAAGTTGTTTTGGTGCTAGATAGCAGGAGTCCCTAGGGATATGACAGTAAAATCGAATGATTTTTCAACTGTCCTAAATATCACATAGGTAATAGTAGTGCATGTGCCATGAACAATATATAAACGTGTGAAGACACAGTGTGAAAAAGTCTGTATAAAAACTAGCCATTAAAACCATTTTAAACTAGCCTTTAAAATAACATTCAGATTTTTAAAATGTGTGTAATATTTGCGTTTATAAATAAAAAAAATTGTGGAAGATTTTTTTTTCCCCCCCCAGAATTGTATCACTTGTAATCTTTAATAAAAAGAGATCCTGCTAGTTCTGGCCATGTGTAGATTTTAAAAGGAGTGGGTGATCTGCCTGATTTTCCTGTCTCCCTCTTCAAGCAGCCCCCAGATGAGCTGCTGCTGAAAGGCAACTGTCTCTGATGACTGGTTTGCAGGGAGGTCTGCTTGTTCCAGCAGAAAGGCTTCCATTTCCATACTTGCAGGTACACCTATGGAAGAAAGCTGAGGAAGAGATCTATGCCTAGCACAGATTCTTAGGCTTTTCCTGAGCATCAGGCAAGCCTCGGTGAGCCCTAGGAGAGAATCAGTGGGTTCCCGTTTCTGTTTGCCCAGGTTGAAGCATTGTTACACAGAACCAAAAAATCAGCCCCCATCTCTGTCCACCATTTGTGCTTCTAAAACTAGAGAACCACAGAGACTGCTTTTAAATCTCCCTGTGCTCTGGACCATTGTTATTACGTGCTCTCAATCACTTGTTGTCTTTATTATTTCACATTTCGAAAATATTTTGAAGTTTAAAATTACAGCTTCCATAAAGACAACATGTCCCATCTTTAAAGTGGTGGGTTTGCACTTCTTTTTTTTATCTATTTTGTCAAAGTTTGTGGCTAAAGCAAGTATAAAGGTGACCATTTTACACCTGCTGGCTGACAGTGGACTTGCTTGTTGTGGTTACCTTTCACATCTGTCCTTCAGAATTAAATGGTAGAGCAGGAATCTGCAAAGTGAAAGTAGAGAAATCTGCCTCACCATAACGAGACATTACTGGAGGCAGAAGATACACACAGGCTCCCACCTTAGACCAAGCAAGACTACATTGCTGGCAAGCTACATTCAGCAAAGAATTATTTATTCCCCCATTAGTTATTTGGAGTACATGCTGCCTTTTCAGTATAGATATGCACAGATCCAAACTAGAGCTTCCGTCACTAGGGCCTCCGAGTAATATAATGATGGAACTGTTAAGCAGTAATAATGAGTGAGACCCTAACTACAACTGGCTTTCCATTTCCTAGAAGCAGCTATTCAAACCTATTCCCAGAGAACACATTGGGCACATCACAGAGCAAATGATGAGCCCAGATTTGTTAGGTATGTAATGAAAGAGGGTAACACCGTGAAGTGGATGAATTTCTCACTGTGGGGTTGCTGCACAAGCACAGGGCCTCAGAGCTCTTCCCAGTCCTGTAGGAGAAGAGCAGGATGTATATACAGTGGTTGGGTTGGAAAGGATGGGATGAGACAGTACTCATCTCCCATATGGTCACCACTAGAACAAGGGGCTGGAGATATCAGTTATGTTGATTATTGGGGATGTCGTGTTTGTGCTCCTTAGATGATGTGTGACTTTGGCTAGGCAGGCCAGTGAGTGCTATGGGGCTGGAGGTGGTTTGTCACTTCTGCTAACACTGATCCGCTTTGCTGGAGCACTTCAGTCCATGCTGGAACCCCTGTTTTTCCCCTCTCTGGCAAGTACCCTAAAGGGCTTCACTGAAGAGTTATTCTCATGCTCTCTGATTCAGTCAACATGCAAACATTGCAAGCAAAGTGGAACAGCTCCAAAACAAGAGGCTGTGGCAAAATGGCCTCATAAGGCAATCTACTTGTATTTAGGGCACGCTTCTGAGGCTGTGGTTCACTGGTGCTCTAAGTCCAGATCCAGGCTCCTCCAGTGTGATCTAATACATCCCAGCTAGATTTGCACTGCAAGTGCTGACACTGGGTTCACACTGCTTCCAAAAATGTTGATGGGTTATCTTCAACACCCAGCTTTATGCTGACTGAGACTAGTTGTTGTCTTGCAGCCAGCAAGAGGTCAGTGTAAGGATAAAGGCAGCATAAAAACGAGTCACATGAGAGGCTCAAGAGAAATAAGTTCGAGTGAGTTCCTCTGGCCTGGATGAGTTTGGTATTGCTGGTATATGTACTGACTTACACAAATCTAGGATCCATAGATTCAGGGATGGGAGAAGTGTTCTCAAATCTCCTCTGAGAGTAATTGGGACAGAACAATTGCTGTAGAATGGGTTATTGAAGATACTTGCTCAAGAGGGATGATCTTTTGTTCAGACTCTGGTCAAAGTGACGGTCAATTTATTGGAAATGGAATAAATTAACAACATGTAAACCCAAGAATATCTATTGTCTCTTTTGTGGCAATCTTACTAGATGTTGTTGAACTACTGCCTTCAAAGTTTTAAAAGGAAAATGGATTTCTAACCCCCACCTCCAAACCATTTTTCTGTTGTTAAGAATTCTTGTGGATTTCAGCAGAAATAGAAGAAAATTGGCACTCCCAGACTCCGTCTTCTGCTAAGGACTCAACTGAAGCAAACACTTCAGTTTACATACCATGTGCCTATAGCTGGATGCTTCATGCAAATAGCTTCATGCAAACTTGGAGAAAACTTGCCCCCTCTCAAAGTCTAATCCAGATATATGTTGTTCACATATATAGTCATTAAGAAATAATGCCCTTAGCAAAGGACATTTTCTGGGTATTAATAACTGGCTGGGTGAGTATATGGCCTGCGAATTGCAATTTAAGGTGCAAGCTCCCTCTGTTCTGGCATGTGAACTTCCATTTAAAT
Organism: Florisuga fusca; assembly: GCA_038090715.1. NCBI lineage: Eukaryota > Metazoa > Chordata > Aves > Apodiformes > Trochilidae > Florisuga > Florisuga fusca. Next base: position 56,587,720 of record JAAWXA010000002.1, read on the forward strand.
TAGGTTCAGTTGAATTTAGAGTTTTTCATGGCAAAAAGTTCACTGTGCTTCCTCCCAGTTTAATGGGTGGCAGTGCACTCTAGAAACACAACTTTCAACTGTGTCATCAGTGCCAAAGTACTACTGCTGTGAATGTGACCAAAGACACCCATTTGTTCTGTTGGGGCTTTCAGAAAGTTTTGACTGTTTTTTCTGTGGTAGTGAAGGAGTTATTTTCAGAGCTGTAAGTGTGAGAGTTCATACCAGATCTTTCAGTTCAGTGTGTACATTGAACACTGTCATGGCCCATCAGCTACAGAAACATGGAGGTAGGGAGTGGTAGGAGATGGGGTTTATGGAAGGAATGATAGAAATATGGAAACCAGAGATGTTTCTTGCCTGAGAACAATTAGAAGTTTCCTTGTATGCCAAGTGGGCCATTTTAGTAGTTGTGGCATAAATCGAAGATAAATTAAAACTCCGTGAGTTTCCTTAAAATGAAAGAAAATACAACTGTTAGAGATTTTCAAAGATCTTTGCCCTGCCTGAGCAGAGATTATGCTATATGCAACCTTTGCTCCAATCAAAGAGCCCAAGGGCCATCAGCAGAGCTGCTGAAAGCATTATCTGTGTAGCTCGGTTACGCCTGGACAGAAGACCTGTTGATCACAGCAGAGGTGAGCTGAACACAGAGCAGGAACACTACAGTTACCTGTTTGGGGCATGAAAATACCCCAGCAGCTCCATGGCACACCTGCCTTTCCTTGCTGAGCTGTGCCATTGTTTCCTTCTTCAGGTTGTCTGAAGCTCCCTCAAGTACTCATTAGCAAAAGAAAAGCAGGATCAGGCCCTAAATATATGGAAATTAAATGCTGTCAAATCTGTTTAACTCCTCTAGGACTTTTTCACAACTTTATTATAGTTGCATCGGAGGCTACTTTGTTAGGAAATACTGACATATTTTCTGCTCCCCCACCTCATAACACTACTGTACAGAAACTGATCTGACAAGGAGCGAAAATACGGCATTGGAAATAAATTCGGTGTTGTGCTGAAAGTCGGGAATGAAACGTCACAGAATACAGTGGGTGAGGAAGCTGCCCCTTCCTAAGGAAAAGCCAAAGAACTACCTTCTCCGTGGGACACGCTTGTTGAGAGCCCAGGAGTCAGATCGTACGTACTGCACCAGACAAACCACACCACACGTGCCTGACAGTGCTGAACTGTGGAGGCTGAGGCATTTCTCCAGCTTCTGACTGCAAATGCCAGGGACAAGGGGGCATATGATAAAACAGAGTGATTCAGAAAGTGACAGCAGAAACATCGGAGAGGCAGACATAGGAAGTAGAAAAAACACACCAGAGCCAGCAAGAAAAACCCTTGTAGCCTGACCCTGAGAGAAAGCTAAGAGAGATCGAGCTTGAGCTGTGGGTCAAAAGAAGCCTGAAAGTTTGAAAAGAGAAAGCAGTGCCTATTGTTTTGTCTCCCACTGTGCCCAGAGTAATGGGACATTGTGTACATTCTTACAAAACAAACAGAAGCGCATTAGAAAGCCCGGTTCCCTCCCTCATCAGTTTGTTCTCCAAACAGGGTCTGTAGGGACCCTGAATATTGGCTTACCACCCGGGTCAAAGAGGGTAACAAGAAGTATATTAATAAAGGCAACTTTCTGCTCAGAACTGATTTTGTCTTTTCTTGCCTCTAATAATTTAGTCCTTGTCTGTGATGATATTGTCATTAACATTGTCATAGCAACTGATAAACAAGGAGAAAGAGATGTGTAACAACTTTTTTTTTTTTTTTTTTTTAAGCAGGCAGTTCAAGTGTCTTACTAACAAGTCATTTGATGACGGAATTTAGCAAAGCAGTTGCACAGTAAACGGGTTTATCTTTAAACATAATGCTCTTTTCCATTTTAACTGAGCATAAAATTGTATCTTGAAAGGATCGGCAAAAAGCAGTGCTTCATGCCTCTTGAGCAGTTCCATGTGACATATGGTCTTTCCAAGCAATAGTTTTATTGACTGTGCACAGTAGCAGCAGATTTGAGTTAATGTTCCTGTGAACACGTGTAAGGGTTTATCCAAAAACTGAAGAAGGGGAAAAGAAAGGCACCTTTGCCCTGCTTCTAATTAAAAATTCAAGTCATATCTTAACCTCAAACTTAAGACACCCCTCTATAAATACAGCTGCTGCTGGCACTGACTAACTTCACCACTTGCACTGAGAGGCAATGAAGAGGCCTCAGTGACCTGTTTGATTCCCTGCCCACCAGTGATGCTCCCAGGAGCGTGCCATCCTGAAGCCTTGGATGGAGCAGGGCCAGATGGGGTGTCTCTGCCCAGTGGGGTTAAGCCCCAACTTTGTCTGGGTGACCAGGTCTCCAGTTCATAACACAGGTGCTATAACCAGAATCCAGAACGTGTTGCTTGTTGCTGAATAGGTCACATGGGGTGCTGAAAAACACCCTTCCTCCCTGCTCCCAAGCATCCTGCTCCATGCTGGGAAAAGGGTCGGGCACTATATACTTAGCAACTGGGTAGCAGTGAAGGGCAGAATGAGCCTCGTAGACAAATACACGTCCTGTGTTTATTTTAGCACACAGCGCTGGCCAAATATTGGCCTAAAATTATTTTTTAAGCTCCCTGCTACCCCAACCGGGGGCTGCTGCCACTGACTAGTGCTAGAAATAATCCCTGTAAATTAGTTGGTGCTGGCATTACAAATGCAGGAAGAAGGCAAAAATTAGTGGATTGTAAAACATTTCTGCATCTAAAGGATTTTGCTGTAGTAGCTGTATACACACAGAACAGAAATAAACAAACATATGCTCATATGGTTATATTCCTGCATACAGACACAGACATATATATATTTGCATTTATATACATATATGTATAATCACATTAAATAATAGGTAATGTAGCAAGGAAAATTGAATTGTACAGGAACAAAGTTGGAAAAAATTTCCTGAGGCTCCATAGCTCCACAGAGGGCATGTCTTCAGGAAGGCTTTCAGTGTGCTTGAATGGATCTATGATGCTTTTGTAGTAATGAGAGATTTTTCTCTCATTCTTGCAACAGTGCAATAATTTGTAGGTTGAGTTCCTCAAGGCCTTCTCATCAGCAAGAATGAATTCCCTCCATTTTTAAGTCTTTCATGAGCGCTTCACTCTCCCCTTTTGTCTGTGCCTCCCTTATGCCCACCTGTAAGTGTGAATTTTACTCCAAATTCTGCCTGAAGTTCAGTGTGATTTTTACTGGGGAGGTAGCTGAGATCTCTGTGTAGCAATCATACAAGCTTTTCACAATTGACACAAGGTTGCATAGTTGTGGCAAAGCTGCAGTTTTACACAACTGAGGAATTAAGAGCGCAGACTGTGGATTGTCTTAGGTCCTAAAATCACAGGGGAAACAGATAAATATTTGATTTGAGACCCCGCCACTGCACTTAGGAATAGCATCTGTCTGCAGTAAAGCAACACAGTGGAGAGAAGGAGATTATTATTTTCAATTTTATGCAGATGCAGAAGAAGCAAGCAGAGGCATAAGAGAAATATCCAACTTTAGTGATAGCCAGAGATGGACAACTGACCATATGAAATATTAGGAAACTGTAGCTCCTGAAAACATCTTTCTGAGTTTCTCTTGGGACAGTGGCACCATGCAGAGTCGCTAACCCCAGGATAGTAATGCCAGCCCTTAAATATTGCATGCTGACAAAGGACACTGTGGTATACACACTGCACACAAAATACTCTGCAACAAAGTAAGAAAGGCTTTGTGCTGACTCAGCAGAACTAAGTAACAAATGCATCTTTAAATACAGCTTTATCTCAATGAAGGGTAATCACTTCTTGCCTTTTCTTATTGGGTGAGATACGCTGTAGACTTTATTCCTTAGAGAGCACTCTATGAAGTCAAAGTAAGAAACAAGAAGAATAAGGATGGCAATCAGTTGTAAATTCAGCTTGTATGTCAAGGAAACTGCAATAAACTGATACACTTTCTGGAAAAATCGCTGGTTATATATGCCATTCCTTGAATAAAAGTAACAGAGATTCAGTATACCAACACCCACAAGGTGTAGATGGAGATGTAGCTGTCAGAGGATCACAGAATGGCTGAGGTGGGAAGGGACCCCTGAGGATCATGTACTCCAAGCCCCTTCCTCAAAGCAGGAGAAACTCAAGTTCTGTCCTCAGGGCTGGGTCCATTGAGGTGTTGAGTATCTCCAAGGAGGACGATTCTGAGAAGTTTCTTGTGTTTAGAAGGAATTGCCTGTATTTCTATTTGTGCCCATTACCTTTTGTCCTGTCTGTGGCCACCACTGAGAAGATTCTGGCCCTAGCTTCCATTCTGTTTCACATCAGGTGTTTATACACATTGGTAAGTTCCCTCAGAGCCTTACCTTCTGAAGGTTGAACAGTCCCACACTAAGTCTGTCCTTGTATATTGGGGCGCTCCAAAACCTTAATTATCTTTATGGTCTTTCACTGGACCTGCTTTAGTAAGTCCATGTCTCATCTGTACTGGGGAGACCAGAGCTGGACCCAGCACCACAGGATGTGTCTCACCAGTGCTGAATACAGGCAGAAGATCACCTCTCTTCACCTCCAGTGATGTACTGCCTCATGCAGCCTGGAAGACTGTCAGTCTTTGCTATGAGGGTGCATTGCTGGTTACTGGTCAACGTGTCCTTCACCAGGACCACCAAGGACTTATACAATGCAACTTTTCAGCTAGCTGGCCCCAGCCTGTCCCCATGCATGGGACTGTTCCTCCCCAGAGGCAGGACTTGCCATATCCTGTTATTTGACTTCATGAGGTTCCTGTTAGCCTGTCAGCCTTGTTCTCCAGTGTGTCAAGGTTCCTTTGAAATGAACTACAATTCAGCAGTCTAGCTAGATTGTTAGCTAGGCCTAGCAATCACTCTTCCCAGTTTTGTAGAATCTGCAAACTTTCTGAGGATGCACTGTCCTATGGTTCAGGTCATTAATGAAGATGATAAATAGTACTGGTCCCAGTGTCTTCTGCTGTACAACACTGGTGACCAGACTCCAGCTGTTTGAGTTAGTGATCACAAGCCTTTAAGTACAGCAGTTCCACCAGTTTGCAGTCCACCTTCAGTCCATTTATTTACTCTGTAATTCATCAGTTTGTTGGATGTTATGTGACTGGTGTTGTGGGAGACAGTGCTGAAAGTCCTGACAAAATTGAGAGAAATCACATCCACTGCTCTCCCCTAATATGCCAAGTCTGTCATCATCATTGAAGTCTGCCAGGTTGGCCAAGCATGTGACATCTTCATAGTAGACCTTGCTGGCTTGATAGAAGAGACCTGAATAACTTCTAAGCAATCATTTATTTAATGATATCTGACTTCCTGATCACAAAATGCCCCTGAGCAGATTATGCAGTGTCCTTGTGTCCCACCATCTCCCTGCCCCAATGTATTTCACTTTATGGGACTGAAGTAATTCTTGGTCTGTGTGTCATTCACAGGTTTTCTTATAATTTTGATCTAATGTTCAAAACTTTAGGCGATCCATGTGGCCATTTATTCATGTAGCATGCTTTGTTCCCCAATTAATACTTAGAATAAGGTTTCAAGGATATCTGGTCAAAAATAGCATCCACCGAGTATTGATATCCAGTGAAAAAAGCCAGTATTTTATGTACATCACTACTATTTTTAATTATTTTTTCTTAATTGGGAAGCTCAGGGAAACTAAGATGTGGACTGAAGACATTAATTTAAAGTGAGAGCTAACATCACCAGAAAATCCTGAAATTTTAATGGAAGTCAAATATTTAACAAAAAGATTGTAGCTTGAGATTTTGTTTTGCTGTTCTTAGGAGTCAAATTTGTCATGGTAGTGTGTAAACCCTGGGGACATCCTGACAACCTTTTATGTTTATTCCTTCAGTGGGTTCCCACTTTCCCACACAAATCCTTGGTTCCTGCTAGAAGTAGACTCCTGGAAACAGAAGATAACTGATGGACCCCAGTCACGAAAATGGCTCTGCCTTGTACCACTCTAGTGGCCTTGCTTGCAGTGGGCACAACAGCTGGAATTAAGCCCAGGATTTAGGCTACTGCTCTTCCTATTTTTCCAACCTCTTCTTGAATGGAATACCAACTTCTTTAGACAGAGAGGACTAGAAGCATCTTCTGCATCTCCCCAGAGGTTGACTCTTGTTATCTTTGCAACAGCAGTCATTTTTAGTTTGTTCATCCATCATTCAGTTAGGCAAGAGCAAGAAGATGAAGGACCATTCACCCCTTGATGTTGGTGAGAAGCCTGTCAGGCTTTGACAACTTGAATGAGAGACAGTTAATAAAATTATGATTGAAATTTTAAATGTCTCCTTTTGGCATACCACAAAATCCTTTGCTGTCAAATGACCACTTGCAGTAACTTCTAGTTTTGCCTGACTCTGTGTTCTGCTCACATCAGACCCATCAGGATTTTAGGAACATCACTTTTTTATAGTGGGCATGCTCAGCAACATTATCACAAGTATTAACACTCACTTTACCTGCTGACATTACTGTGGCACATTAGTACTGTCATTTGTATGCACACAGCAAAAGGGCAAGAAAATTTAATGAAGACTCTTTAAAATGGGTTTAGCTTCTCTGTTTCACCTGATTGAATCACCGATTCAAACTAACACTGTTTTACAACCAATGCAGTGTACTTGGGTTCAACATGGATTTTAGGTGATGTTTTAGTCCCACAACAACAAATGCCTTGTGTGTTTGGTTTTTAATGACTTCTTTACCTCACACATTTTGCAAAGGGTATCTATTTGTCCCTTAGCCCAAACAAGAAGTCTGTTCTGCCAGCAGTGCCACCAGAGCTCTTGAGAATCGTTGTGGCACTGCTCTGCTGCTCATCAGTGTGGCACAAGAGCTGCAAGAACCCTCAAGCCTGCCATACTTGATGAAGTCCATCAACAAAAGCAGAGAGCCAGAAGTCTGCCTGCCTTTCACTGGGACAGACGTGTCCCAGCAGCATTTGTGAGGGCTTTTTATTCAAATTTTGCTCTTTGAGGTGCATCAAAGTGTGGTAATATTTTTCCATACAGGTTTCTGCGGAGGAGAGCATAAGAAGCCTTTGTAAGCTTACTTCAAACAGAACAGGTATCTGTTTCTGAGCCAATATCCAAAACCAGATGTAACCATGAAAATTATAGCTAAGTAATCCATCAGGACACAGTTTTCAGATTGGAAAAACATTTTGAGTACCAGCTTCACTTTAAGTGTAAGTTTATATACATAATTTCAGTGGGGCAACCACATGTATCTAGAGCTATGTGTGATTCAGGGTATCACTGAAAGAGCGTCATTCCAAACCCACTAAATTGTAGCTATATGAATTTCGCTAGGAATAAATACAACAACAGCTTTGCCTTGGCTGTCTCTGTTTCTTTTTTTGTAGTACAATGTAAGCAAGATCCTATTACTTTGCAATATTGATGGCATACCTTCTTCCATGTATGATAGCACATGCCCGGCATCTTACGTAATTTAAAACTGATGGGTTTTTTACCAGTTTTACTCGTCTGAATCTTCTAGACACAGTCATATTGATCCTGTATTTTCAAATGAGTCAAGGAAGAGGAACTTACGTGGTTTTCTAATTTATTATTCTGTTCTTCTCTGCTGCCCTTTGTTGTTTGTACTCATTTTCACGCTCAAGAGCGAATGTGCTTTCTGTCAGTTTCCTCTGTCACACATTCTCCTGCTCAGAGTTCTTTTGTTCTAATACTCCTGACATTTAATCTTGGGCACTTTAAAGGTTCTTTCTCTTTACTTTATTCTATGATTTATTGATTACTTCCATCTTCTGTTTCCCTTAGCCAATTTCCTTTCATGTTTTTTCACCCTTCCCACTTCTTGTTATTTCATCTCTCGATACAAATAATGCTTCACAATTCTGGTTTTAAAGCCACCATCACCACACAAGTTTTACTCCCATTGGCTTGGCATATTTTTTACACACGGAGGCCCAAAGGCATTGTCAGTGATTACAGGGGTCGTTGTTACTGATGAATGAATGGCGGCCACACATTTACAAAGAGCCTGCTGAGCCGCATTGTCCTTTGCAAGTAGTCCCTGTAGAAGTCATCGGCACTACTCACAGATCAAGGGACTACTCAGTGTGGGAAAGTGACACTCCACACTGGGACTCAAGTCAGCATTGTGCAAGGAGAAGCCTCCTTCCCAAAGGCTGAGCTGTGCTAGCTTTGCGAGCCTAACTTTAATACCAGAATAACTATGATGCCAAGTGAGGGGCTTTGCCAGCAGTTCTAAGACTGTTTTGCCTACACACTGTGGGGCAAATTTTGCACCAGGTGCTACCAGTTGGGAGTTGCACAGCCAGTGACAGAGTTCTCACACACATTTCTGTGAGGTACCATTCTGTGCTCATCAGACAGGAGCCAGCTATCAAAGGAGGCTTCCATTTGCCAGGAAGACCAGCTCTGGCATAAGAAACAAGCATGCAGCAGGAGCTGCATTAGGTGTGGGTCTCAGTGTGAGTCTTGGATGAAGTTACCTAACTTGGCTGCATCCCTGCTTTCCTGTCATAGCATGGGCACAAGATTTATGTCTACCTTGTCATCTTCTGATGAATTAAACTATACGAACAATTTTGAAATCCACAGGTGGGAGATTCTACAAAGGAGCAAAGCATTACCACTGTGTAGCCAAACCTTGGCAAGATTTTGAATAACCTTCCTTCTCCGTCTCCTGTTTTATAATGGGAAAGGACCTCGTCTTTCTCACTGAAATGTTTGTGTTCCCATCCTGGACTGAGCTACACATTGGGCCCTTTTAATTCCCCTGCATGCCCAAAACAGTGCAATGATTTGCTGCTGTGCACATGCTACAGTAAAGCTCAGTAATTCAGCTAGATTCAACTAGAAGTTTGTATATTAGGAACTAAGGGGTAAAATGCTGCAAGGTAACAGCTTGATCCAGTGCAGTATAGGGCTGTGTTTGGATGGGCACTTCTGCCCACTTCCAGCTTAGACACAAGGGGGTTGAGAAGCAGATTGTAACCAATACTCACATATAAAGCATGCTCTAGTCAATTAGCCAGTGATTTTTCTGTCAGCCAGGATTCTGTGAAAATGAAGAAATATCAAGGATGTAGAAAATTATTGAACTCAGCTGAAAATGTACCTCCTGCTTGTGTTCCAAGGTTAATGAAGAGCTTTTACTGGCAAAACCAAAAGGATTGTTCTTTACATTTCGCAGTTTTAATACATATGAAAAATTAGATTGCCAATAAAATGTTATGAGAAAGGAATTTTTGTTAGAAATTTTATCTCAGAGTATTGATTTTGCTACGGTGAAGAAAATTGCTCTCTAAAAGTTAATAACTAAGCGTGAGCAAGGATAGACTTTTAATTGTCTGCTTTAATTTAAAATCTTCTAACATAAAATATTGGCAAGCTTATGTTTTAAAAGAGAGTTAACTTATAGTTTTCCTACATTTAAATGTCAGTGAGGGTTTTTAAATAGCATTTTTAGTCATAGGTATATGTTAGTCTATGAACACAGCTCCTTATTAATCTATAAATAAAGATAACAAAATCATTGGTCTCTGGTTCACCTATCAGAATATTTGATGCACATACCAGCAGGATGTTACTCTCATTCATTTTACATGCAGCACACCAAAGGCTTCTGTTGTCCTAGAGGCTTGAACTAGCTTTTACTTTACATTAAAATTCAACCAAAAATTATACAATAAGTCTGAGAGATCTCTAAATTGTAATAGCCATGTTTCAACTAACACCAGAAATCTGGCAGTTATGCTTCTGGTATAACAATGGATTTTACCAATAACAAATATTAGTAAGTAATATTGTTGCTGTGTTTTTATACATATGTATGAATGTATGCACATGTTTATTATACACACCTACTTGCTTGTTTTTAGGAAACCACAAAGTGATGTCTTCCAATTAATAAGAACCTGAAAAAGCAAGTAAGAGAATATTGTGGGGTTTGTTGGTTTGGGTTTTTTTTTCAGAACTGGGAATAATAATAGTCAACTATATATCTAGAAATATTTCAGAGACAACCTTCAGCAAGTTCCCATTTATTTTTCTTCTCAGAATCTCTGCAAAACACATAACAAAAAAATAGTCAAGAAACTTCAAGATGACTTTTTCTCCTCATGAAAGAGGAATTTTAGCTTCTTTATAGAAGCTGTTGGTTTGTTTCTTCCAGGTTGCCTGGACAATTACCCCAAAGCAACAAGAGACATGTACCCCTTCCCTAGGACTCTAATATGATCCACAGGACACCCTGGTGCTCTGCCAGCTCCAGGGGCACAACACAAGCAAGGGATTCTGCCTAGGACCCCCACGTGGCAGAGTGATGCTCTTACATGGGTTTTAACAGTATTATCCTCAGATGAATTCAAGTGAGGCGGGCTCAGGAGATGACAAACACAAATAAATCTCCTAGTGAATGACCTAGTAGTTTGTGTGTGCATACGTGTGTGTCCTTCTTTCCTATTTAATTTTATTTCAGGAGTGGCTACCGTCTTGTGCTGTTGTGGCTTTGTTCCCTAATCTCCTCACTGATGCCTGCCAGCTGCTAGATACTCAGAAGAAGACAGTCACTTGGGCTCTTTCCCGTAAGCCATGTCCCCAAGTAAGTTCTCACACACAGAAAAGGAATCCAGGAAAACAAAAAGATATCAGTGAAAAGGGTCTTTTGGACTAAAAATTTGGTGGAGATTAAAATAGGGCAAAAGTTCAAATGAGAACGACCCACTGCCAAGCAAGAAAGAATCTTGGCAAAAACGAAGGAAAAGAAACATTGGTTTAAAAGGCAAGTAACCATGGCAAGGCAACAGCTCAATGCTAGAATCTGGTTAAGAAGTAATATCACACAGAGCTGTGATTGTTTATTCAAGGCTAGCCCATGAGAGAACAGTTGTCTCCAATGAGTGTTCTCACAGCTTGGATCCAAAATTATAACCGCATTTTTTTAAAGCATCCAGCACTTCTTCACGACCCGTTTGCTGTTAGACAAAAGAAAAAGAAAGTGCAAAGTTTATTCTTAGTGTCCCTTGTGTGTTTAAGGCACAGCTTTACATATGGAAAGGCATTTCATGTCAGCTGTTGAACCAGTATCATGCTATTCTGCAGCAGTTGCCAATGGAAACGATAGATTTTCAGTACCCTTCCCAAGTTTCAGGAACTGGAAGCAGTGTATGGTTTAGGGATCTTTTGTTCGTGGGGATTTTAGTGGCTGAGAGGAGAGATCTTGCACCTATGAGTTGCATTGCTGGAGTTTCAATACAAAGCAGATAATGGACTATGGGAGCTAACAGCTGTGAAATTAAGTTTTGGCATTAAGTAAAAATAATGGCAGCTTTGATACAAGTAATAATTTACTAAAGATGTTTTGTGGCTATCAGCAAACTCACAACATATGCACACATCCATACACCTGCTTAAGCTGTGCACCTGTTGTCCTACAAATAAATCAAAAGGGAAAAATGGAAGTCTGCAATGTTCCACTATAAATAAAAGATGATTAATACCATTACAGTGACAAACAGGTATTAGCAACCCACAGAAAGAATGGAAGATTGTCATCTAATTTGTGCTTTTGTTTCAACATCGAGATGAGCTTGGAATACATATACTGTGCTAGAGGGCACAGCTGCAGCCCAGCAGATGAGAGAGAAAGAGCAGGTCAAATACATCTCTTGCTGTAAGTCAGAAGTAGCTCATCCAAAGCAGGGATTTTCATGAAAATGAACACAATGTGATTTTTTACAAACTGGGTGATTTTATCGCTTACCCTATTTTATTGCTCAGGGTCTGCACTGGGTCTGCAGGTCCCAACACTTTTGGGAACCTGACTGCAGCTATTCTTTGGAGACCTACAGGTCTGCAGGGAAGGTCTCTTTTTGGAATTAGCATGCGTGTCTTTAAAAAGATCTTTCAGGGTAAGACCTAAATCAGCACATTTGCACTTCATGGAATCATTTACACATGTGCATAGTGCAGCTTTGAGTGTCGCTGGAATCTTCAGTCTTGTCAAGTCAACAGGGCCCATGAAAATCCCTGTGTAGACAACTTCCAAGTTCCCTGTTTACCCACAGACTAAGTGAAATTTAAGCAGTAGAAATATCTGAACTTTCCTACTTCAGATCAGGCTACACCGGCTGTCAAGGTGATTTAAAAAAAACAAAAAAAACCAAAAACAAAAACAAAAACAAAAAAAAAACCCAAAAACAAAAAAACAAAAACAAAACAAAAAAACAAACAAACAAACAAACAAACACAACCAAACAAAAAAGAAACAAACAACCCCTCCCCCCCTCTCCACCCTCAAAGATATAGAGATATTTTTCTTAAAGGAGATGCTTGGATTTTAGAGGGTAAAGCTAAAATATTTCCTTTGCCACACTCCCCCCTCCACTTCTCCCCTCTGCCCCACTCCAGCCCCAAAGCAGGTAGCTGCCTGTGGAATTGCCTCATCTGGAATCAGGCTTTCTGGTAGGCTAAAAGTGGCAGTCAAGCCAAATTAATTTTATATCAGTGCTGTTCCTTGTTTTACTGGGCAAGGCTACTGTCCCAAGGTACAATTCATTCTGCTGTGTCTATGGAATCTAAAGGATGGTTTTTCAGCTCTTGAGTAAATGTAGCATATATTAGGGGAAGATAGCTCCAGTGCTGAGAGATGGAAGGCTCTGATATGACTGCATTACAGTTCCAAGGAGTATCTCAGACACACAGGTGCCATTGCATCAAGGCAAAGTGCTACAGCACATTAGAGAGATGCCCACAGTCTTCTTTTCCACTTGTTTCTCTGCCTCTCATCCAAATGAAATCACTCAGAGCAGGAGGCCCTCATCAGCCTTTCTGTATGGAAAAATTGCAACCTTCTCTTTTTGTAGTGTTCTAGATCCCCCCTGTACTGTGCTAATCCCATAATGCCAGACTCTGTCTTTGTATCCCTGGCAGATTGATGGAACTGTTCAGAGAGAAGAGAATTTGGAACATTTTTTATAGCCATTTTTTTCTTAAGAGCCCAGAGGTCTTCAGAAGCACAGAGGCTTTACATTTATTTTTATTATTACATATACTTTTGGGAGGACAGAGAAAGAATGACCACATTTGATCCCATGCTTTTGTGCAGAGCTAAATCTGCTCTCAGATTCTTTCTGCAAATCTCTGATCTCTCATGAAGGTCTTTGTGGTGTCTTTCATATTCACAGTCTGATCCAAAGGGCACCGAATGCCTCTCTGCACAGGTATATCACTGCTACAAACAGGCAGTCGTGCAGAAATCAAAAGGAAATCAAAACTTATGTGAAAACAGAACTTGACCCCCTGTTAGTGCATGACTGAAATCTGCTAGAAAGGAATGAATATATATTCCATTTTTGTCTTACATTGTCTTTTCCTTGCTTGTAAGTGAGAACCTTTGGATTCTACAGTATGAAGTGGGGACACTTTATCACTCTTCCTTGACAACTTTCCACTTCTTCACCATTATCAGAAACTCTCAATTCAAATGACTACGTTACGTGAGCAAATATTGCCTTAGTTTGAATAATTTTATTTTTGTTGCAACCACCTTTGAATGTTACTATAGTAATATCTCTGGTTTTCCTTGTCAAGGAACTGTCACAGACAATTTTATGAATTATGTAGCTAAAGTGCAAAGAAAATGATGCATTTATTTTATCCTTATGCTTTCCTGTAAATAAAAAGGATATTTTAAATGGCTAGCATATGGCTGCATCATAAGGAAAGAATATGAAGACATCCAAATCAAACAGGTTAAAAAATTAGAAATACAGGAATTAAAGTTGAGATTATCTCCCTTGCTCAACCTTTTATCAAAATCCTCATCCCATTCACTCCTTTTTCTGGGCATGAGCAGAAGAAGAATTGAGAATAGAAAGCAATAATTCCCTGGCTTTGTGCTCCAGTGACACTAACACTGTCCTTCAGCAACTGCAAAGAAGGACAAGCCTCTACTGCTGGCTGGAACATACCAAGTCAATTTATAGCAAGATCATATATTTTGTTGTCTAAGCATGAGAGAATGAAGTGTCCTCACTGGGAGGGTCTTAAAGTGGGACTTTTCAGATACTTCAGTTGCTAAGCTTCAAAAAGTTTCCTCCAGACATGAACATATGGTGATTTTCATTTCACATATATATATAATTTGTCACATCTAAGAAAAATGCCCACTAAAATGGCAAAAAAGATATGCACAGTAACATCCTGAAAGTAGATACCAAGTTTCAAGTGGCACAGTGTTAGAGCATCTTAATGAAGGCTGTACACTTTCTTTCTTCCTTAAACAAATAATATTCCTTAATTTCAATCTCAGTTTAAGGAGTAAAAAAAAGTTTGAAATAATTTGGTTGAGCTTCTTCCAGTTCCTTAGTTTTGGATGGATAACAGGAAAAGAAAAATATTCAGTTGAAGAATTTAGTTCAAACAAGTTCGGTACAGTTCTGAGAACTGGATGTTGCAATGGGAAGATCTTCATGGTAGAAACTGTGACCTGTGTGTCCTCTAAAGAAGAGTTATCCATTGGGTGAGCCAGTTCAGTCTGACCTGCAGACTTTGTCCAGAGCAATGAATATGACACTCTAGAGCTGAATGTTACCAGTGTGTGTGTGGGAAGACACCCAGACTGTTAAGACATCCAAGGATGGAAGACAGGCTGGAAAAGGGTCATCTCATCCACATAGTCTTTGAGCAGATCTAATAGCAATACTCCCCTCAGGCATCGCTGGTATTGTCACAGTAGACGCTATGAAATGCTTTTAGAAATGTTTACGTACGTGACACCAAGAACATCCCATGATAAGCAGATCTGCTTGGCCCTCTCATGTGGCTTTCTCTGAAATTCAAGAACTTGCTCCAAGCACCTGAGAAGGGGTTGGCTCGTGCTACACAGATTGACCTGTGTGCAGACCAAGACCCTAAGCAGCAATTCAACATTCCCAACATACCTTTCTTCTCCTTTCTGCCCTCCTTGAGCCTCCTAATGCAAGTTGTGTCCCTCAGAAGGATAGAAGCACCAATAACTGAGATGCTGGAGACTGCAGCAGAATATGCTGGCTACTGCTGCATGAGCAAAACCAGGCAAGAGTCTGCATTTGTCTTCAAGCAACAAGATCTGGCAAGGAGTGAACACAAGTTTTCTCTGAGATGAACTGGAGAACCATCCAAGCTCCTGTAAGAGTAGAGCCTCAGTAGGCACCCTGAAGTCCAGATCAGCCCTGGGAAAGTGAGCTTTCTGCAATGAGTAGGATTTTTACATGGGCTTTGGGATTTTTCCACTGACACAATTTTTGAGTAAATTACTGTCTCTTTGAAAGAGGCTGGACCAACTAGGAGAAGATGCAGTATTCCCCATGCTAATTGAGGATACTGTGGTAGAGTCTCACCGCTGAAGTCACAATTTTCTGCTCCTGCACCATATGCATTCCGGGGAGGCCTGTTATTTAATTTTCCGTATACATCTCTCAGAAGAGAGTGCTGTTAAGTAACAAAATCTGCCAGCTTCTTTATTCTTACATCAGTGGTTGACCAAAGGCAAGGATTATTGTGTGGACTGATGCTTTGTCAGGGTCATGAATGCAGGTTAATTTTATATTTCAGGCTTCTTGTGGATGCCATTTTATCAGTCACTGTAAGCATCGACCAGGCTCTCATTTAATCTATGAAGCATGCAGCATTTTAGATGATGTAAACAGTATTAGGAACTTGACATAGATGTGGGATAAGATATTTTAAAAAGAATATGCCTGTGCCTTGTGCAAATGCAAAAAAAAAATATCCATAATTAAGGGCAAAGGAGGAAGGAAGTTCTAGTATGGGAACACTGCTGCAGAACAACAGCCAGGGGCTCTTACAAATACTAGATGGAGTCTATAAAGGAGAGAGTATAAAACATGATGGCACATGATGGGATGTTGCACAAAACGTCCAAGAGGAAAACATATGAGAGAAGGCAATAGTGAAAAGAGAAGCTGGAAGACAAGAGAGCCACTGAAGAAGGGAACAGCAGGCACCAGAGGCATGGCATTTAATAACAAATAAAGAAATAAAAAAGTGCAGGAAGGAAGTATTTCAGCACTATAAGAGGATAAGCTTGAAGAAAAATTCTATTTACTTCATAAGCCAGAAGTAGGCCCCTATGCTCAGGTGAGATCTATTATGACAGCTCATTGAGCTTACTCCATTAGATGTAACCATTTTTCATTTGTTTACCCATGACTGTCCTGCCCATGCTGCAGAGAAGGGTGCTTGGGAGCACTTTGTCTAGTCATTTTCAATGGGGAAAAAAAAAAAAAAAAAGAAATCAGTATCTGGAGCCAGGGGTCCAACCTGAAGCACTTGGTACTCAAACAGTGTAATTTTCTAAATAAAAATGTATTTGCAAACAGGAAACCACTGCTCAGTATTTCAGATAGCAGCTCCAAAATGAGGCCATATTCAAGCTATGTGCTGGGATGTGTCTGCAGAGATTTCATCACTAGCAAACAGTTCTTGATAGGCTCACAGTGTAAAATAAGGAATTATTATTTCCCATCTGTTTTGCCATTTAGCATTTGTCCGTCTTGCACTGACACTTCAAGATGCCTTGTTGTGATTAGCTTAGTGCAGCAGGGAGACTGCTCACATCATCAGTCAGAGCTCAGGCTCACAGTCCTGAGCTGAAGCTGTAGGTTAAATCCACTCTGAACACCTTGTACTGTCATGACAGCACTGGTGGCTATGGGAAAATTCTTTTCTTCTTTCTTTCTTAGAAAGTTTTGGTGAATAAGGTCTAGAAACAAGACTGAGGTGTGGGGGTGAGGAAACAGCTGTAGCTGGGAATGGCAGAAGAGACAACTTGTTTCATACTTACTTGCTGAGCATATGTCATGACTCACCAGGACGTGAATCTGCAGTGGAAATTAAAGAGCAAAGGGAAAAGGCAGGATGGATAGACTTTTCAGTTGGAGTCCCAGTGACTTTTCTGAAAAAGATGATATAGTCACAGAAGGGTTGAAGTGGGAAGGAACCTCTGTAGGTCATCTTGTCCAACTCCCCCTGCTCAAGCAGGACCACCTGGAGCAGGCTGTCCAGGACCTGATATCAGGCTTTTGGATATCTCCAAGAAAAGAGACTCCACAGTCTCTTTGGGCAACTTGTGCCAGTGCTTGGTCACTCTCACAGTGTAAACTTTCTCCTGATCATCAGAGGGACTCTCCTGTGTTTCAGTTTGTGCCTGTTGCCCCTTGTTCACTTGGACATCACTGAAAAGAACCTGTCTCTTTTTTCTTTGCAACCTCTCATTAACAATTTATATATTTTGATAAGATGTCCCCTGAACCCTCTGTCCTCCAGGGTGAACAGTCCCAAGTCTCTCAACCTTTCCTCACAGGAGAGATGCTCCAGTCCTTAATAATTTTTGTGTCCCCTTGCTGGAGTCTCACCAAGATGTCCATATCTCTCTTCTACCGAGGAACTCAGAACTGGACAGAGCACTTAAGGCATGGCCTTACCAGTAGAAGGGAAGAATCACCTTCCTTGACCTGATGGCAATACTCTTCCCAATGCAGCCCAGGATGCCTTTAGCCTTCTTTGGCCCATGGGCCATCTCTGGTTCATTTTCAACTTGTTTTCAACTAGGACACCCCAGGTCTTGTTCTTCAAGATGATTTCCAGCTGAGACCCCTCCCGCCTGTCCTGGTGTGGGAAATTATTCCTCCCAGGTGCAAGAGTTGGCCCTTCTCCTTGATGAACTTCATGATCTTCCTGTCAGCCCATTTCTCCAGCCCGTTGAGTTCCTTCAGAATGGCAGCATGATCGTCTGGCACTATCAGCCTCTCCTCCCAATTTCATGTCATCTCCAGGATAGACAACTGAGAGTTTAAATTGAGACTGGCTCACTTCTCACTACGGTTAGTAAAAGAGGTAATGCACGCTGTGAGTAGACCCTAGTGATCAGATTTCTAAGACCATGTACATATTTTACCCACAGAGGATAAAAATAATGTTTAGTCAGACCTCTAGACAAACCCTAGTGCTGTCATGATTGTCTTCAGTGACAGTTTTGGTTTATAAAAAGACTGTACTACCAAATCACAAAAAATTACCAAATTCTCAGCTTGTACTGTCCATGGTGGGGAGGATAAGTGGCTGGTTCAGGTTGTCTCTTGTGGTTTATGAATACGTATTTGAGCATGTGTATATGAATGTGTTGACTTAGAGAGCCTGTGCTATCTAAATGCTAGGTAGATGAAAATCAAGATTTGTATGGTTTATGGTTCTAAAACTTCTCCCACTTATTCTGCATGTTTTCAGTCCCTGGGTCTCTCTCTTCCTCTCCCTTTCTCACAGATATTTTTCCAGCTACTTGGTAACGAGCTTCAGTTAAATCTGTAACACAATTTTCACTGTTATACAAGTGGTAGAGAAGAGGAGAAGCTTGCAGAAGACTCAGATTCTGGGGACTACACAGTAAGCTGAATTATCTCTGCCAATAAAAATCTATCTAAGCTTTATTTTCAAACAGGAAATAATTTCAGGTTTGAGGTTCATTGTTCCTGAAACGCAGATGAACATATGAATTCTCTCCCCCCCCCCCCCCCCCCCCCCCCCCCCACTCAGACCCAAAACTGGTATCAAAACTGCCAACTGTCTTTTTTTTTTTTGTCTTTTTTTTTTTTTTTCTGTCTTTTTTTTTTCTTCTTTTTTTTCTTTTCTTCATTCATCAACAACATGGCTAATATTGACTCCGGGAGAAAAAAGAAGTGAAGACAATAAATACCACATTTTGTCAAGTGTGCCCTCTTGACCATCACACTTTGAAATACTTTGGACTAGTCTCATAAGAAAAGGTAAACCTCTGAGCCTAGAGACCAAAAGGTTACTCACAACCCCCTCACTCTCTCCCCATGCACAGAGGAGTGGGACTGCAGCTGTCAAAGGTGCAGGGTGCCCAGGAGGAGCACCCCGTGCACTGGTGCCCATCCCAAATGGTGCCCACCTCACATGGCATCTGGCACTCCTGAGCTGTGCTCAGCACCATCCAGTCAGGAAGGAAGCAGCACAGAAGAGCTCATGCTTCTCACGGAACCATCATAGACACCCAGAATGTACAAATCCTGCTTTTGGTGGAAGCTCAGAGAGGTGGGGGGCTGCATCACCTCCTGACAGAAACCCACTACAAACTCTGAGAAAAAAACTTTCTCAGAAACCCACAAACTCTGACAGATTCTCTTGGCTCACAAACCATGTGACAAAGGCCAGCCTGGTGGTACCATCCTGCCTCTGTGCCTTGTCCTCATGTTGGCAGCAGGAGTGCCACCCCTGCACAGGACCATGGAGCTAGCAGCCATCTCAGATCACCCATGTCCTGAATTATTCAGGGCTGTTTTTCTCCCTCTCACATGGTAACTAGATTGATAGATTGAGCTTTAATTAAAAATGATCAGCTACTGCAAGGACAGGCTTTTTCTTTTTTTTTTTTTTTCTTTTTTTTTTTTTTTTTTTACTGTGCTAAAAACAGTTACGAGCAATCTGGATAGCTCTCTGTTAGCTGTGATGAAAACATTCTCCAGTATATCTGACAGTGCCTGCCACTGAAGAGGCCCAAGAAAGACTGCAGCAATATGGGGTATGAGCCGAGCTTTCTACAAACCATACACTGAAAACCTGATGCTGGCTTTCGCCTGGGGTCAGTCCTGTGGTGTCATCTCTGGTAGGGACTCTGGCTTCCTCATGCCAAGGTAACTTTGGTGATCCCTACAGCCATGACATGGGCACTGATGCCTGTGGGCTGTGCCCATTTCCCTTCTGCCAGGTCACATTGCTCACAGAGCTGTGGGAGACGTGGATGTGGCTGGTGCAGAGCTCTCTGTCAGGACCTGATGCTTTGGGGGGTGACTGCCCCATTCAGCCAGGGGAATAACAGAACTCTCTACTATTCCTGGCCTTCAGTGACCTCAGGCACATAAGAACAAGCTTATATCCAAGATCTCTGCAGAAGTATTAACCTGACAGGAGGCTGGGTCAGGACACAGTAGCAGCTCAGAGCTCTCAAGCCAGATGTGTCTCTGCCTCAGAGATGACAGACCACTGTCTGTCCTCTCATGGGGCACAGCCGAGCATCACTGCCAATTCAGCAGCCATGTGGTGCTATGGCCATAGCCAGCTCTCCTTCACCTTGCTTCCCTTTTCAGGGTGTCTCAGGGCACCTTTCTCCAGAAATAGCGGTACCAACCTTTTCCCTGGCTGCAAAGTTGTTTTCTGCTCTTCCATGCCACTGCTCATTCCCAAACCCACCCTGCAGTTCACCACCCTCCCTTTCCTGCTGTTCTAGGGCCATCTGCGTGCTGGGTCAGTGTTAAAAAATCCTCAGTGCAAGAGTTGCACTGAGCTCCATGGCTAAAGGGGCCCACTCCTGAAAGGAGGGCTGGCAAAAAGGAAAGTAAGTTCATCTCTCCTTTCTGGGGATAAAGCATCCATGCATTACCACCTTACTACTCCTGGAAGTCCTGGTTTGCTTGCAGACCTCTAGTGGCAATGCAAAAATTGTCCTTCCTTCCCACTTCACACACAGTATGAACATACATGGACATACACAAATATAAACATTCCATGACTCTCATGGTTATGATTTTTTTTTAATTTTGTGTTTTTAGGTGCTAGTGGGCTGTATTGAGTCAGAACATTCCCAAAGCAAAGCTGCTTTATTACCAATTTTAAAAACACCCCAGTCTGTCATTATCAGCTATCCTAGATGCCTATGTTCAGAAGCATTCTGATGGTACTTAGATTATGAGTCACTGGGTAATTTAGCCCTGTGAGAGAGATTGTAAGCTGTTCTCCCCTTCTTTTCCAGGGAGGAGATACCAGTGGGAGACCCTCATTAATATTCACTGTAATGTACATCTGTTTGCCCCCTCAGCCACTGCATGAAAATACGCAGGGAGAGGGGGAAGGGCAGAGGGAGAGCTTCAAAATGTTTGTTAGCTAAGGCAGGAGCCAGGGATGATGCACTCCAAGATGTTTTTGTCCATCTGACAGGGATGGCAAACATTTATCATCTCTACCAGCCTTTCTTTGTGGCTGCATAAGCACTGAAGCATTTGAAAAAAGAAAGGCACTAGCTCTCTGGCTGAGGAATAATAACAGAGCTCAGGTGGATAATTCTCCTCAAGAGCTCAGTGTTAGGGCTGACTCTTGGGTGTGGATGTGAGTGACCCACTTAAGACTTTTTGTTGCTGTTGTTCAGAAAACCTCACAGTCTACCTTCCATCCCATTGAGACTCAGCTACGACAGAGTCATACTTCATATTCATCTATAGGAACATCTGGCCCATGTCTAACATTTAATTTCCACACCATTAGAGTCAAACAATACATGTACATCAGTAGATAATGTAATGCATTATCACGCAAGGCAGAGAGCAGCAATTTATTAGCCTAATTTAAAATAGCCTTCAGCAAAAAATTGTGCATCTTAATTCATGGATCTGAAAGCAATGACATATTTTCCTGTAAAATGCAAAGGTATGAACAGAGACATGCTTTTCCACAGTGGTGCATATATTACTTCTTTTTCTTGTAAATGTTTTAGAAGATGAAATATCAGTTATCAAAAAAAAAAAAAAAAAGAAAAGAGAAAAAAGGAAATGTTCAAAACCAAGGTACATCCATGATAATACAAAAGGAAAGATCTTACCAAGGGGACAAAAGGGAAAAAGCTGCTCCAGAACACAAGCAAAAGTGACCTTTCCTTTACAGAGAAGTTGTGATCTGAATGTAAAGATCACTCATACTTTCCATGCTCATATTTGAACAAATCCAGCCTCTGCAAGTGCTCATCAAGCATTTCCTCCTCCTTTTTATCTATTTTTTTTAAGATGTCTTTTCTAATAAATGACATTCCCTAGACAGGACAAAAAATATCAGAACAAATTGGAAGCCTTTGCCACCCTGGCAAAACGAGTCCCTTTTCACAAACATTTGAGTAAAGACCATAACTTCCTTCTAGAGGGACATTAACTTCCCAGATGGCAGAGCAGCACCAGGCTCATGTGCCACCCAAAGCTCAGTTCTCTGAAGCAGGATGACTTTTCTCACTTTTGGTTAATAAATACATTTGGGCTCTGTCCATACTGCTCGGCTGCTGCCTCTAACGTACCCAAAGTTTACAGCTGAATCTGAGATTTGTATCTGGCATAATTTCTATCTTTTTTGTTTGCTTGTCTGACATGAAAATACCATTGAAAAAACACATAGACAGGTGCCTTTGAGCAAAGTCTAAGCCAGTACATCCTGAATTGTTTCTCCCAGAGTGGAACAACTGTACTAGGAGAACTGGGGGGGGCTGCCCTGCCCAGCCTGGGATACAGCCTACATGTGGGAGACAGCCCACTCCCTCAAGAGCACTTTACAAGAAATCAGTATTATGTGGGCAGCTTGGTCCTGCTGGCATGTGTCAGGTGCTTTGAGTGAGAGTTTCTTGCATCACTTAGGTAGGAGAACCTATGGTTCTAGATCTGGTCATTTTGGGACCTGCCAAAACTGAATCCATGAAATACTTGAAGCAGAGGTTTTAGATAACCAGGAAACCTCTGAGGTTAAAAAAAAAATAAATAAATAAAAAAGCATGCACGTGTCAGAAATTATCTGCCAGCACCACCCTTGTTAGGCAGCACCTGAGTGGGGATACACAAGATCTCAACTGTGGACTTCAACTCGGACAACATATAAATGAAAATCCCAAACAGAAGAAGGTTTATAATTAGTTATTCTTTCAGCATCAAAGCAGGTTATCTCCACTTCATCACAATGAAGTACTCCACGCAGTGAGCTTGCACAGAAAAAACATAGGGACTATTGGCCATGGGGAATTATAACCATTAAAAAAAGAGGCACAACACTGCAATGTATAGAGACAGAAAAGTCAGCACCTCCAGCTTCTCCTGGGAGCTCTTCTGGCCAGCCAAGGGCAGGACCTGCCCAAGCACCACCTATAGCATCACAGGTGTTCCGAGGCTGAAGGGCTGGGAGAGGAAGGGTAAGGGAAGTGAAGAAATTCTCCTTTGGCTGCTGGCAGCTTTCTGAATGGGTGTAAGAGCAGACAGTGAGTGAGTTCAATTACAGCCTGGCAGTGACTCCAGGAGAGCTGCAAGTGCCAAGGACAATGAAACTGGAGATTCAGCACCATGCAGAGCATCCCATAGCAAACCTGTGACAGGGCTCCAAAATTCTGCAGCTGAAGATGAAAAATTGGTGTGTTTGACCAAATTAAACAAGCCTTGCTTCAACGAGGGAGATGGTCTCCCTGCTCAGAGGAGTGCTGGTACTCTTGTACTTATAAAATTGCTCTGCTACTGAATTAAAACATGAACAGCATAAAGAAAGTCAGCATCCAAGACCCATGTGTATGATCTGGCTCAGCAGTTGAATAGACCACTGCTCTTCTGAAAGGACTATAAAAGCAGAAGGTCTTAGAGATTTAGGAGGAGTCACACTTGACACATGTCAGCTTGGCACATGTCAAGAGAAAGAGAAAAAACAATAAATTTTACACCCAAAAAAAGTAATCTCATCAAACTGGCTGGCATACTTGAGGGCCTCATTTGGATGCAATACAGCCCTGTGATCTAGAGTGGGTGTGGGGGGGCTCAGTCTTAATTTGTGTGTGTAGAAGAAGTGAAAGACAGCACATTATAAAAAAATTTTGGCTTCCAATCTGAGATGCAAAAGAAGGGGAGAATCTTCTGTCTCCCTGAACTCATAGCACATAAAGTGGGCTGGAATAAAGCTGGTATATCTTACCTGACCTTCTGTTTATCATCCCCTTGCTAAGAGGCAGCTGAACATATCCTCCTGGCACAGTTAGTACCCTTGTAAGGATGTAGCTTATGCTGAGATACCTGCATCTCTCTAGCAAGGAAATAAGACAAAGAAAAGGTGCTTGCATTAATGCTGCCTCAGGGCACCAGCAAGTTA
The DNA here is from genome assembly GCA_038090715.1 of Florisuga fusca. Lineage (NCBI taxonomy): Eukaryota > Metazoa > Chordata > Aves > Apodiformes > Trochilidae > Florisuga > Florisuga fusca. The sequence goes on from JAAWXA010000002.1 coordinate 56,611,732, forward strand.
CGGGTTGGTGGGTTTTACAAGACTACTTACTATGCTATTCAATTAAAAAAAAAGAGCAGTTACCATAGCAACACCCACATCTAATGGCTCTTATGCTACCTCTGAGATACAAAGCACCTTCTCACAGAGATACATTGACCAATACAGCATGTCGTGGGAAGTTTTATGTTTCTAGCAATGGTTTAAGGGGGAGAATTTGCGTTCCAATAACCAGACATATTTATATCCCCAGGTCGTAATATTAATTTATAACAAATTATTTTGGTACCTTGATATCTCTTTTCTTGTCGTTACCATTTCCTTTCTAATAGCGCCTTCATTTTTTCTTTTCCTCCCCCCCTGGATGGATGATGTTTGATTAAGTACAGGATGAGATTTGCATATGGGAGCTCAGGGATATCTCCAGCAGTTAGGTGGGTCGTATCTGTCTGTAGATCTCGTATCTAGGAAATGCTACCACTTTATCACAGTTGAGCAGTCACAGTCAAGTGGAAGCCAGGGGATAGAAAGTGTTTGTGGAATGCAGTCTGACAGTATTGGAGGTAAACGATGGCTTTGCTGCCCTGAAAAGACATGGAAAGCAGCATTTTTTTATTTCACTTGCCCAAAAGGGAAAAGTGGGAAGGTGAGGGGGTGGGGCACTTCCCTCAGGGGTGAAGAAGAGAGTGTGGAACTCTCTCTTGTCCTTCATTACAGATATGGTCAAATGGGAAAGAAGTTATATGACCCCCTGAACATGGCAAGAGCCAAGCTAACATCCCCACAGGCATGCCAGAGCTGGAGGGTCACTGTCATAAAAGTGAGGAAGACAGAAGGGACAGCTGGGCCTCAGGATGTCCTCCTGCCCCCTTGGCCCTCTCTGTGGACTTCTTATTTCTTCACAGGTCATAGCGGGCACATGGACTGTTTGTGAAAGAGCAAGATGCTGCAGGATGCTGTGTCCCCTGTCCCCAGCCCCTCCTTTAAGTGGCACATTGCTGGACCATCATCACTTTGGCAGGCAGGAGTGGCTGCTGCTCTGTGGGGAGCTTGGAGGGGTGAGGGACAATGCAAGAGTCACAGAACTTCTTGTCCTTCCCCGGGCAAAGCCCAGCTTGGGCTCTCTGGGTCCCACAGCTCTCCTGCCACTTGAGCTCCCACCGTGTTTCTGAAAAGTGGGGTCAAAGCTGACACTTAGTTCCCAGAAACAAAAAAAAGAAAGCAAATCTCCAATAACCTCTGATTTTCAGTCTTCTAATTATCTAGCCAGCCCAGTAGGAGAGAAACAACATGTTTGTCCTTCCTACATCAAATATTCCTTGTCAATCTAAAAAAAAAAAAAAAATCCCAGAGAAAAACCCCTAATGATTAAAAGAAAGAGAGCCAGATTAATCACAGCAATCACTATTTAGATATAGATTATCCACACAAACCCAGGACAACACTATATTGTTACTGCAGCATCACTGAAAAATCTCTTTTATTCACATTGTAAGACTGAGTATCATTTCCATGTTATTCTTCCCTGAACACAGGGCTCCATGTATTATTTGTGATGCTCCTAATTTTTAATTACCCCAAATTAAAACAATGGTATGATATACGATGAGTGAAACCAAGCATATGTTAAAAACGTCTAAACAGTTTTACCTGGGAAAATGAACAGAAACATAAATTGCTTGTATTGCATATTTAAAAATTCAATAGCAAGCTAAAATTATCATTTGCATTAATGTATTCTGAAATATGAATTATTAAGTGATTCACACTGGTGCAACAAAAGCCAGTTTGGAGAACCTAGCTTTAGCCTGAAGCATTCCTCAGCAGTGTTATCTTCCCAGACCCTTCTAAATAGTGCTAAATATATAAAGCAGGTTCTTCTAATTGGAAAAACGTATACACAACACCTGTATGAAAAAAACCCTCCCTGTCTCCAAGCGGCTTTAAAAAAAAAAACCCTCTCAAACAAAAGAAATTCAAATATTCAATGCTATTCAAGTCTCCTGTCTCTTTTCTCTCTTTCCTAATTTAACCTCCTTTGTACTTTTCACTCCTACAATTTTTTTTTTCTTTGCTTTAATCCAAACCATCACTGGTTGGTTTTTTTTTTCTCTTTTTATTCTTTTTTATCCCTTCATTCTTTATATACTGTTCCATTGTTTGGAGGTCAAGGCAGCAACCTGCTGGAGGGGAAGCGTGGCAAGTGCCTGTGCCTGGGAGGGATTCTGGGGGAGCAGCCAGGACACAGGGATGGCTCTGCACAGCTGGGCCCCTGGCCTGCAGCAGCAGCCTGGAGGGGCACCAGGCAGTGGGATGAGGGGATCTCCCTGCCTGTGGGGAGGGACCAATGTCTTTCTTCTCTACACAGAGGCTGGGGGGCAGGAAGGATTGTGTGGGATAGGGAGTCGGGGGATATAACTGCAAACAGAAATGTTATTCAGTGCTTCACTCAGCAAAATCCTAGTTCACAGACTAATGCTGCTTCTTCTGCATTGTGTAAGAAGTGAGGAACCTGTCAGCAAGGCTTCTGTGAGTGGGGCTTGGACTTTGTAAGTCAGGATCTCTTCATAGGGGATTTCTTTTTTCCCCTCTGTCATTTTGTTCTGGGCTGAAGAAATGAGATTCTGATGGATAGCAAGACAAACATGTGCTAGTTAAACAGGAACAGCTCAATGATGCAAAAGCAACCCCAAATCACTCTTGGACTCATTTCATCCTTCTGATGTGATGAAGGTCAAGCAATGATCTTGTAGAAGAGCCAAAGTTAGCAGCCTGTACATCCAGGGCTCTGCTTTCACTGTATAGGCATGAGTTCCCAAAACACTTCCCAAGCTCAAGTTAACTTTAGTGAGAAGACAGTTGCAAAATATCTTTGAATAATCATGGCTGACGTGCTGCTTCTTCTCAAAACAGTTTATCAGTCATAAATGCCAGATCTGCAGTGTGTGTTGTACAGCCCAAGTTTGCAGACTTTCTCTTGCATTGGGAGAGCTCAGCATTTCTGAAACTGAATTTCCCTTCATGCCATGTGATTACAGATATATTCTGACTCACTGTTTCCACTTCTCTTATGTATTAGTAAAAAGGAAAAAATGGTTGGAAGAAATTATCTCTGAAGGTTTATTTCTATAAAAAATCCATTTCATATGCAAAGCATTACACTGCTCTGGGAAAAGTGACACCAAAGGACTTATGTGTAATTATGTCTATGTGTTGTGCAGATACACACACAGAACGCCTGATGAGCTCTGTTAATAAAGAGACAAAAAGTGGACGTGATATTTACCCAATACACAATAAACACAGGTCAAAAAATAAGTTGCCATGAGATCATTAGGAGCACAGTTATGCACAAATAGCTCTACATGGCCAACAGCCTTGCTTGTCCAGCATCGTGTCACTACACAAGCATCCCTAGGAACTCTTGTTCCCAGGAATATTTTAATCCTAGTCTCTATTCATTAGAAATGGGTATAAATCTTGAAGCTGAAAAGTTTTTTAGCATTTGTCAAATTTATTAACCCGGATGGATATTTTTGTTATATTGTTAGGCATCATGTCCTTGGAAAAAAAAGAAATGCTGTGTCCTTGTCCCCTGAGATCTCCTGGAGCAGTCAGTGAATAATTAGTTACATGCTTGCAGGCAGAAGAAAGTACCTGTCCTTCATTAGTTTTGAATTTTCTTCTTTCTTATGTTTTTTAATTTCTCCATGTTCTGATACCAGGGTCCCATCATGCTCACTTGGAGAGAAGCAGGAAAGACAGCAGCTACAGAACAGTTACCAGCTCATACAAATCTGCCATGGTTCTGCTTAGGAGATCTCAGCCCAAAGTGCAGCTCTCAAGCTTGTCCAATGAGGTCATGCCCTATGATGGTTGACCCAGGGAGACCCAACATCACTCAAAATATGTGGAGATACTGCTCTGTGTGAACTTTCAGGCGGCCAGGAAATGCTGACAGATGAATTGCAAGAGTGCCTACTCTGGCCCGCTTTGCCCACACTTAAGTCAGACATCGGTTTCATACTGTGCTGCTTTTCCTGAGGTGTGGTCCCTAACCTGAAGTAAACATGGGTAAAGTGACCTGGCTTCACCTATCCCTGAAGATGTATTTCCAGACAAACACACTGCCCCCTGAAGGGATGCTTCCAGTCACTGGTGGTCTACAGCAGTGTGATTCTCCTGACTGTCCACATGGGACAGAACTGAGACCAGCAGTTCCCCTGATCCTCATCTTTATCACTATCAAACCATGGTTGGGAAACCTCACCAGGATACCCTGAGGCTGAACACCCTGCTTCATATTCCTTTTCAGTAAGATTTCTCAACTTCTGCTGTCCCAGGAAGCCTAGGGTGGAATTCCTATGATTCTATGATAACTGGATACCAGGACCAGGCTAAAGAATCTGGGGTTGTTCAGCCTGGAGAAAGAAGGTTTTGAGGTAACCTTATAGTGACCTCCTATTATAGTCCTATAGTGACTATTTGAAGGGGGGCTGGAAGAAAGCTGGGGTAGGGCTTTTTACATGGGTGTGTAGCAAGAGGACAAGGGGAAATAGTTTAAAACTTGAAGAGGGGAGATTTAGGTTTGACATTAGGAAGAAACTCTTTTATTTGAGGGTGGTGAGACACTGGCACAGGTTGCCCAAGGAAGTTGTGGCTGCCCCCTCCCTGGAAGTGTTCAAGGCCAGGTTGGATGGGCCTTGAGCAACCTGGTCTAATGGGAGGTGTCCCTCCCCATACAGGGGGATTGGAACCAGATGATCTTTACGGTCCCTTTCAACCCTATCCATTCTGTGATTCTATGATCTGTGCTGAGCATCATGAACTGGGGCAACGATTGCTGCTTGGGCCCCCCTTGGAGCCGGTTTGCTCCCACCTGCTGAGCTCAGCGGGCAGTGGTGAGTCAGGGGCCACACTCGCCCATTTCTCCACAGTGTTTCACATTCAGTTAAAAACAAAGCTGTCAGTAATTAACAAAACATGAGATATTTGAAAAAACACATTTGCCAAGCTGCTACTTTTGCAAATCATGATGGTGTCACAGCCAAAATCATGACTAAAATCATGACTTCTTTTCTCCTCTCCGATCTCCCCTCCAGAATCAGTGGTGCACCGTGAAACTAAAAAACTCTGTGTGCAGAAAGAAAGTGAGGTTCAAAGAGAAAAGTGGGTTTTTTTCACTTTGATAAACCACCAATGCAAAACATGCCATAAAAAAATTAATGGCCTCATCTATAAAAAAATTCTTGCTTCTTTGAATTTCTTGCTATCTGAGTAATAAGCAAGCTGGTCCTAATTAAACAATGCAAGCACCTACCAATGAGTTTTCTGAAAAAAATAAAACTCTTCCTTTAAACAGAGGGAAATTCAGGCTAGCAGAGCTATAGAAATTTGTACAATGTGGGTTTTAGGCCAGGAGAAAAGTACACGGGTCCAACACCCAAATCAAGCACATTAACTGCTGGACTGCAATGCTGTCCCCTCCAGAGCATGGGCTTGGTTGCAGGAGAGGCTCTCAACACCAAAAGTCACTACGGACCTCATTCTCCACCATGCTTATTCAGGGTTTTAAGATGTAGAGAACTCTTGTATCTCACAAACTGTAGCTGGCACTGTGAACCCTCACCCTCTCACTGGAGTTGCTTAGTATTAGCCAAAACCCATGAGTACTATATTCTATAAACCTTCTTGTCCAGGACTGAAAGAAGCTGCATATACACCAGCCTTTAGGCTTTATTCTGAGTTCAACAGCATTAGAAAATGACCTTGCTATTTCTAAGAAATAAAGCAGAGGTCAGGTGCTGGACAGAATGAGATTCCCTAGGATTCTTTTGTTGCAGGAACAAAGCTGTATGAGGTAAAACATTAAATAGGGTGGAAAAAGCTGTATTAAAAGCCTGAGTCAAGACCCATTGGAGTCATCAGAAATTTTCTATCTGACTTCTGTGTACACTGGATCAGGCTGTGAAATAACATTATGATTTCACATGTAAGTATTCAAACTTCAGGATGTCAAAGTGCCCCAGGGTGTTTGGATTTTGTAGCACTACGGTTGCTACTATTTTTCATACAAACCAGTCCAGTAGGAAAAAGCTTCTTTCAGAAGTCATACAATAAACCTTGAGGAATTAATTTAATACTGGGATGCTAATGTTAAATTCACTGATGTAATCGATTAGTACATTTTTTTGACTCATGGTGACATTTTCTAAAGTGCTTCAACCACTGAAGAATACAAACTGATTAAAATGAATTTATATTTCTTTGTAAAAAGGAAGATTTTTCAAAGCTGTCCAGTTTGGATATCCTTTTCCCACCAGAAATGGGGAAAAACTGTTAAATTTCCAAAACTAGTTTTTTAAATCTCGCCTTTAATTCTTTCTACAGACCATATTTTAGTATTTTCCCATCCAAATGCTTTTATGCACTGTCACAGGTACTTGGACCAAACACAGCAACACAGCAATACTCACATATCCAAGATTACTCCTCCAGTGTCACAGTTGTCAACACGGGAGAAGATGTTTATCCAGGGATTTGATGGAATTCCCTGGAGTGAAATTTTCCAGTTCCTCAGTCTCCACTTGCTGGCTGGTTCGTGTCACAGGTATCACCTTAAAATTGGTCCGCCACTGTCTGTGAGCACATAGGTAGACACAAAGTTGCCTTATTATTCCTAACAGTGACCCATCTCAGCTCAGAACTTTGTTATTATTTTTATTCTATTTTACTCCTTCAGGGGAGCTGTAGACACTTGATCTACCTGATGTGCTGCTAACACAGGCAATAGCTTTTCCTGTTACTCTGACAGCTTCCTAGAGGTATTTGCACACTTATTTCATGCTAAGTAGAATAGCTTCATGTCTTCAGGAAGCTTCTTTGCACCATTTCTAACAGTGCGCACGGGAGCACTAGTTTTCCTTCAAGCATTCTTTCAAAACTGGGTCTCATATCTGAAGTTATTTGATACATGGTCACTTCTCCCCTTCCCTGCTCACAGCACAAGCCCTCAAGTGCAAGGAGTTGTAGGGATAAAGCCCACAATGTTAAAAGACTGATGTTAGACTGTGCACAGAGATGCTGCTTAGGCTGCTGCTGATCCACACCAAGATATTCAAGATAATGTTTCTTGTAGCCCAGCCCCACGTGGGACTGGTTGGCTACCTTGTCCGTAGCATGCCTCCAGGCTTATACTCCAATCCAGTTTAGGCAAAACAAGCTTTTTTATAATTTTTTATAGCTTATACTTTAACTATTTTGGCCAAGTGAGGAGTAACAATGATACGATCAAATCTGAACTGAAGGGGAGAGAGAGGCACATGAAAGAGACAGCCATAAGGAAGGTAACTAATGAACAGGCTCTGTTTGATAATCTTTTAGTCCACATCAGCTGCAGCTAAAAATGCTGTTTTACATCTGATTACAAACTGTCTTCTAAAGAGCTCTGAGTCCCTTGGCGGATTTTAGCAGTTTCAAGAAATTCTCTGCTATCTGCATATCCTGCTCTGCTTATGTATGTAGGTAAGATATTCCTTACTGCTCCTCCCTCAGACACTCCGGAGACATCAGACAGACGATTCCAGTCTGGATCCATTCCACTCCAATTATCCACTGTTTTCTTGTAACATATTTTTTATTTAAATAAATCAAGAGGTTCCATTTAGCACATTGCGTTTGTCTTGGCATCCACTTCACACAGGCAGAAACTCTATATTAAGGCTTTCATACAGCCGTTAGAGAAAGAATCAGCCAAATGTATCCCTGGTGCAATTCTACTGACTTCAGTGAAGTTTCACCGGTGTATCCCTCTTCTGTTGATTTGTCCCCTTCGTTCTCATTCTAGAAGACAAAAACCCAAGAAAATGTACATTTGTATTTTGTTAATACACGTATACCCTGTATGATACACATGTAATCCCCTGCACTTCATTGTCTGCTATACTGCATGCTGCTTTATGGGAAAGATTTTCCCATTTATACATCATTCTTGTTTTACAACAGATGTTGTAACAACATAGATGTCACGGGAACAAGTGAGATGTAAGGAAACAAAGCTTAAGTCACTGTTTGCCCCATGAGCATAGGTCAGCAACCTTGAAGTGAGCCTATTGGCACCAGCAATCATAAGAGCAAGAAGAATCTCTTAGGTGATGAGTTATGAGTGCCATTCTCCAAGGATCAGTACTTGGCCCTGTTCCAATGTAAGGGTTAAAGTAGTAACAAAGAGGTGAGAAGAAGCAGATCTAGTAAAAGTGTGATGGTCTGTGGTGACAGATGGGCAGAACATCACCTGGTTTACAGTATAGTGGATTTCATTGTCTGGACTATCCTGTCATGGCTCCATGTTTGCTTCCACAGGTGTCAAGAGACATACTTCTCCATAGTGTATAAAAAACAGGTAAGAAGAGCACTGTGTACTAGGAGAATCAGTTCAGAGGAATTAAAGCAGAGTGACATCAGTCAAGGATGTGAGGCTTGGAGGAGCTCCCCTAAAAATTAATCTCTTGCCTCTCTACTACTAAAGACATCTATCAATGACGTGGATGGAACTATAACTGCATCATGGACTAAGTCTACCCTGGCAAAAAGAGTCAGTGAGAGTGATAAAGATCACAGATCACCAGTGTGGAGCACTTGCTAAATCAGGCACAAGTGAATGACTTGCCCGATGACAGTGACCTATATCTACCAAGGTATGCAGAGGCTACTCGGACAGTCAGTGTCCAGAGGTGTGCTAGGGGACATCATCAGGGTGATGCACCAGCCATTGCAATGCTCTCTTATATTAACAGGAAATACTGTTACTCCTGCCACCCATAAGTCTCAGATGTATTTGGTAGTGGCATGATCTCTGCAGAGCTGTGTCTGTTTCTGGATGTTGAAGCACTGATGAGCATTCAGAAAATATCCACTCAGGGTAATGATGGGCTCAGGGCACATGACTTTAGTACAGACCTGAAGGTGAGAGTGTGGTTAGCATGTTAAATAGAAGGCAAAAGACTTATTTAATCACCATCAAAACAGAAGGAAGAAACCTGATGTGAGGGCTTTTCAGTTTAGCAGATACATAACAACATTCTGTGGCAGGAAGTTGAAAGCAGTCAATTTCAGATTAAAATTTTTAACATTCAGGATAATGAAACTGTGAGAATATTTCCTAAGGGCTATAATAGAGTATATACCACTGTTTTTTTTTTTTTTTTTTTTTTTTTTACACCAGCAGATACGCTGTAATTCAAGGAACAATTAATTGAGGCCAACACTGCAAGTTCACACAGCACAGATCACATTAAGTGTAATCCTTGATGTCTGAGGCAGCTTTTACTGGCATAGGGGCTCAAAAGCAAGTTTGTACATACATAAAAATGTTCTTATTTATTGATAACACACACAGCAGTGGGCCAGGACTGGCATTATTAAGCTAAGCATTCATATGCTCAGTATCCACAGGGCAGCCACCTTTCTAGTCTCTGCTGGCCAAGGTGCTGTCAATCAAGCAGAGTCACATCAGCCTCTCTTCCCCATTAAAGCCTCAGTCCTGTTGATGCACTGCCTTCCTCCTCTCTGCCTCTTCTCATTGGGCTTTTAGACCTTGTCAAATCAGAAATGGTTTTCTGCTTTTTTCCTTACTGAATCTCTGATGGTTTTACTTCTGTTTCAAACCATTATTAGCTGGTGCTGACTCAACAAGCTCACCTCTGTGGTCCCTCTTTGTTTCTGCCTTCTTGCCTTGCACTGCTTAGTTGCTTATAAAAATCTCTCATCTCCAGATTTAAGTGGGAGTGACAGCTACAGCTCATCTCCAAGAAAAGTCACATAAAAGCCTTAAGTCACATAAATGGTTCCAGTGGTACATTTTGATTTTGCAGTCTGTTAATATACTCAGGTGCTAGATGCTCCAAGACTTCCACTCACAGGTTTTATCCCATGTGAACATACACCTTAAAGAAAAGCATTGGCTCAGTCTGCTTAGGGTTACAAGCATACCCAAAAAGCCAGAAGGAATGGCTATCACCTTACTTATCTTCATGTGATATGAGCAACAACTATGAAAAGCTGGAAAATCAGTAATTAAAACCAAATTCTGTTGCTGTACACAAACTCTAGGAGGTTTGTACAAGGCATGTGCTTAAGACCTCACAGAGGCAAATGAAAGTGTTAGACAAACAGACAGTACTAGGTACTGCTGCGCTCCTCAGTTTTACATTTCCTATTTCTCTTGATAACTTCAACTACTTAGAAAACCCAAAGGCATGGCTGTGGTTGGGGATAATGTGTATGCCAGAGTTCAAATACCTACAACCAATTATCTAAGGTATTAGAATTGCCTAAAAACATAACCAAAAGAGTGCATTTCCCCCCCATTCTCTAGAATTGAAAACTTAATTGCAAACCAAAACCAACAAATTCACTTTGCGTCCTTCAAAGGATATGTCACAGTTCAGGCAAAATGTTCATAGAATAATAAACATTCTGCAAATACCCAGCAGAATAAAAATATTTTATGGGAATCTTCAGAATGTAAAGCAAGGGATTTTCTGGCACTGATAAGAATTGGTACCAGAGTCAGCCCTTAATGTCCTGATTCATAATCCCCTGTAGCATGCCACTGTCCAGCAAGCTTCACAGAACATATGCATGCATCCCAGTGAGCACTGTTATTGCAACTGAGGCAGAAAACTCTTCCTTCATCTTTAGTGCAAGCTTTTCTTGGTGGATAGGGAAGTAATGTTTGTTCTGGCTGCAGTCTCTCTTTTAAATGTTATATATTGCAGTGCCTGGAAACTCCACTAATGGCTGTGTGTGAAACTGTGACAGATGGATTACAGAGATAGATAAAGCTGGACATTTTTATGTACTTGTAACCTAATCAAAAGTATTTCATTTTTATGCCATGGATAACTTCAAACAGTAAAACAAGAAGAAAAACCCCAAAACACTAATAGAGATGCAAAAGAATCTGAAAAGACAATGGAATTAATTACACATGCATCTACATCTTGAAATAAGGTTCATGTAAAGTTCCTGCAAGAACCATGCTTGAGGCATAAGTAACACCATGAACTTCTAGTATGTCGTGCTAAGAAATTTGGGTTGGTTTTTTTTTACATGAAGCTTGAGGGAGATAAGATCAAGCAGATTCATCCCTTTTGCACTGCCTTGAGTTTGGTCACTCTGGGAGCACCATTGCAGGATCACAGGCTCTGCACCCTGCCACCCCCTGTTAACATGTTGCTGCCTGCAGGACTGCCCTTACTCTTGTGGAAAAGTTAGGACACACTACTAAAAGCTCTCCAGAAGGTCCCCATGGGAACCTTCTGCAGTGGGATATGACATGCTTTCAGTTTAGCTCATAAGGGAGAGTCCACTTGATAAATTTGGATAAAGTTAAAACTCACTAATCTGAATGCCACATCACGTTTTTATGCTTTTTTATGCTTCCTTCAGTCTATGGAAAAGAAATGCAACTCATCTCTTCTTCCCTGTCATCAGCACCAGCATGGTTCTCAGAAAGGTGTAAACACTGGTTTTATTCCTTTTTCAAAGAGTCAAGAAGATTACAAAGTAACTGCTCCCCAAGGAGTGTGCTACTGCTGCTTCTAAGAAAAACTATAGGGCAGACCTGTGCAAATAATTTTTTGGTTTTGCTTTAAATTAAAGCGCCTCTATTCTCAGAAAGACTGTTTCAGTGTCGATGTTGGGGTAATGTTTGGATTGTTTCTTATTTAAAAGTGGTCATCCATTCTCAGTCATAGTAGAGACTCTGAGCACAGCATTACTTAGGTGTTTGCCCAGGGTGTATATGTGTGTGTGTATATATGTGTCCTATTTTTGAGCTATTTTAACTTACACTTCATATTCTAGTGCTTTCTGATAAGTAGAGTTTATGTCAGAATAATTGGCCTGAGGATTTTTTCTTTCCAGTCCAGTACATTTCTGAGGTACAGCTACATGGGAGATAATGGAAATGCCTCTAGAGTATCTGTCTGACAAGGGAAATAGCAAGAGTAAGGAGTGAACACAAAACAGAAACCTTGTCAAAGAGTGTGCAAGTGAATCAGTCCAATCAGTCACTGTGGGTGACGTATCTGAACAAATTGAAGCTGACACAATGGTCAATTTGACTGGGGAAAGTATAATTTTGGATTAGGGTGAGCACCTTTAATCTGTCAATTGTGGCAGTCTTAAACCTGTAATTGAAAGAGCACAGCACTGCTTTACTCCAGATGTCAGTCAAACCCATTCAACCTCTTCTGATCACTGATCAGTTTGCAGTCTCTTCTGCATTTATTTAGACTCTTATTTCATTTCTCCTTTACACAAAATTATTTGCACCACTTTAAGAAAATTCTAATCTATCAAGATAGCCCTTCAGAATACCACTTTGATTCATCCCATTTTCAAGCAGATGGTTTTCAGGGCACAGGAAACAACAAAACAGAGTATGACCATGTGTTTAATTTTAGCTCTCACTCCACGATTTCTTATTTCAACCGTAAAACACCATCTTATTTTTAGTCTGCTTGTGTGCCTGAATGGTGTCAGCCCAGCCACTGCTGAGTTGGAGTCATGCCTCTCTAGTGTAATTCACAATAAAGTAATTTCTACCCCAGGAGCACCATTCCCAGAAGATGGTTGAATTTCCAGCCCAGCTTATGTTCTTCTACTGTCCCAGTCTCGGACAGATAAGTGAATTATTTCCATAGCCATCTCTACCCACAGACCTGTCTGTGAAATTACAGAGCAAGGATATTGACTCGTGGGAAGCAAGCACCTCTCAACAGCTTCAGGAGAAGAATTACTCCACTCCTGCCCACCTGCAGGGGCAGAGTGCTATGATTTATAAATGGTCCATATTGTGCTCATAACCTCTTGAGACTGTTACCCCAACGTCACATCTCCCAATGTTTAGATTAAAGCAACATGAAATGGAGAATAAAAGTAGCCTGACCTTGCAATAAACAAACAGATGACAGAATGACTTGTCATGTGAGAGGCCCTCCAGTTCTATTCAGTGTCTCTGGCAAAATCAAGAGTCTCCTTATCTTTGCTCATGCTGTGGCTGAGACATTCCCCATGCTAACAACGTTCTATGGATACTGAACCTGACATTCTCCATGATTTTTTGAATTCTAGCCTCTTCAGTCTCATGGCTACCACAGATACAGTGGTTTTAAATGTTTGTTGAGGCCCTTTTGTTGCAGCTCTAGAAGCAAAAGGAGAGAGAAACTTCTTGCCAGTCTCAACAGCAATCTTGACATTCAGAGGGAGGCCAGAGGGAAGCACTAAGGAGAGCAGATTCCCATCCCCTGGTATAAGGCAATTCAGCAAAGGATTAGAGCAGCTAAGCAAACTCATTTCTTCACCATGTGAGGTTGAAATAAACAGGCATCCCACCCTCCAGAGCTTCTAAGTGTAAACCATCCACACTGTTAGTTATCCTCCTCTACTCTGCCATTATTCTCTGCCTGTCAGCACCTTGTAGGGGCTGTCTGTTCCATCCTTCTTGTGTTATTATGGTTGCCCTCCTCTCAGCAGCTCCTATCAGTTATAATGAAACAGTGAAGGGGGAAAAAATGGGTTCCCAAATTACCAGGAATTAAAGTAACAACAGAACTGTTACAAATCCACAACCAAAGCCAACAAACAGAATAAAAGGAAAACTAAGAAGAGACAGTGAGAGAATTCTGCAATCTGTAGGTGGTTTCTGCTTCTGGGATTGAATACGTCATTAAGATTTATAGGTCAGTCCCAAGATTAAATAGCAGATGTTTTCTCATTATTTATCTTCCTAGCTAAGGCACAAGATGCCTTTTTAAGAAAAATCTGTGTAACTTATGCAATGAAAATAGACCAGGTCCTAAGATCAGCCCTTCTAACCAGATGATAAAAGGTGAGCTGAAACACCCATCAAAGAAGTTTCATTTCACCCTTCTGTGACAGCGAAATATGCTCACTAGGGACTGATCTCGAAAAGTTCAAATAAGAGTACTGAATTTTACTGCTGATTTAGCTGTTATCTGACTATAGTTGTGAACATTCAAGGAGTTTCTTTTATGAGCACTCAGTTGGCTAGCAGGCTTCAGCTTCTGCATCCCATCCCAAGACCTGAGTTTTTGAGCTTTAATCAAAGGACAGCATTAGCAAGTACTACTCTGGTAACATCTCTGCTATACATCTTCTTTGTAAAGCACAGTCAGTCAGTACTACACTGCAGCAGCCCAAATTAACAAAAGTGATATCACTTCCACATCAGAATAGCCCTTCTGGGCTTCTTACAGTCCTTACCACAGGACTCAAACCATTTTCAAGGATCCACTTTTCTAAGTTGGAATAGAAACCATTGCACACTTCCAAACACCATTGCACCCCTTTGTATACAAATCAGTGGCCCCCTTCTGTAATTGATCAGAACAGCATCCCATGTGCTCCCAAGCCAGCTGGGTCTGACCTTGGAAGCGTTTCTAACTCTGGGACTACAGGATAGCTTGTATGTGAAGCTCCTTCTGGCTGCTCTTCCAGGAGCCCCAGTCTGTGTAATTCTCCTGCTCCAGCCCTTACAAGCACTGCTGAGAACACGTATGCCTGAACAACTCATGCAAAATCAGGTAACATCAGGGTGATAGATTCACTTAAGAATCAAAAGTAATTAAGAGAATAAGAAACACAGGTCTGCACAACAACCTCACTCTTAAACCACGCAAGCATTACAGCTCTTCAAGTAAAGCATCAAAAACCTTCATAATTCCCTGCAGTGTCAACAGCATTTTCTTGAGACCTCCTTGACTCTGCAGATTGTGAAGCATGGAATAGAAAGGAACCTAGTCCCTTTTCCTGAGATCTCAGGTTCTTACACCAGCTGCCCTGCTTCTCAGCACCCTCAGGCAATTAAAACCCAAAGCCCATTGCAGATGAACTGGACTAACGAGTTCCTTTGAGCCTGCTTTCCCTCTGTAGCAGATCTTTTGCCCTGAGAAATACCACTGATGGCCCCCACAGCAGCTGTGATGTTGAGGTGCCATGGGACATTTTACCTATAAGCACTGCCCTGGTCATATACTGTGTAAGCATCACTCCTCCTGATATATCCCTATATTCAAGGACACTGTTAATTTTCTGCTGGTCAAATTTCAGAGGACTGAAGTCATGGCACATGCTCATTCCCTCAGCTAGATCACAGACAACAGTATATGCACAGGAAATACAAGAAGCCTCTATTTCATAAATAACTGCAGGCCTGTCAGTTTGACCTTGCTGCCAGGGAAGATTATGGAGGAGATCACCCTGAGTGCCATCATGCAGCACATGCAGGACAACAAGGTGGTCAGGTAGGGCCAGCATGGGTTTCTGAGAGGCCGTGTATAGCTTCAGGCAATAACTGGGTGATCGATGCTCTGTGACCCCTCACTACCCTCCCAAGGGAAGACAAAAGGGAAATAAGGGAGTAAGACATTAAGTCTGGAAAAAAGCTAGAGCAGGTATAATGAAATAATTAATAAAAATAATATAAACATATGCAAATATGGAACCCAAACTCCTCAGCTGGTAACTACATATCAACGAGAAAAGCCCTAAATTGGACTCAGCAGCAGATAGGGGTGCCTGAGACGAGAGTCCCAGCAACAGTTCACAAAAAAACCAACCAACCAACCAACAAAAAACAATCAAAAAGCCCCCCACCCAAACCAAAACAAAAACCCAAACAAAAAAATCAAAATCAACCCAATCTTGGAGGTGCTACACCACTCCTACTGAGGGAAACAGGGGAAGATGACCTGTTTGGATGAACAATATTCTTCTCCAGTGAGAAAACAGAATACAGGAACATCACCAACACACCGAGAGATTACAGACTAACCTTAACCCAGCCAGCAGACCAGCCAGAGAAGGTTTCCTTGAGGAGCCATTTTATACTTATCATTATGGGTGGAGACACTTTGATTGTTCCATTTGGGTCACCCAACCCATTCTCTTCTCCCCACAAAGACAGCTGGTCATCCATTGTAACTACCCCATCCCTGCAGCAGCTCTGGCCAGCATAGGCAATTTTTATCCTGGTACTCTCAAACCAGGACATCCTGCTTAACTGACCTGATTTCCTATTATAAAGTGACCTACTTAGTAGATGAAGGAAAAGGTGTGGATGTTGTCTACCTCAACTTTTGTAACGTTTTTGATGCTGTTTCCCAAGGCATTCTCTTGAAAAAAATGGCTGCTAATGGCCTGGATGGGTGTACTCTTTGCTGGGCAAAAAAATGGCTGGATGGCCAGGCCCAAAGAATTGCAATGAACGGAGTGAGGTCCAGCTGGCAGCCTATCACAGGTGGTGTTCCCCAGGGCTCAGTTTTGGGGCTAGTTCTGTTTAATATCTTTATCAGTGACCTAATACACCTTCACTAAGTTTGCAGATGACACTAAGTTGGGTGGGAGTGTGGGGTAGGAAGGCTCTACAGAGTGACCTGGACAGGCTGGATTGGTGGGACAAGTCCAATTGTATGAGGTTCAACAAAGCCAAGTGTCAGTTCCTGCACTTGGGTCACAACAATCCCATGCAGCACTACAGGCTTGGTAAGAGTGGCTGGAAAGCTGACCAGAGGAAAATGACCTGGGGGATGCTGGCTGACAACTGATTGACTATGAGCCAGCAGTGTGCCCAGCTGGAGAAGATGGCCAACAGCATCCTGGTTTGCATCAGAAATAGTGTGACCAGAAGGACTACAGAAGTGATTGTCCCCCTCTGCTCAGCACTGGTGAGGCCACACCTTGAATATTGTGTATGGTTTTGGGCACTTCACTACAAGAAAGATACTGAAGTATCTTCTTGAAGAAGAGCAACAAAGCTGGATCACATTAGTGGCTTGTAGTCACCCTGTGACCTACTCCACCTCCAGGAACATTTGCCTACTCCCATGTTTCTAGACTGGAGGAAAAAGTCATGGCTACCCACCTGACCGTGTGGCCCATTTTTACAGTGCAGTTCCTCAAGCACAGTTTATTGATGTAGGGACTATTTCTTCTGGCAGAGCTTCAGCTGGTAGGCAGTATGGGGGCCGTAAAAATACACCATGAGATACAGGGTTTTTTTGTTCATGGATGCCATGAAATCCAGAATCTGATGTGGAAAATAACTATCTTTAGGGAAGAAAGTCTGCCTATCTTGAACAACAGTTCTTTCCAATATAAATCCAAAAGATCTGACCTTTACTGTTTCATACATTTGTTGACATCAAAGCATGATGGGTGAAACCTGAGACGTGTGTTAAGGAAGTTTTCACCCATCAGTAGTCTGCTGGACTCCAGCTCCACGCAATCCCAACCAGCAGATCCAACCCTCTACAACCTGCCTGAGCAGCAGCCAAACTGTCTGTGAGTGGGCTCTGGTGTTATTTAGAAAGGAAATAACCACAGCTGGCATTAGCTGAGTTTCCATTTAGGAAGTTTCACTGGAGAAAATGCCAAATCAGCCCCAATACCGAAAAAGCTCCAAAAGATGATACACTGGTGGGTACGTGTGCTGCAGTTCATGAAACTGCTGCCTATGGAGATGAGCTTTACTCTCTAGAAGTGTCAATTCACATCGCTGAGATTTTAAAATAGATTCTGCAGGCACTTAGTGAAGAGGAAGGTTGTAGCTGATCATGCTAATATGAGCAAGGTATTGGCTGGCCAGGTGACCATCCAACTCTACAAGGCAACTGCATCTCTTAGAGTCCCTACATGCCTGTAAGATAGCTGCAAAGAAGGGCTGAGGATTTTGCTCTTTTTACCCCCTGGAGAATTTTACCGGAGAAGTTCAGTGTGATGAAATTACTGATGACATTATTCAGATACAAAGGAACTTCTCTGTTTGATTTTTTTGTTTGTTTGTTTTAATTGATAAAAAGAACCATGAAAAACAATCTTCTAGCACACGCTTTGTAATTAATTTCCAAACTCTGCAAGGGGTGCAGATATCTTCCAGTGTCTGCTCAGTTAAAGAATCTCAACATTTTGATGCTAGCTCAGTGTGTTGAGACAACAGGCCCTTGCTTGTGTCCAAACATGGATCTGATGGATCCAAAGGAAGAGCAAAGCTAGAGATTAATTCCTTTTCCAGGACTGCCCCCTGTCCAGGGGGCTTTTAGGAAGACAGTTTTTAAAGACTAAGGATTTCAAATGACATGGAGTTTGTAAGTTAACACCTAGGTTTTGGGTTTCACTTCGCGTGTCAAACTAGTAGCCAGTGCTTTTTCAGACCATGCTTTCCTCTTCACAAAGGGCCCCACAGGCAAATGTTTGCTGAAATAATACAGCCTGAAACAAGTTGCTATAGCTCTACTATTTGTATTCTTGTACTGTGAGAGAACACAGTATGGGAATGCAATCTCATCAGTTGGGCTGTACAATTTCAGAAGAATGTTTAAGATCCTTGACTGCATCCAGAGGAGAGCAAGAAAGCTGATGAAGAGGCTGGAAGACATGTCCTTTGCAGAGTGGCTGAGGACACTGGGCTTGACTTGTTTGGAGAGAAGGCTGAGGGGTGACCTCACTGGTCTCTCCAGCTTCCTTCAGAGGGGAAGTGGAGAGGGAGATGCCAAGCTCTTCTCCCTGGGATCCAGTGACAGGATGCACGGGAATGGCTGCATCCCCCAGGGGAGGTTCAACTTGACATTAAGAAACGTTTCTTTACCAAGAGGGTAGTCAAGCCCTGAAAGAGGCTTCCTAGAAAGGTGGTCAATGTCCCATGTCTGTCAGTGTTTAAGAGACATTTTGACAACAGTGCTAATAACATGTTTTAATTCTTTGTCAGCCCTGAAGTGGTCAGTCAATTGAACTTGATGACCATTATGTGGCCCTTCTGACTCTTATCTCCCATTACATTCCACTCTGCTCCACCTACAACACAGTTCAGGGATGGAGGCCCAGGCCTGAGCTGAAATGGGGCTCTTGGGTCCATGGAAAGAGGTGTGAGTAGAGGTACCAAGGCAGGCTGATCATGACCATTAAGCCTATCAGTGCCCCCATGGCCCTGACACCATCATGGAGCATTGATCTGTCTATCTTTAGGTATCCCAGTGAGGCACCTCATCTAGGCTGATGTCTCTATACCACCCATGTCACATATTCAGATTCACTTGCAGACTATAGTGTGGAAATATTTTGATTAGCTAGATGGTGTGATGATCCCACTGCAGGTCTCACTACCTGACCCTCTCTGGAGAAGTATGAGAGTTCACAGTTCAAGAGGACTGACACAGGACTGCATCTCCTCACTGCACTGGAGGTTTCAGATGAAACCCCCTGTTTCTTCTTGGGGCCCTCATGGTCTGCAGGATTTTGCTCTAGGTAGACCACACTCTTACTTTAATCCCATGAGTCCCAAAGCTTGCTGGGTCATTCTGAGACCAAGTCACCTTCTGATTCTTGTTTTTAACCTCCTTCCCACATATCTGCATCAATGCTCAATGAACTATCTGCAGTGTCAGTCTATCCAAGCTCTGTTTCCACTATGTGAACAAAATGCATTTAAAAACTGTAGAGTCAGTGCTGCGTGCTATTTGCCTGTGTTCCTTGGAAAATATTTGCACTGTTATTGACATGAAAGTTCTCTTTGTAATTTGTATGCTGCTTTTAGCTTTTCAGGACTCCTTCCCTCTTTGGCTTCTCTAAAGAAATGGGCTGCACAGGCTAATATGAGCTTTCAGCTGAGCCCCAGTCCAGTACTTTTCTGTATTAGGCGAAAATGTTGTTTTCATTACCAATCTTTAATCCTAAAGGAAAAAAAATAATAAATCCCTGCAACTGAAACTGTTTCTCATAAACTCCACATTGCATAAACAGTTGCTCCAGGTCCTGGGAACCACAGCCAGTCCACACATGGACTGCACCACAAAAGCAACAACTCACAGTGGTCAGGCCAGGGCTGAACAAGGACATGTTCACTTTAAGGGACAGATGGTATCTATTTAGCTAAACATTCTTGTACTAAGGCTGTTTTAATGCCCAGATCATTTCTATCAGTTTCTTATCACATCTGGGAGCCCAGCATGCTTCTGAGGGAGGCTGTGTAAGTGCTTCCCAGAAGGTACTGTAGTTTCAGGGTTCAAGGCAACATATCAGCATAAAGAGGAGGTGTGTGGGTATGGAGGGGCATAGAGGGTTTAAAACTAACCCCATGCCATTTTTGCTGATTTTGAAATGTTCTTGGATGGTTTACCAGGTAAAATACAGATCCAAGAATGTGGGAGGTCTCTCATCCATACCCTATATACTCATCAGCCTTCCATTTTCTGTATATTCAGGGCCAGACCATGCACTGTTTTGTAGGCTGACATGGAGGAGGTCTGCCAGTGCTCTGAACAACTCAGAGATGCCTCACTGGCATCTGTAGCATGATACGAAGCCCCAGCTCTCCTGGCTCACATCTGATTGCAAAATTCAGTGTAGACATGCAACTTAGCATGGCACCCACTCCTAGGAATGCTTTCCTTCCCCAGATACTTCTGCTGTGAGGACAAGGTGTTACTCATCCTCACTGTGCCTGTCAGAGGGTGCCTTCCTGTTAGACTGTCAGGGAGAGCTGTCATCTGAAACCTCCAGTGCAGTGAGGCGATGCAGTCCTGTGTCAGTCCTCTTGAACTGTGAAAGAACCACATGTGAAACTATCAGCATGACATCTGCACAGTGTAAGCGTGCACCAAGGCACCTCGATGTAAAGAATGGGAGGGTGCTCGGAGAGAGTAGAGAGGAAAGTGTGGGACACCTATGGAAGGCAAAGAAAAGTCTCTCTCTCTCACTTGCTTTTTCTTTCTTCACTAGGGAACTGCCTCACACAGTACTACAATAACAAGCACTGGCAGGCTGCCCAGCATCACTGTACTCTGGTTGTAAGTGAACTATCAGGCTCAAGCAATCTTCTGGGAAAAGTTCACACCAAATCTATGTTATGTTTTCTCCTCGTTGTGGCTTTTTTTTTCCAAACCAGTCTTATATTTTTTTCCATGTTGCATTATGGATTTCTTTAAGATCCCCGGGAGCTTCCCTTTTAAAAAATAAACATCAAATAATCAAAGAGATCTGTGTTTTTTTAAGTAACAAACTAGTAATCCTCCTTTCAGAGACAGACCTCAGATTAAAGCCAGAGCACAACTCATTATATGGTGGGGTTTTCTCCTGTTGGAAATTTGTTTACTTTTTTTTTTTCCTCAGATAAAACAAAAAAGTTAAGTGAGACAAAGAAGCTCTTTGTTTAAATGCTATCATTCTCTATGTGATGTACATATTCCATGGAGTAGAAGCCAAAGCAGAACAGACTTTACAAGTGAAATGCAGTAAAATGAAAAATGTTCCAAACATGTGGTTTTACATGATAGTCCTGGTCACCTCAAAGATTCCAACTGCAATGCTCACTGTAAATTTGATGGGAATGCAAAGATTTTATTAGAAGAACATGAATCCATAGCGCTTGAAGCGTAATTGGGAGGAGTTTCTTGTTCTGTGCTGAAGGAAATAATACCATGCATTGATTTATTTCTTACTGTTTCTCAATGTGGCTTTTAAGGAGTCATAAAAAGACAAATTTTCTAAGTTCACAAAATCTACAAACACAATGGACATAACTTATTTGACAAACCAGACCATGGACAGACAGCTGCATAAAAAATATGGGCCCATCTATATATAACTGGCCCAAATATGCATTCCCCATTGCCTTGAAAATACAGGTACTGTGAATTTATAATTTATTGTTCTTTTCACTAATTAATTTTATTGCATTAGTGCCTGGAGACCTTTACTAACCTCTGTATTGCATTATGTATTGTTCTTATGTATAGGAAGTTTCTGCCTCAAAAGGCTTAGGAGGTTAACTTAGGTTGTTCTGCAGATGTGATGGCACTGTACAGAAAGCAAATTCACAGCAAACATGAAACAGCTTATTCAGTTTTAATTTGCAGTGGTGCTGAGAACCTGTAACTCCTGGAGATCCCAGTAGGAGTTTTGGGTGTTCAGCACTTTTGAAAGCCAGACTGAAGTTTCTTGCTACACTTCTGACAAAAGGTCCTTAGAAATTAGAGACAGAAAAGATTTATGAGGTTATCAGGCCAAATTCATCCCAGAAGAAAACCCATTGAAGTCATTGAAATTTCATTTGGGATGGATTTACCACAGAGGGATTGCTCCCTATAGTACATTTAGAAGTGCTTTGTCCTATACAGTTTTAATTAGCTCTACATTAGTCAAGGTACTGTACCATTGTTTCAATCAGCTACCCTTGCAGAGAATGGTCTCTTGCTGTCCTTGTCCATGTTTTCCCTCCCACCTCCATCCCTTTCTGTCTCCTTCTCAACCCTCATTACTTTATGTCTAATTTGGCTAATGAATTTCTCAGACAGAGCCTTCTTTCATGTTTGAGAAGGACCTAGCCTCCATTGAGGTTAAAAGAAAAAAGCAATGACCACAAAGCAAAACAAGACCAGGAAGAGGGAACAAACTCTTCTTTTGAGAAAAGCAAAGGTGTTTATAGAGCCTCAAGCTTTTCTTTATCACTCCATCAATCCATAGGTAGCTAGGCTACAGTTTTTCACTACATATTCTGCATCATGATGGACAGAGCATTAAAAGCTTGAGTTTCGTCACTGACTTACTGCATTGTTACAGCAAGTGGCTTCACTTTTCAGCCCTCTGCTTTACCACTACTGCAACAGCCATAGTTATGAACATGTAAAAGAATTTCACAAATTGCTTCACAGAAATCAGGAAAGCATTTTAAGCTACATCATGGAAAAGCACAATAACGAGGCAAAAGACTGTTTGCATCAGAGCTACTGTCTTCTTTCTTTCTTTTTAATTTTTTTAAGTATTCAGACACCAATGTACATCTTTTCTCTGAGTCTTACCCAGATATTTGGTTTTTTACCTCCTCTATTGATAGTTCTAACAAGATTATAGGGAATTTGTAGCCTATGCATGCTTTCAGTCATATAATTACAACTAAAACAACTGTGTCAAGACTAACTGCAGAAACTGTGGGTTCAGTGCTGCCTTTTGCCAAAGAAAATAATGTCCACAACTAAGACACTAACTCTAAAACCACATCGGACAAGTTACTAAATCCCATCCACGTAAAGATGTGTGTGCTCATTTCTGAGTCACTGTATCATTTGACCACGCAAGAAGCAAGACAGTGTGCTTGAGGAATTTCAGGAAGACCAGAACATACTTTAAAAATAGCCATGTTTTCAGTTTTCTTAATGCTCTTCTACAACAGGCACACTCTCACTTTAAAATTAACGACAGAGTTTCATTAAGCATCTTCTGATTGTACCAGGAGGGTTCTATGTTGTCATCCTGTGGCCATTTCACCAGCTAGGGCTTTTCATGTAAGAATATGCTGCATGCATGTCACAGCATGGGGTCGCATCACAGACAACTGCTCTCAGCCTGTGAACACAGATTTTATTCCCCCTCCCTACAAAACTGGTGACAGAAGGGCATATTATTAAATTACTCATGCATGCTCTCCAAGACAGGGTCCACACATCCACTTGTTTCTTATGGCTTGGGCTATTTTGGGGGGGTGATCAAATAGGATGCTTGTTAAAGAAGGAGAAAGCTTCACCATAGACTTCTCTGGAAAGATGAGAACATTTAGAGCAGGAACTGAAGAAAATCAGTTATACATGGTAAATGTATAATCACAAAACTATTTGTTATTTATTTTGCTCTCACTGTGAAGATACATAAGCTAAGCTCTTCTGCATAACTTGGCTCTGCTCCACTCCGAGACCATGGATCCAAAACCTAACTGTGATAGCCACCCCTAATGTACTGAAAAAGGTGAAAACAACTTAATAACGCCTTTATCTAAGTTAGATCTGCACTAGTGGTGACATTTCCTTCAGGTGACAGAAGAGGGAAAAACAGGAGGAAGATGAAGGAAGAAGTATAAACTTTTAACTCTACTTAAACATTACATTTATTAAATCACTTCAGCCCAAATCATTCAACAATTCCTACAAAATCCTCTCATGGACCAAACCAAAGCACATCTACATGAAACATATATTCTATCTGGCAGGCAATCACCATACATGCATTCTCACCGCCCTCAGAGGCACCTGCATTCTTTGATCACAGTCCTTTTATGTGCTTCACTGTATACAAAAGACCAAGCCAGCAATTAGCCATTCTAGCACCGGGTCCTGAGATTGCTGCAAATGCTTCAGCCCTTTAATGAATTCCTAAATAGAAGGAAGTTGCAAACAAAGTTCAGCTTGTGTATTTTATGCCAGGTTCCCACAGTACTGTAGGTTCTTAGAGTTTAATTAATGACACTTGCATCCTGTATGCCTTCCAGAGTTT
Organism: Florisuga fusca; assembly: GCA_038090715.1. Classification (NCBI taxonomy): domain Eukaryota; kingdom Metazoa; phylum Chordata; class Aves; order Apodiformes; family Trochilidae; genus Florisuga; species Florisuga fusca. The sequence goes on from JAAWXA010000002.1 coordinate 56,636,056, forward strand.
TAGTGGAAATGTTACTGGTCACTTCAAACTGACATCTTTTGGACAATTGTCCTCAGAATATTGGGCAACTTTCCCCAGTCTTTGGAAGGGAAAAACAAAACTTTGCTTCTAATCATGACTCATCTATAACAAAAGGATGGACAGAAACTGGAGGGAAAAAACATGTATCATTTAAAGTAAACTACACATCAGAAATTCTATGCATTGCATAGGAACCAAAAGGGGAGATGAAAATGAAAACCACAGCCTAATATACCAGCATTTGGGAACTCTGCCAATGCTTCTAATTAAAATTTTGTACTAATCTCTTCAGGGAATCCAAGAAATTCTTTCAGAAAATGGAACATTCTTCTGTGCACATCCAACTACTTATCCTGTAAGAGGGAATATAAAGGAGATTGTACACGATCAGACAGAGGTCAGTGGAGTGGAAAGGACAGTGTGAAAACTACAGGAAATGAGGCATCTATGAATGAAAATACTGGAATTCCTTCTTGAACCCTGACTCACATAATGTATGGTTTTGCTGGTCTTGGTCTAAGTATCATTACATCAATGGAAAGACTTCATTAATTTTAGCGGGGTTTTAATCAGTTCCCAAAACAGAAGGATACAAAATACGTATTTAAAATTTCAAGGTATGTCAACCTGTTCTTTCGCTTCTTTTTCTTTTGTCCTATTAGAGAGCTTGGTGACACAGCTTGAGATGAGTAAGAAGAGTAGAAGCTGGACTGGAGAGGGTCTAACACTGCACCTCTGACATTGCCTTATAGGCAATTAACACCACATTCAGTCCTGTTAGAGATGAAAGGAAGGAAAGCATTGGTAATTGGTTGTTAAGTGCAGAGGGAAGGGATGCTAACAGAAAAGTACTTCTGAGAAAGGGAAGACCAAATCTGCTCTCATGTTAATAAAAGAGAGCCAGAGTGAGATTTTAAGAAGAAAAATATCATGGGTCACAGGTGTGAAGGAGAGGGGAACGGAGCAAGTGTACAAGGCTTGGTTAGACTCTCATTCATCTGGATGGAAGAAGAGATAAGATGGGTAGAAGGCATAAGGAAGGCCACAGCAATGAAACTGCATCATATTTGATCAGTTTTCTCTTTGAAGATGCCAGCAGGGTCCTGTAAGGAAAAATAAGTGTAGGCCATAGAACAAAAATATCAAAGATTCTTTTTGCCTGGCTTTGAAATGAGTAAATCTTCTGTTTAGCAATGCAGCTGAGACACTTAAGTCAAGCAGTCAAATCTAAGGCTTTTTTTTTTTGGCCAGTGTGTAGGCACAAAGCTTAATCATTGATTGTCTTACAACTTTCCATAGCCCCTGACACTCAGTCAGACTTGCTGAACCTAGATAAAGGAAAATGGAGGCACAAGCATTTCTGGCATTCACCTTTTGCATGGCTGTAAATGATTATGTGCAAATCAAGACACTGGGGACTCAGTTCTCCCAGTTAAGTCTCCTGAGCTAGCAAGATCTGCAGTGAGCTCAAATAGCACTTTAGCTTGGATCCACTTGTCATTTCCTGAGCTTTCCCTCTTCTCCCCAGCTTAGAAACAAACAAAAGTTCCACTCCGATATCTCTTCTAAAGGTTCTTTCTGTGACTAAGCCATTTATGTGTCTATATTACTTGTAATTCTCTGATGTCAAATGAGATAACAGAGATAATCCTCCTAAAGGATTTGTGGCATTACAGATTACAGCTTCCATTCGTATGCTGTATGCATTGCCTTCAAGAGGCCTTAAGTGATGCTATAAGATCTCTCTGTTCAGATCATAAGATATTTGCATTCAGCAATGCCTTCTTGTAGGTTTAGAAATACCAACAACCCAACAACCCAACTAAAAGACCAACTGTTCAGATCTTGTTGTTCTCTTAGTCCACAGAAAGGTAAAATACTATTGTGGTCCATGGGACCACAACAAGATTTAAACAATTTTCCTTCTACCTCTTCACCTGCCATTTTACTATAAAATAAAAAGTTTGCTTAGCAGACAGAAAAATTTATTCCAGAAAGAAGTCTTTGTTGTTTCTGCCATAGCTTGTTCAAGCCACAAAGGTACTTAATTACTGTGCCTTTTTTTTTTTTTTTTTTTTTTTTTTTTTTTTTTTTTTTTTTTTTTTTTTTTTTTTTTCTTTTTTTTTTTTCTTTTTCTTTTTTTTCCCCCCAGTTTCTAAACTCCTGTTGAGACAACCAGCAGGAATCTTGACACTGGGCTTTGCTTACAGCTCAAAGGCTTACCTAGGGCTTAAATACTTTTGTGCATCTGCTTGAATGTAGCCTCACTGGGCATCTCTCAGGAAAAAGCTGACTAGTTACAGCCAAACTGTTGCTCCAGAACCCTGTTTCTCCATCAGAATGAATACAGCATTAATACTTCCAGGAGGAAATAAGCACTTGAAAGATGTTGTTTTTCCTGCTGTGCAACGCATGCTCTTCTGATGAAGAAACAGAATAATTTTGGGAAACACAGAGGAGCTATGTTCAGCAACTTGACAATATAACTGTTCTGATACAAGGCCAACCCTGGCACCCAAGCTTGGAAAACGATACAGCTATTCTCTGTGATACTGGATGGCATGAAACACTACTCATAGAAAAGTATATCCTGCTTAGCACGTGTGGCATAATCCTAGTGGAAATGTGGCTGATGATAAATTCAGGTGACATTAACACAGATGTCACGTACAAAGAGCTTTTGCCTAATTATTAGTGTATTTATGTTTCTTGAATCTTGCAATTATAATTTTTTAATTTCCTCTCCTGCGAGAGCATTTGATAGAGTGGTGGAATTTCTGTTTGCTCTCCAATGATGTCAATCATTACAGAAAAATCTGTGTTTTCTAGCCTCACCCACACTGACATTTTGCCTGCTGCAGTTGAGCTCCTGAATGGATCAGCAATATTAAACCAACAAAAGCCATTTCCAGTATGGAACAATGATCTACACTTTCAAAGAAGTCTAGGATCCTCTTGATTTCAACCACTTGAAAAGAAAGAGTAAAATATGTAGCACAATTCTGCTACATACAAGAAGGCAAACACCTAAAGGAAGTACACCTTTAGCAGCTTGTGTCTGCAAGATTTAGGATGTCACAGATCTCAGCTGTTTGTTGTCTTTCTGACTCCCCTGGCTGTGTTGAAATCACCACTGTGACAGCCAAGATGAAGTAGCTGACTGTGCAAGCACTCCTCATCCTTTCCAATACACAGCAAAACTACTTAGCTGAAATCACCACTGACGGGAACTAACTTCTTAAACAGGTCTGAACTTGATCCTGCTTGAGCACATCTGACTGTGCCCCAGATTGCCTAGTTCAGCTCAAAGCCAGCACATGTACCCTATTATCAGCAGCAGCAGCTCTACATCAGTCAGCAGCTGGCAGACGGGCCCTTGGGGACTTTTCTAGTCAAGGCTAGTGCAGTCCTACGGCTGCTTCAATATATTCTCTGTGGGCAAAACAGGATGTATCTCTGAGCAAATGTTCTTATTGCACAATAGGTGTCATTGATAGCAGGAAAGAGACAATGCTTAGGAGCTGGATATGTTGTTCAAACATCATTCCAGTCTTTTTGCGTAGTCTGATGAAGGCCCTTCAATTAGGACTGCCATCGTGCTGCCGCTGCTTACTTTGAGTACACAGAAAATGTCTGAAATCCCTTTTTTCACCCTTCTTTAAAGGGTGAATTGAACTGTATCTCAGTGTCTGAAGTTCTAGAGTTTGTGTCATTCTCTTAATGTAGATTCTGGCTTATTTATATCCCAAATACATACAGGTCTGTCTACATAAACAGGTACATCCATGTTACCCATCTTTTCAAGCACTACATACCTTCTCACTATTAGTCCATTCAGTTTCCCCACTACATTTCCAGGTCATAACCCCACTGCTGTTAGCAATACTTAGCCCTTGACTCCCTGGCAGTATTTCTTCAGCAGTGGCAGACAGGGCTATTAAGCAACCAGGAAATCTAAAACAAAGGAAAACTGTTACGAGGGGAAAGTGGAACAGACAGAGGTGAGAGTGGAACTAACCGACTAAAGTCCCAAGAGAAATAAATGAAGAGACGCTGAGAATACAGACAGCAAAATTTTGGAACATTTGCTTTGAGTACAGGCAGCAGAGCGCAGCAGCAGTCAGTACTGCAAGGGACAGTATTAAATCATGCAGGAGTTCACCTGTTGTGCAAATACAGCACCAGCACAGGCCTAAAGCTCTTAGCATCCCATGTTCAACGACAAAACTAAGCCCAAAGACAGAATACGTGACTAACTGGAGGGATTTATTTGCTCAACTTGGATGTCTCTCTTAGATACCCAAAGTCTCTCCCACCTATGATACATCTGCCAGCACCGTGCCAGTGTCTCAAGTACCACAGATCTCTACGCTTAGGCTGCTGAATGCCAACTGTTGTGTTCTGGTTTAGACATTAACCTCTTCTCCTCATCCTCAAAGTGAGATAATAAACAGGGACCAACTCCAAACAACTTGAGGTAGAACAGCTCTGTGATGACCACTGATGGGTCTAACCCAGAGAAGTGGGCAGCTCAGCTCCCCGTCGAGCTCAGCCACACGGTCACCTTTAAGAAATTACAGAAACTTCTGCTCCCTGTAACACGTGTCGGACACAAGCTGTGTGCAGCTGAGCACTGTCATTTCCCACAATCACAGCTGTTGAACTTAAAAGAAACAAGCATCATCAAACACCAGGCATCCCCCATTACTATAACCACACAATCGAAGCTTTGCCACAACACAGCCTTTTCCCCCTGCCCATCCTGTCTGCTTTTACCCCGTCTCTTTCAGTCACTGCCATTCCTCACTGAAGCTCTTAAGTCGCCGTGACGGGAATGTCCGAGGAGATGAGATAGAAGCACCTTCAGCAAATCAATAAACTAATAAAACAATAAAAAGACAAAGTGAGAGAACAAGGGGGACATGAGCTGTTGGGAGGCTGTAAGGCCAGCCCATAGAGTCACTCAGTCTAGACTCCAGATGTGAACGCAGAGCCTCAGTGAGTGCAATACGGGACTGCGTAAATATCTCAGCCAGATGTCTCAGAGCCCAAGCTACAAATCCTCACAAATGGTGACAGAGTTGGCTGTTGCTGTTTGCCTAGCTCTGCTTCCAAGAGAATCAGTGGTCATTCAGTTAGCAGCAGTTCATTTTTGCTGCCAGATGCAAGGGAAAAGCAGGCTCAGAGTTGCAGTTAGTCTCATAGCAAACTCAGCAGTCAGTGGATGGGTCATGGAGCCCTCTGTGGGTACTGAGGTTAGCTCAAAATAGCAATCTGGGGAAAAAGCTGAAAAGATTATAGTAAACATAAAAGCACATGATCCTAAGCTCCTAAATAAACTAAAGTAATGGGCTGCCACGTTAGGCACCTGAATACAAACTTAAATCTTCAAGACCCCTCCTGTTTGGTCAACTAAATTTACAGATACTTAAAGTTACATGATGGAATTACCTTACATTTCATCTGATGGAGACATGCAGCAGCTTGATGCTTGAATCTTCACTTCCACAAGCTGAACATTCTTTTGTCTGACTTATGTCTTCCCAGAACCTGTCTCCTAGGTGGGTGCCTCACAGAAAGCACTTGGAGGAAACATGATCACCTTCCCATCAATTGGCAGCTGGATCTGTCCCTTAGGGGGCTGGAGATGAGTTTCAGCTCCCTCTTCTGCCTGAGTTAGACCAGAGAACCAAGCTTATCTATCCCAGGAAACATCTCTAACCACTAGGCTATAGTGTATTTTAAACAAAAGCTTTTCCAGTATCTTGGATTTAAATTGGAATAAATCTTGGATTTATTCCATGCTTCATAAAAAAATTAAGTGTTTATTACAGCAGGGGATAGGACCAGGGCTTTACAGTGCAAGTCCTTATATAATCCACCCTGTCATTGGCCCAATTTAAGATATCAATTTATGACCCAGATTCTCTTCAGCTAGTCACCTAAAATTGGAACTGGATGAATAATTTATGAGATGATCTGTAAGCAAAAGCCAAGTTGGGTTACTCCGATTCACAGGGATAACACTATTTATAATTTCTTGTTAAGACAGAAGCCATGAGCATGTTTTAGGATGCCCAATAATTGTCCCAGGATTTGCAGGACTGTTTCATTCTCCTCTTTTAGAGTGCCAATAGCAAAATGACTCAGTATAAAAGATGAGCTTTTGATCCAAGCAGCCCAGAAAAAGTAGATGGAGAGACGTGCTACTATATCAATCTCTTGTTCCTCTAGGTGCAGTTGCACCCTGAGGTTGGTCTCATTGGAAAAGTTTCTGCAAAGACCATTGTTCCTCTCTCCAGACTTAGGCTCACTGGGACAACTTGGAATCAAAAAAGATCAGGTTAAATCACATTACTTCATACTCACCACAGGCTAAGAGCTCACATTTGAGCAGCAGCTGATCCAGGGTAACTAGTTAAGCTGCCATGGCAAACCACACTGAGTCCCCACTCAGTCACTTTTCTCTCATTCCCAATATTCTAAGGGAGGTCAGACCTGACAAAAGATGTTCTGAACAACACCGGGCTCCCACAGTTGTGCATTTCCTGTAAAGGCTGCAGGGGCTTACTCTAATTTATATTTCTACCACATCTGACCCTCAAACCAGTGCTGGGAACTACTTAACTCTAAACAAGTTTTTTCTCAAGCTGCCACGTTCAACCCTGGGTCTAAATCAGATTTACGTGAACTGGTAGGTGTACAGCTTAAATGTTTAATCAATTCCCTCCCAATCCTGAACAAAATCACCCCAACAAACATAGTATAGGAAGAGCTGTTCTGGATACGTACATCCTTTTCCTTATTATTCTGCACTATCTCAAAAGAAAAAGCATTGAGTGTAAGTCTAAACAAGAGTTAACTCCAAGATCTAAACAAGTATCTTGAACCATTTATTCAGAGCACATCGTGCTGTTCTTCCACCTCTTTGGTAATGAATGCACAGCATCACCATGGCTGAAAGTTAATGGGGATATGTCTTCTGGCAGTGGCCTCCAGGTCCTTTACACTGGTTTATCCAGCAATTATGTTGGCATTTTGGAGTTTTTCCCAGGATCTTCTATGGCCAGGGATGCTACTGGCCATTTTATTAAATGTCAATGCACATTGCTGATTAATTTTTGAAAAAAATCAACCTTATAATATTCTTTTCCTTCAGTTTCACATCAAAAGCACATCTATTTCAAGCTCTTTTCAGAAGCAGTCCTTACTTTTTGAATGAAACAGCATGAAAGAATTGTACTTGTAACCCTACTGTGTAACACTGACTTTCACATACCAAGAGGTAGCAAATTTTCCTCATCTTGACCTCAAATCGGCAGCAGTGTTGCAACACCTCTTCCAGCACAGCTCAGAACTCACCTCTTACTCATAAATACCAGCTCCAGTGGGTAAACAGTTAATCAGCAAGAACATGGAAACATAACATAAGCAAAAGTTTTCCTATTTCTGTACACATCTCAGAGAAGTCTGATGTCATGTAGATCATTAAAAAAGTAGGTGTCCAGATAGAGTGTTGGAGGATGATGCTGAAATTCCGGAATCCTTGTCTTTATTCCTGAAAAAAATCAGTCCTTCCAACCACAGACCACAGCACATTTCTGTGGAAGATCAGAGTTATTTTGCCATTCATGCAAATGCAATAGCCATCTGACAGCCTCAAAGCTGAAGTCCTTGATGACTGTGGCCATGTCAAGTTTTTGGGAAGACATGAGGACCCATTTTCAGGAATACGGTGTTTCATTGACTCTTTGACTCTCAAAGAATGTTTTGTCTTCCTCTCTGTTTTGTGAAGTGCTGTCAACACTTACAGTGAAGTTTATTGTAAATACACAATAATAACAACAGCGAGCATTCATCTCCAATTCAATTCCTATGTAAATTTATGTTAATATGTATGCAGATTAAGTCTGCCCCCCTTGGTCCTGGAAAGTTGTCAGAATGACACATGGGTTCTGAAAAGGTTGTGTACTGTGTGCGATCTGCTGTTTTTCTATAGTATTCAATAACTGGCAAACCAACAACAAGAGGCTGTGGATATTTCTCTTAATTTTTGCTTTGCAAATCAGTGGAGTCTTCTGGACAGAGTTGGAAAAAAGACTTTAAACCCAATCTCTAAAACCATGATCTGCTTGTTTCTTTTTCTCTTTGAAAACAGAAAAAGTATTCACAGGTGGGGTCTTTTGAGGAATGGTGTGCTACAAGGGGGTATTGCTAGTAAGCCTTCAAGAAGTGGCAGGCCATGTTCTAGACAGAAAAGCATTTTTTCTCTCTAATGTTTAATAACAGCTAAACCAGTGTTTAGATTTATGGAGCGACCTCATTTTTTGCTGTATAAATTAGTGCAGTTTCTAAGAGAGCTCAAAACCATGACTTATCTTATTCTCTCAGCCTCCATTTTCTGTGTTTTAATATGGAAATACACTGACCTTCCACCTGTGTGTGCAGCCAGGGCCACTCTGAGCTCTCAAGTCACACCAGGGGCAAGGTAGCTGGATTTCTACCCTTGGCTACTCTCTGCTTTCATGCCAGGGATGTTTGGCTTTGCCACTTTCTAGTACTTGGCAGTAAATAGAAATTAATCATCAGTTCATCCCAGGGCTGAGTCCCTACAAGGCTCCCAAGCACATCTTAAATAATCACAACGGGACATAAACTGGGACTTCAAGAAATACATGTGCTCTGTGCACAGGGATGAGTTTCCAGTAATCCAAAAGGGGATGGGAAAATTGCTATCTCAAACAGCAGGAGCTACAATTGTTGGCTAGGAAGATACACAAGAGAACATCAGTCCAATTGCCAGAAAGTATTTATACTCCTGCAGCTCACAGCTGAGGACCTGATCCTGACCTTTGATACACAAAACAGATTTGTTCTACAGCTGGAAACGGAGTTGCAGCGTTTGTTCTTGGAGGGTAAGATTATGCCCAGGGCTGGTAAAGGTGGGAGCTGAGTCATCAGTTCTGAAGTAAGGCAGCAATCTGCTGACTAGAATCCCTTCTACTCTAATAAGACTTAATGGATATAAAAGGCCTTTGATTTTTGGAAAAAAATCCCCACCAAACAAGAATAGAACTATATCCCATACAGCCATATGAAACTTCAGTCAACCACTTCATTCAGGCCCTTCAGCTGGTTTAAAGTACTTTAGCACTGCATGCAGTTTTGGGCACCACAGTATAAGAGAGACATCGAGGTGCTGGAGAGGGTGCAGAGAAGGACAACCGAGCTGATTAGGGGTCTGGAGAACAGACCTTATGAGAAGAGGCTGAGGGAACTGGGGCTGTTCAGCTTAGAGAAGAGGAGGCTGAGGGGAGAAATCTTTGCTCTCTACAGTTACCTTAAAGGAGGTGGTAGTGAGACAGACACTGGCCTCTTCTCTCTGGTGACCAGTGACAGAACAAGAGAAAATGGGGTAAAGCTCCACCAGGGTAGGTTCACGTTAGACATTAGGAAAAATTTCTTCACAGAAAGAGCCATGAGGCATTGGAACAGGCTGCCCAGGGAGGTGGTGGGGGCACCATCCCTGGAGGTGTTCAGAAGACGGGTAGATGAAGAGCTACAGTGGATGGTTTAGTGGTTAGGGGTTGGAGGGTGGATGGTTGGACTTGATAGTCTTAGAGGTCTTTTCCAACCTTGATCATCCTATGATTCTGTGGGAAACTGACACTGAGAAAAAAACCTTTCTGCTCCAAGCTCTTCTCATTTGACTCTGGCTTAGAGTGTTATTTCACTCTACTCTTCTTTTAAATCTCACTTTATTGAAGGCAATCTTAGCCCCAAGAGCAAAACAAATAAAATTGAAGCAATTAAAGCCTGGAAGGAATCTGTATTTTTTCTTTGAAATAGAGCCCCATGTCAGGCAGCTTTCCACGTACCTTGTTCAGTGTAGGTTACATTATGTCATCCCATCAGGCCCATTCAAACCGGGTTGCAGAAGTATTGTGGCTGGAATCCAATGCTGCCTTCCTGCCTGCAGGAGCTGTTGGTGGTGATTTCATCTCAATCATTTTCTATCCCTCCACCTCTCATGCAGCTGCCTTGATAGGACCAAAGTGTAGCTTGTGGAATCTATATGATAATCACAAAAATAGTTATTTCTGTTGAAAAATGGATTTAATTCCCCCTCGAAACCTTTGTGAATTGCCAACTGGGGGTGTGAAACCAGCTGGCAAAAGATGCATTCATTTCAATTTCACGATTTTCATATACTGCAGTTTCCTGACTTTAACTTGTTCCTCCCCTCTCTAATGAGAGCACCAAGGTCTTGGTTAAGACCCTTCACTTTAAACAAAGTTTTGAAGAAGCTTCTTTTCCTGATAATTTCTCTGGGGATGTCTGGCAGCCTGCTCAATCCAGGGCAGCTGAATGCTTCTCCTTGCACAGCATGAGCATTTGTCAGAGAAACTAAGAGTCAGGCTTGGTAAAGATTTGTATCCCTGAGTACTCTGCAAGTAACTTGCACAACAGCGTGGGAAGGAAGCTTGAAAGTGGTGCTGGTAAAACAGTGAAAAACTAATTTCATCAGTGTTTTCAAAATGGTTAGGTTTGGAAACGACTCTTCCAACCCTTTTCTTATAAAATATATATTTTTTTACTAAAAATCCATTATATTACTCGTTATTTTTTTTTAGTCCAAATTGGATCTGAGAGAGATGACTAGACAATGCCAGAGAATAGCCCTGTATCTTTTTTGACAGCTAATTACAGAAAAGGGAAAGGCTATATCTTGGGAAAGAGTTCTTCAAGCCAGGAAGAGCCACTTGAGTCAGAGTCTTCAAACATTTGAAGAGTGATTTACGATGTAAATATGGAATCATCCATGGAAGAGTACTATTTGGCTAATTAATGTGTGCCGAGTACTGATTGCCATAAAGCATTTCATAAATTGTCTGCTACCAGCACTTGCACTGCTGCAAACTTGACAAACCCAGATGGCATGACTGAGGTAGGGTTAGACCAGAGTTCTTGTTTAACATTTAAATGAAGTTTTGCTTTGATTATCCTTATTTATAAGCTTACTCTTGGCAGCCAGAAAGTTTCAGTTACATTCAGCCAAAGCATGAAAAAACAACCCTAAACAAAAGCTCTCATGAAGCTGAGAGCAGGCATAGATTCCAGGCATAGAAGTCAGAAGTCTTAGCTATCTGTCAGGAAAGAAATACACAGCATCTCATTTCTGCTATGTCTACTGATACTATCTACGGAAAATCCAACACCAGCTGAAAAAGGGCTGCATTCATTGTCAATGCATTCTACCACTTTGGTGTCCCAACTTTCATGAGTTTACAAGATGTACAGTCATGGACTTTTCTATGTAATTAGAAGACAGTACCAGCTATTTCATTGTTGCCTTAGAGAACCATTAGGTGATCTGTTCCTTTGTACATTAATTCCTCTCCTTTTATTTCTTCAGCTATCAACAACCACTACAAATTTACCTTAAGGCAAACAGGGGTATATATCTTTATATCTTTTTATACACGTGTGTATATGTATATATAAACAGACATACACACACACACTCAAATCCATATATACATGCTCGTATATATACATGCAAAACCCAACAGTGACTAGGAGAGTTTACTGAAAAGCTAGAAAAAACTAGCATATTCAGAGACAGGAGAAAACTAACACTTGATTGTGAAATATTACAGTTTAGATATTAGGTATCTTTCACATTTCCTCCTTCTGTCATAATTCTGTTTCCGTGATTATGAAGGGAGATCCTTCAGGGAGACGGCCTTTTGGAAGATCCTGTTGAACTGGGATACTCACAGATAATGATCTGACAAGTCTGTATAGTGGAAGACAATAACTTTGGAATCAAAGAACTGAAAAGAGCAAGGCTAAAGTAAACCTTAGATGACAGCACAGTCAGTGATGAGTGGTAATGGCTAAGTAGTCTTGTCTTTGAACAGGAGCTGAAAAGGACAAATATATTCATACTAACAGTGCCAGAATGGCAACTCAGTGAGGTCACTGTACACATCCTCACCAGCTCCATGAAGCTTTGGTCCAACGTGAAGACTTAATCCTGTGTTATAGTTTCTTACAATGTAATAACCTCCTCCCATACACATGGGCTTCAAATAGCTGTATGGATGCAAACTTCACTCAGGGGAGGGGTAGGACTGGAAGAGTAGAGTGTGCTTGAAAACTGGTTGAACAGGATTCCATCACTGTTGGTGTCAGCCCTTCTATCCCTAAAATTTAAGAAAATGGCAGGTCTATAATAATCTCAATCTTCTCTCTTGATTCAAATTTAGGAACGTCCACAAAACTCATAACAATACATTCTTCTAATTTTCACCTAGGCAGCTCCAAGTTTAGTGAACAGAAAACAAAGAAAATCACTTGCAAGTAATTGCTGTATCGTGACCCACATTAAGATAATAAAAGCAACACTCTTCATCCAGAGAATGTGTGAAGTGAAGCTTCATTCAGTCCTTGCACTCAGCAGAAAATTGATGGGAAGTGAAGCTGTTCTGCCTCTTCATGTTATGAACAACACACAACCAGAGTCAGAGTTCCCCTAATGGACTTTGCTACTGGCAGGGATGGTGTGAGGTCCATGTAAGGATCAATATTAGAGATTTGTGTTGTAGTATCCCCTTGGTGCAGTGCTAGTGGAAATATTATAATCTCAAGTTCCAGGCTCAAGCTGTACATACCTTATCACTTCATTATGTACAAGAGACAAACTGTTACACAAACAAATGAAGATGTACATATCCCAGCACAGGAGACAAGAAAGACATGCAAGTCCCACATGTAATTCAGACTGAAACATGAGCCAATGTGGAAAATATCCCAGGATCCTAACTCATAAAATGAGCACTTCAGAATTTACAAAACAAAACAAAAGAAACAAGCAAACAAAAAAGTGTGGGGGGTGGAGGAGGGAGAAAGAAGGAAAGGAAATTAAATATTACCCCAACAAATTGAAAGGAGGCACTTTTCACTCCAGAATTTCTTCCTGAATTCAGCAGGCCTCTTTGCCTTGGTTGAACAGCAAATGCAGTTTTGTAAACTCACATGTACTCAGACCTCTGTAACAGAACACAGTTTATTCCATAGCCAAAAGACATTTTTACTTCCCCTGACGAGTGATGGGACAGCTCAGGCTGATGTCACTCGTCCTTTTTTTCTCACAAGATAGTTGTAATGGAGGGAAAGTATAGCTGGTGGGAAAGGAAGAACAAGGGAACAGCAGGGAAGTTTGACGTTATACAGGTCAAACAAAACATCTATATAAATATAGAGGAAGATCTCACTAAATGGCATTTTCTTCATGTGTTGGTGGAACTGGACCTGAAGTCTGCCCCATTTCCCCCAAAAAATCAGTGTCTTGTTAGGCCTTTTGAAGCCCAATTCAGTGTATTGAGAATAGGTTTGTTTTTGTTGTTCTGTCCTAAGCAGAACACTATAAAACGATATGACATAGGCTCCTCCTTGAAAACATTATTTTCAGAGGATCTCAGAGCCCAAACATTTCCTATCAGGTACTTTATTCTCAGAGGAGCCTGGCTTTCTGCATGAGTCCTTTGTAGTCTGGCTGGATGTCATTACATAATTAAGCATATGAGCCAGGAGGTAGTCTTGAGCATGGTGATTTTACAATGTAAGATCAAAATGTTATTCTTCCTTTCAAAAGATCTAGTGCCATTTGTTGTAATACCTTCATGCAAGGGATCAAATATAGTATTGACTTTCATTATTACCTTTAAAGAGGTCAGTAAGCTTCTGGAATTCACAAGATTTCTGGGGATATGAAGGCATATAAGGCCTCAGGGCTTGATGACTCATCTTGACCAGAAGCTTTGAAACATCACCTGCTGTCTGGATTGTTCCTGCTTGCTGCCTGGGATTTCAAAGTCTCTCTCTCTGTCTCTCCCTCTTTTCTCCCCCGAGGCATCAGTCTTACAGACATTACCAGATCAAGAGAAGAATGCAAAAGAAAGTAAAAGTGAGGAGACCGTGAGTTGGGAGCCCAGCTGGTATACATCTGCTTTGCTAAGCTTGAATTGAAAATGAGTATAATTACTCTTGTTCAGCATGCATCCTACTGTGTTTAGTTATTGCATCACATGGAAAAGACAATGGGCATATCCTGTGGGTAGCTACACTGTGTTCAACATGAGTTAACTTACTGTTCAATACCCTAACACAGGTTGTTTTTCAACCTTTCTGTGCCAATTTGTTCTTCAGACATGTTCAAATGGATTCCAGAGGAGACTGAGGGTGTCATTATGTGGAAACCCTGACAGAATTTAACACGCTATTGACTTAAGAAAAAAATCAATGTCATATCCATCTAGACTTAATACAAAGTTTCCATTTTCAATAACATTGCCTGTATGTTGTAGAATAAACCTCCAAGAGTGCTTTTTGGCAGATGGTTAAATATTTAAGTAGTTGGCCACAGATTTTTAAAAGTTGAGATAATTAGAAGACTTGAAGCAGTTAATATTTATTAGTCACGAAGAGTTTGACAGATGGATGTTTTCCTACCCACACATTCTCTAACAGAAAAAAATAAAGCCCTTATCTTTCCTTGTATATGAAGCAAGATTTTATATGAAGCAGAAGTAGAAGGCATGGACTTCCCAAGTTTCTCACCATGAGACACTGAGCTCAGTGGCTACCACTTAATTGAATAACAGGACAAAAAACAACATGGAATTTATTAGGCCTCTCTGGAAATGCTCCCAGGAACTGAAACCTAAGGACTGACTCTTCTGCACCGCTTCAGCTTTCACTGTAACTTATGGTGTCCCTAGCAAGGTTGCAGGGCTACTCCAGTCATTGAGGATTATGAGACAACCCATTTTCTGTTAGTCTTGCCCCTTCTGTTGTCCTTCCTTGTAGGAGAGGAGATGCATGGAATGAAGAAAGAGTAGTTCTGTGGCAGACAGGAGGCCAGGAACTAAGAGGTTACTAAGGCTACTCTTTGAGACAGTTTCACCAGACATGTCCTCTTTTATCTGTCTGGAAAGAAGCATTGGAACATTTGCCTAGGCTTCCTGGTTGCCCCACAGACAGGTTTGAGCAAGAGTGATATCATGCTTCTCACTAGGCTGCAGATGTCCTGCTACGCCGAACACACAAAGGAAGACAGCTCAAGTCAGGCCAACACAACTGCACTGAGCCAACAGCCAATCCCCACAGACAGAGGCTGGGTGAGTTCAGGATGGACATACAGGCATCAGCCAACCACATGTGTATGGTAGGTCTACTGTGTTCTCCATCTGTCAGACTGTCAAGAGATGCAAATGTTCAGTGTCTGCGTGCAGCCAATGCATATGCAGTGGACCTACACCTTACTAAGGTATAATAGAGCAGCGACCTGAAACTGGTACTTTCTTTCATGAGGTTGATCTTGGCTTTGAGGGTGACCCATGAAAAATGTGGAAGTAGCACCAGTGTCATACTATGTAGCTGACTAGCTAGAAAGAGATGCATCTCCATTCTATCTTACCTCTCTTTTCTTAATAGCACCACAGTAGGCATCCCAGTAGGAAATCCCTTGGGCTCCCTTACATTCAAAGAAACTAAAATAAATGCCAAGAAGCCATCTTAGTGATGATATTGGCACATATGCATGTGCAGCATTAAAAAGAACGGGTGCATAGGATTAACTGTAGCAGGCAGGAGGATGAGCAGAAAGGATTTTCATCAGTTTTATAACTGCTGTAATTCTTACCCGGTACAAACCAGCAGTGCAGGACCCACTGCTTTTGCAGGCTAAATGCAGTCCTGATCTGGAGTCACCCCAGCACTGCCCTCAAGGGAACCCAGGATAAGGCTCAGAAAGCAGCCTTGAAGACTGAGATGTGCCAATGACAGTTTTCTCTCAAAGAGGGTGGTACCTGTAGCTGGGCAATTCCCTGGCTTCACCCTCCCCTACTGTAGTGAGAAGAGATGATCTGCTGAACCCACTAAGGGGATTTTTATTTATCCCACAAAAATCTTTAAGGGCCATTCCTATTGTATACAAAAGGATAGGATTTTGGGGTTTTTTTCAGCTTTATTTATTTATATTAATTCTCACATATTTTCCCCAGTGCCTAATAAAATTAATGCTTTATCTCATTGCTATAGTGAGACCCTGGAGGACTGAAAAAGTAGTAGAGTTACGGGATACTATGACAGCAAACTTTTAAATTAGCGAAGACTCAGAGGTTTCAAGCTTTCTTACACTTTCTCTGACTGCTAAAAAGCATGTTGGAGAAAGTCTGTTCAATTTTCAGTATCCTTCCTCTTCCAGGATGGATCTAAAATCTGAGCCGTAAGAGCTCCAGCAAGACTCATTGCAAACCAGAAGACAAGACAAGAATAAAACCTAGCAGTATAAAAAAGAAGCCTCAGCCTTTTTGAAAAACAACTATCACAGGATTCCTTTACACATCGTAAAGAAACAGAACGGAAATGAACCCACATTGTTTCCTCTTCAAGTACCCAGAAGAAAAATCTGCACCTTCAAGAGGTTTGACCTCAATATAGGCCATAATGTAAAAATGTGAGGATCTTGGAAACTTGTGCTTTTCCTGGACTGAGGCCCAGATTTTGTAATATATCTTGCCTGTTACTATTTTTCTTGCTTCTTCCAAAGTAGAAAAGCGTCTTTTGAACAAATGTGTTTTCTAGACTCTTTGATACGCCAGAGTTGGGGTCTGTTTAAATACTTCAAGTTTGATATATACACATATAGTTGTAACATTTTCTGGATATGAGCCAATATGGCCTGTCTGGATCCAGTTCTTACTATCAATATGCTCTGAGACACTAGACAAAGTAGCCTCTACCCTCAAACGTAGAGTATACGCTAGACCAGACAAATAATAGGAAGACAGACAACTTGCTGTGCCTTCATCTCCTCACCACAATTTCAATGACAATCACCTGAAAGAATTTATGACCATATTGAAATGTTCTGCCCAAGGGACGAGAGGACTGCTAGGACACATTGGTAGTGCGTGACATCTGCTTGGAAAATGAACTTTTTTTTCCTCCCTTACTTCACACAAGGAAATCTGTCAACAGTTTGATCCAGTGACTATCTATGGGATGAGTACTGTTTCACAGGCCATTTTGCTTGGCTGTACACAAATTCTTTTGCACACTGGCCCGCTCTTCTGTTCCTGATACTCTCCAGGCTGAGCTGAAACTGCAGCCTTTCCATAGCATCACCATGCAATGCTCTTCCATTAAGCCTACAGTAAGAAGCACACAGACTGTCACACATCTCTCTGCTTAATCTCTTTGGTATCTAGAGAATAAAAATACAAATGCTTCCCTGTATGCTATCTTGTACCAGGTGATTGGGGGCAGAGCAACTGAGAGACACAACCCAATTAATATTTTCCCTCCAGACACACTTCTAAATCCAGCTAGGAGAGGGCCAACCATACAATAATTCAAGTTTACTAGCCCCACTAAAATTAACTCCTGCCATGTCTTATCAAGGAATCAGCCATGACAGAAAGTTTTCCCTGCTCAAACAAGGGTAAGTCACTCTAACTTTTATGGCTGCAAAATGAAAGCAGTTCCTTCCCCACCTTCTAATGTTTGCTCAGGTGCAGTTTGGTTTCTACGTGAAATGATTCAGGAGAACCTGCCTTAGCCAGCGAGCTAACAGGAGTCACCAACCAACTTGTACTGACTGCAAACAATGTCCTCATCCTGAAAGAGTCTGTTGCGTAAAAGTACACCGCATATAAAACCATCTTTGTGTTTGTGACTTGCTGTACATCCTTAGGTGATTTGCCTTTAAGGATGACTACATTTTTAATCAATCAGCAAAGCGTGCTGTATGTAAAGTTCATGCTAGTTTGAGCAGCAGTGGACTGTGTTTTTCCCCTGGTGAACAACCCCCTCCCCGCCTCTGAGCTTTAGCTGGTGAGGTTATGCAGCCTGCCCATTAGGTCTGCTCTCAGCCACATGCCTGACTGCACTCTCAAGTCCCAGGGCCAAGAGTAAACTTTAAAGGAACACTGCCAATTAGATGTAAGCAGAAAACAAAGACTGTCTTTTTAAACACAGTAAATGTGAGCAGAAATGTTCTCGTGATGCTGGTACCAATAATTATTATTTTGCAATCAGTAAAAAGGCTTTTATTTGAATTTTAATATTAAAATCTGTCAGAAAAACGAAGCTATCTAAATATTGGAATTGATCATATTGTCCACTGGCCATTGGAAGGAAATTAAACACATTTTACTAGTAGTATAAAGTAAACCTAATTTCAAAAGACAGTAAAGATTTTCTGTTCCAAATATTTAATAGTCTTGTTTTGTGGTTCTTAAGAGGGGAAAAAAAAAAAAACAAAAAACAAAAACACAAACCAAAAAACCAAGCCTAGATGGCATGCATTATGTACAAGAGGCAAAGACGAAACATTGCAGAAAAGTTACCCTCAGTGAATTCCAGTAAACCCTTAATATCTTATCATAGTCCAAATAGACTACAGCAGGTTGCAGAAGGCATATAAGGAATGACATAAAGAACTCTATAGAATGTACTTTGATCAGTTCTTGTACTCTCTTCATTTTAAATGTAATTGATTTAGTCCTCAGTTGAGATAAAATAATGTTTCAGCTTCAGTGTTTAACTGTTCTGCTGGGCTGGGACCCTACCTACAACGAATCTGACTGCACAGACAGACTCCAAAGAGGTTTCCTGGACTTAAAAATGTTAACATTTTCAATTGCTTTATCTTGTTTTTCTTTTCAGCATTAAAAGAAAGTGGTGAGCATACTACTAGCAAGCTTCTCTCTACTGCTCAAAGGTCTTTGATTCTAATCTTGTCATGCTATAAGACAGCTAAAAGCTATGACAGGGGAGATGGTCATCTGTTTGTTAGAGCCTGCCTAGAGCTTCTAGGCAGCATACTACAGTGAAAAGCAAGAAGCATGTAAAGATTTTCAGGATGTCCAAAACAGACATGGGGTTGCCTGTTACACTGCATCAACAGATTTCTTGGAAACAGATCTCGTGGGAATGTATTGGATTCATTTCTCTTGGGGCCTTCTAACACCCTCCTGCAAGTCTCAGGTAAGTGCTGAACAAAAGGCAGAACAAAGCATTCTCCCTTAAAAAAACCCTTTGATCAGATGAACTTAAAAGGGAAGTGAGAATGTGACCATTCCAAAGGGATCCTGGTAATTTCTATCATGATTTCCATAACTCAATACCTTACAATTATGAATTTCAAAGTCACCTGAAAGAACCAATAAAGACAGATTGATTACTTTATTTGTATACATCAGTACAAGACATCATCACTCAATGCTGCCAAAGTCAAGTCCATGCCAGCCCTTGATCTAAAATTAGACTAAGGACAAGGAAGTGTTCTTTCCTCTACAATGATCACCTAAACCTGAATGAACCAACAGAGGCTGAGAGTCTGCAAAGCAGTCTGTACTAATGGGTCATTACTGGTGAAAAGCCTCATGACCTCAAGAATAAGCTCCTCGGGACTTTCCTGGGAACATGTACAAATTTCAGCACCCAGTAAGGAAAGTGCCCGAAACATCCACTAGGGACAGGTGTTGAAATTTACTCAGAGAAGGAAACTAGGTAGGGAAGACAAATATCTAGTGCAGCAACTTGAAGTACTAAAAGTGGTTCTGGTTTCCCAGAAACCGTAATTGGCCGTAACAAAAATAGAAAATATTCTGCACTGGCCTCTTTTCCCCACAGTTGCTCTGCTAGGAAGAACAGAGCACTTACAGTCTCAGTCCCTGTGGTTCTTCCCAGCCTGAACAGTGTGGAAAATTTCAGCCCTGTATCTGGGTGGAGGTAGTGCCAATGAACTGAGGTCCTCATTTCTCAGAAACATGCGTGCCATTTCACAGATACTGAGTGGAGGTCAAGGAAATGTCTTTTGGCTCGGACTTCTGCAGACAGTTTTAGGACTTCTTCACACCCATCTGATTGCACTTGGATTTGAGGACTTGCTTAGAGTCAAGAATCTCTATAATGCTGTAATCAGGACCCAACATAAATATAGATGTGCAGAAAACTTCCGCCACAACCACTCCATCTGGGACCACCTGCAAGAACTTAGACTAAGCAAAGGATTGTCCCTACCTAACTCCAAAACTGCACAGCCTACCACCTTAAAATACAAGATGGGTTTGTATGTGTATGCAAGGACTTGTTATTTTCTGTGCATACTTAATATGCACACAGTGTGGATCCATGAGTGTGTGTGTGCACGTGGATAGATAAACAGATAATCTGGAATTATTTCAAAGCAAGTGAAACATTTTTCTTTCTTTCTAGTTGTTTCACAACAGCTTGGCCTTGGGATCTTCCAGGGAGCTGTATGTATGAGTGACATACTTGCCTGTTATTACAGTTCCTGCCTTATGTCAATTTAAGCATCTTTCCTACACCTGGAGGAGTTCAGCAAACATCAGCTCACAGGTGTCACCCTCCATTGGCTGAAGGCTGGCTCCAGAGAGTCTAGCCAATATCTGCTTTGGCTATTAACAGCCTTGAAGAGGCCAAGCTCAGTGTGTGGGGGGAAGCAGGGGGAGGAGAAGGTGGAAGGAAAAGGAAAGGGGGGTACATGTATGTGCATTTGCTGCTGCTTTAACTTTCCATCCATTTAAAAGTTTAAATACTAGTCAAGCACTTAAAATAACATTAGGACACATTCCAGCTTTCTCTGCCAGTCAGAGGGAAAAAATGTTTGAAACCCTGCATCTCAGCACCCCAAGGGCTTTATGATTTGTTAGGTTTAGTAGTTCAGAGGATTAAAAAGGCAGAAATATTAGTAGAAAAAGAAAAGGAAAAAGTCAATGTATTCACTGAAGCAAATCTAATGGGTTGCTGGGCCAGGGAAGAAAAGGTTCTACTACCTGACTGAATCTTATTTATATTTCTTGCTCCACAATTCCACAATAAAAAAATAATTTTCTAGACATTTCCCCCCCTTTTTTTTGCTATGCTAGTCACATTTCCTAAATCCTTTATCAACGGCTGCTCTGCATATGAATGGGCTGTAATTGAACTGTCACATTCATGAAGGTCAGTAACCTTTCATTAGGAAGAATGTGTCTTTCTTGATAAATTGGAAAGTCCCTGAGGATTTGAAAGCTTTTTTTATTATTATTATTTCATTCTTTCAAATATACCTTAAAAATCTAAAACAGATCTTTCTTTCTCTCTCTGTCTTTTCATAGTAGCACTCTGACAAACCCCTTGTCTTTGTCTTTGTCATAGGCAGTTCCATGCAAAATATTCAATCACAAGCTTTCAGTGTGACCTTCTTAAAAGCAAAATGGGAAACAGAAGACCCCCACCCTCAACCTCTCGCTATGAATTGCAGATAGCTGATCCTACTGCTTAAAACACATTAAAAAAAAAAAAAATTAAAAAAAAATCAAAACCTTGAGATTAGTTCTTTTGCCATGGTCTTGCTTCTTTGTGCTAATTTGAGTATCTCCTGACCTAAGTCAGACTGTATTGGTGCCCGTATATTTATCTGCAGAGATGAACAGTCAAACACCTCAAGTAGTAACAATCTGTATGAGCAAAACAAATTGTAGGAGAGAATTGTGCTTGAAAAAAAATACTTGGTACTGCAGATAACTTTCAATCCCTGCCACAGGTTAGCTCCATACAACTCAGTCTTCTGTATCCGAGGAAAATAAGTTCTTCAGGGGGATGTTTTTGCACCTTGATCTGCACCCTGGCACAGCAGGGTCTTTAAAATAATCTTCATGGCTGCCAAAATCATAACTGCTGCCAGGAGATCAAATCCTCCTCCAGATTTTGATCAGAAAGTATGCAGTGGGGTGCACAGAAATGTGTTGAGCTTCTCACCCTTGCCAGTGCAAAGGTGCCTTCAGATGTCTTAAAAATACTATGGAGGATGCTGGTCACAGGGGCAGAAGCTACCTGTTCCTGTAAATCTTTAGACTAGGTCGTGTTCTAGCTAGCTAAGCTTAGGGCCATCTTCAGTCAGTTGATAGGCTTGATGCCAAGGGGTCAGAAAAAAAGGCAGCTTGGTTACAAAATCTGTCATTATCAAGATAGAGACTCTAGTGTAGAAAAGGGGAGACTCAATAGATGGAAGCAGGCGTCTGGCCTTTTGTGTTAGGTAGTCAAATGCTTCAAGAAGTAACATGAATTTCAAGTTCTCCAGAGCTCTCAGAAGATCGTCCGTTTATTGTCAGCACCAACAAAATTGTGATTCAAGAGTCACTACTGTAAGATGGGAGTATAGAGGAAAGAAGAACAAGGTATAATTGCAAATCACTTGGAGTCCTTTAAAGGTGCAGGACACAGTGGAAGCTTTTCAGCTGGAAAGATGAAAGAAGCGAAACACCTCATATGATTTTTGCAGACATGGTTGAAGAACAAATACTTTCATTACTTAGGCTTAAATTATTTTTCTCAAGCCCTTTCTCAACTCTTGGGCTTCTGCTGAGTTTACACACCCAGCTTTGAAATGGGAATCCTTTACTGCATTGCCACAGATAGATCTTGTTTTACTAGTAAGGGAAGACTTAAAAAAACCTCTCCCAGAACAAAAAAGAAAGGTGCTACCTTAGCATCTTCCTCTAGCAGCAAGAGGAAATTCGAATTCAGACGGAGAGGGTCCTTATTTAAAACTTTGTTGTCCTTCTATACCTCAGTTCTGCCACCACTCTCTGCACACAGAGTTCCTGGTGAAGGCTAGCCAGGTGTGCCCAGAGGCATAAATCAGCCTAGATTACCATCAGAATTCTCTCTGCCACTGGTGAAGTGCAGGTTTATGTGGTAACACTGTAAAGAAAAAGACCAGCCTTCATCAGTGGCTAAAGACATGTGGCAAATGCTACCTAAGATATAAAGCAACAGATAGGCCTTCAGAGATCATCACACTTTCAGTGCCATGTGCAGGCTGCCCCATGTAAGAACTTACAAACCTCTGCCACAATGGCATCTCAGGTCAACAAGCAAAGCATGATTCAGACTCCTGTCTTTTGTCAGCAGCAGTCACAATGCATTAGGCAGGCAGGACTGACATCTCCATGTATCTAACTTGGGGACTAGGATGACTTTTCTCTCCACTAAATGCAGAGGAATCCAAGGTCTAGCCATTTGGCACAACAGGTGGTCAGAATTGCTCACCAATCTCTTGACCTGACTTGCTGTCATTTCTCCCATGTTTCATAACAGGCAACAGGAATACAGCTCACAGTTTCTAGCTCTCAGCAAGATCCTTGCTCTGTGGAATAAATAGGTGCATTCTTGTGTGGTGCTTTTTAACTGCACAACAGGACATGACTCTCCAGTGAGCCATTTCAGAGGCAAGATCTTGACTGCTTCACTAGGGAGACACTAGTAAGCAAAGACGAAAAGCAAAGCAATATTTTAGTGTAAAACAGTTTATGGACCAGTTTTCCCAAGAGTTAGTTTGGAGATCGTTGCTGTTTTAATGTCCTAGAATTTATGTGCCTGTGCCAGTGATCTGGAGAATGGTTTCAAACAAGTGCCCAAACATTCAGATACTTCCAGTTGCCAAAAAACCCCCAGGATTAACTGCCAGTCAAATCAACTCAAGTGGAAGACCACAATCTTGGGAAAGAAATCTCATGTAAATAACTATTTTTAAAGCTATTTTCTAGCATGCCTGAGCTAAAAATACCCCTGAAGCAAAACTTCTGATGGCATATTGTTATTTCTCTTCTCAGATAACAGGCCAATAGCCAAGTGGATGAGAGGTAACTACTTACAGATCTCTGGAGATATTTTGTTTGGATTAATTCTCTTGTGTCCTCTGTCCAGAGTATCCACATTTCTTTCTTCGTTTGATATTGGAGGTAGTTTCCTACATCTCAGTACTTGGATTCATGAATAGCTAAACCTTTTTGTATATCAAGGAATTTGGATTCCAAGATTTCAGTTCAGGACTGTCTCAAATGAAGCTCTGATAGCTGTATATGGAAAAAAACAACAGAATGGAGCATCACCTCATTATGTATATCCAGATCAAAACAACAAGGCTTCTCAAGCACTCCACACGGTGTATAAAATGAAAGTGGTTAAAGAATTTGTTTAGAAGTGTGTTAAGAATCTTCCAGGCAGGCAGTGAATAAATCCACTTTGCCACTTCATGGCTTTACAAAGAAGCCCATCCATTAACACGGGAACCCTCTTGTTTGCATTTCTTAACAGCTGACATTTGTACCTTTCAAAGGAAAGTGAAGGGCATCTCATTGCCTCATTGTCTAAATCAGTGTGGAAATAATGGGGATGATAGGGAATTGGAGCTAATTTCCTTTGTCTCCTATTCAGCAGATAATGGTGGTATGTGCGGGATGCTAAAGGCCAGGCAGAGGAGGTGACCTGAAGATGACTTCATTCTTAGGAGGTTTATCAAAGGCTCCTGTCAGTCAAATGCATGCTGAGAGATTGGGGACTGGCCATCTGGTACAAAGTTAATCAAAGAGGAAAAAGGAAAGTGGGGAGGTGAAAAATCCCCCTGTCAGCTTTGTGCAAGGTAGAGGGAGACTCAGACAGAAGAGGGAACTCCTGTGCTCCAGCAGCCCTGGACCCAGGCTGGATGGCCATGCTGCACTCAGAGTAAACACAGCCAAGTGGGGTGGAGGAGCGTGGGGGAAAGATAGCATTGTTTTGAATTTTCGCTGGGATGATCCCACACCATCATTAAGTGGCAAGCCTGAAGGTCACTGCTGCTGCTAGCCACACAGAGCAGCACAGAATTGTTTCACTTGTCCTCCAAAAAAAAAAAAAAAAACTCCAGTAGGGAACTGGTGTAATATAAACCACAGGGTTTTCTGTCAGGGAGCCAGACTTCTTTCCTCAGAGCTCTGTTTCTTGCAAGCAGGAACAATATGTACAGCCATGCCACCTTCACGTCCTGCAGATACAACCTTACTCAGTTTCTCACCCTTTTACCCTCTCCAACCATTGGGGTCAAAACCAGGTGTCCTGCAAGCACTAGATGCTTATGAGTGTTTTGTATAATTGGCCCATAACAGCTTTTCCTCTCATACATTTTTACACTATGTGTAAGATAGGAGAAGAACAGAGAGGGGTTTAACAGCAAAAGGTTTGGTTTGTGCTGAAAGGGTCTCATGCAATACTTGTAAGCAAGATTTCAAAAACCTGAAATACTGTTTGAATGTGTTACGTAAATATGCATTATTTCACCATTGATGCATTCTGTGTGACAGCCTCTTAGTCTGATTTCCATAACCAGCCCTGTTCAACTGCTCAAATCAGCTAAATAGAGATATATTTTAAAACTACAAAAGTCCAGATTGTGAATCCTTCCCTCACACTGGCAAGTAGTCATGATAATGAGTAGTCTCCTTGACTCCAGGGCAAAAATTCTTGCCAGCAAAGGTTTCACAATCCCAGCCCTAAACATTTAGAAAATGATTAATCAATGTGAACCAACTTGAAGAGAAAAAAAAAAAAAAAAAAAAAGGGAAAGATGAGCATTAGATGTTTTTGTGGATTTAGGCAGAGCAAGAGATGAATGTGCTGCCCCTAGTACACACCCACACATGCTGCCCCCCAGGACAGAAACATGCTAAAAAAGGGGAGAACAAGAACAAAAGATTTTGGCTTCTTCATATACCTGGGGGAAGGAATTGCTTTTCCATTAAATTTCCATTCTGCTTCCTCAGGTTGAGGTCCAGTCAAGCCCCCATAGAGAAGAACATACGGAAAACAGTGGCAGCAAGTTCTGCTCTACCTGCAGCTTTTCTGGGCCGAGTCTCCTCTAATTCCCTGTTTGGAAGCATCATTTTCCATGGCCAAGCATTGCAAAACAGACATGAGAATAGTAAGAGTAGAAGCATGCAGGGCTTCGAAAACAAAACCAAATTGTCACAAAGCATCAAAGCCCAAAGAACCTCTGCTGAACAGAGGATTTCAGCCACGAACCTACAGCCCTGTCTGTATATACACAGATACACAGTGCTTGCTGCCCCCCTATTTTTAGTGAGGTTTTAAAATAGCAACCAAAATAGCTTGAAACAGGCACAGACAAAAATGAGCGAAGGTGGGAGATTAGGAGGCCTTGGATTTTCTTTCTGGTAATGACTGACATGACCCTTATGCATGAGAATAAGTCAGTGAATTAAGAATCTCATGGGCACCAAGCACACACTGTAATTTTATTTACCCTGACTTGTACTTGCTACCTACTGAACTTCTTTACCTGAGCTGTGATGACTTCAGAAGGAAGGGAGTTAGTAGCAGTAGATTTTTATTTTTTTTATTTATTTATTTATTTATTTATTGGTTTTGGGTTTTACCTGCACAGAATCCAATAGAAATATGATTGAGAAAACGAACATTCCCAGCCCCTGGGAAGAAAATGCAGCCATGTGGATGCCAACATAAAAACAAGCATCGGCATATCTGAAATACTGTCCCTGCTAAAATGAAAACTCACAAGAAACTACAAAATAACTCTGTTTCTGTCCTCGTGGCATAAAACCTGCAGACATGTAGAAATGGGCTGATAGAAGAGTGAGCAACAAAGTTTTGTGGGACAGAAATCTGCAGTCCCCTGGATAGATTAGGGCTTTTTATCAGACAGCAAGCCACTATCATACATTCATGATTCCCCTTGCCTAGTTCCTACTGGATCTCACAGAAGGAAAAAGCTTTACTCTTACCTGTGTCTTCAAGGAGTCCTAGTCTAAAACACTGGTTGGATACAAAGGCTTGAACACTCAGACTTCAGCATGTCCTCCTCCTCATGGGCTTGAAATAATATGACATGACAGGTTAGACAATGCCTTAAATCAAACAGCAGCTTCAGTGTCTATTCAGTGAGACTATTTCCAGAAGCAGGTAAAGAACTTATCTACAAAACTCTAAACTGAAGATGAGCAACTACATCCCACTGAAGACAGTGAGAACATCCAGCTGTGGTCTTTTCCCCACACCCTCCATAACTCCCTTACTTCTAGCTAGAAATGCTGTAATTGCAAATATCCCAGTATGAAGTCCTTCCTGAAGAACCTTTTCAACTTTCTTCTCTGTTACACTGCACCATTGACACTTGTCAACAACAAGCATGCTGAACATACACTTTAATGATTGCCAGAGCAATAATTTACAGAGAACCAGTTTTCTTTCAAAACACTTCAGAACAGCAAGGAGTTGGGGGAGGGAAGTTATCAGGATGCTGGAAAGCACTAATACAATTTATTAGACAAACCCTGTGTGGATGCAATGGCAGGTTTGCTATCAAAGGCAAAAACCTTCAGGCATTTTACATCCCATAATCCCAATGAAAGCCTGTTTTTGCAGATACCCTGCAGTTCATGAATCACTGGCTGTAGCATACAAAATCCCCTATTTAGGTAATTACAGTACAATACACAAATCTGCACAGTGGCTGATGTTATATAAAATATTCCAAGGCAGTTTCAAAACTACAACGTAAAAAAAAATAAATATCCAAACTAGAAAGAAGTGTCTTGCAGTAAGCATATTTTGATAAGTAAGGGATGCTCTCATCCCTGTTTATTTGAGGTCTCTCCTGGGCACTGGAAAAGGTCTGGAAACATGGGAACCTAAGAGAGGCATGGACAGTGAATGGCTCCTGTCTTCTGACACTTTCATTTTGTTTCTCCTGATGCTTCAGTGCACCTTCAAGCTCCCCATTTTTACATAGTTGGACAGCCACGTTATTTCCACATTGGTTTTCAAACATCAAAAAACACAGAAAGATCACAAATCTCAAACCTGGCCTTCGCCATGCTCTTTCCCAGTAACAGAGCTGGCTTCCATTTTTTTCAGCTGAATGGACCTAAAACTGGGTACTTACAATATCTTATATATATATATTACTATAGTAAGATATCTAATTCTACCAGGCAGTATGAAGACTCATGTCTGTACTAAGTTCTGATTTATCTCCACACCTGGGCATTTCAGCTTCTACATTCAGCAATAGGGGACATACGCTTTCTTTCATGAAGAACCCTTATTTTCCTAACTTTAGTTTCATCTACAGATTCCATATTTCACCAAAGCTTGTACCCTTCAGTCAGTAAATCAGAGTTGGATTGACAAATGGGCAGCATTTTGTCAAGTCACTTCCAAATTAGACTTGCAACCCTCAGTCATACCCACATCACCAGAGCACCAAAGAAAAAGGATAAAGAAGGGCAAAACTGCATCATGATTTACAGAGCATGATGAACGTGTTCAATTCAGATTAATTATAAAATGGATTCTCTTCTTACAATTAAAGATCTGGTGAAGGTCACAGAAGAAAAACAAAATATGAACTGGAAAAGTAGCATTTCTTTTATTGTAGTGTTTTCTTGACTTCCTGTTATAGAGGAAGTACACAGTTCTTCAGTGGAAATCATGATTTTAGAAATGTTGGTCTGAATCAGATTTAGTCTTTTCAGTAATCTCCTGTTAAAATATCTGGTTCTTCAACAAAAACTTTATCTTGGTGCAAGGAATCTGCCGAACAATCAAAACTTAGTTTGCACAGAGAAAAATTACAATGGCCCACAAAAACAAAAAAAGTCAATCAACATTTTGGAAATGTTTTATGAACAGGAAATCTTTCTCCAAAGTATTTCACTACACCCCAATAAAACATTACATGCTGGCAAATTTTGTCTTGTCAAAGTTGGCACAGGTTCTTCACCAAAGAGTAAGTTTTGTTCAGGTTTAATTTACTTTACTTTCATATTCCCCCAGAAATCAATGTAACTGCTCTAGTACAGGTTAACAAGTTCCTGAGATAGTCTAAATTAACTGACCCACGGCAACCAAGACAAACCTACCAACTACACAGTGAAAAAAGTGAGGAAAGCAATTATCATCTCATGCAAAGGCTGCGTTAGGTTTGTGTGAAGCTCCCAGGGATGTTACACTGGACATAAGGTTTTGTTTCAAGAAAGGCAGAGCCATGAAGCACAAGGGTCTTCTGTGTTAAGGTCTGCCTTTTGCTACATGCATCAGTCACAAAGAGTACAAGCTGTTTGAGTTAAAGACACAGTGAAGAGTTTGGCAGAAATTTGGACTGCTCTATATGTGGGGAGTTGTCATTCCTCCAGCTGCAGTTCCCTAGGATGCACTTCACCTAGCCAACACCCAGCAGGAAATATTTAGGAGGTTGTAAGTCTTTAGAAGAAAATTACAGCAGAAAGAGATCCAATAGAACAACTAAGACATGAGAAAAAGGTTTATCACAATTTGTGTTCTAGGTGCATAGATGAAATGCTGGCTTCATGCCTTTTGCTATGTGTTTCTAAGAGGCCATGTCTGGTGAAGTCTATCTTGCTTTTTTATATATTTGACTTGCTATGTTGCCTAGCATCACAGCAGAGAAGACTTGATTCAATGTCACTGTGAGGAACAAATACAATGTACACTGAAATTGAAAAGTGCTTGGTTTGCATAGCTACATAACTCAGAAGGCAGCCATTTAATAACAGGAATGGGTATCCCCATCCTTCTCATTTATTTGATTTGTCAGAGGCAGGGACGCAGAAGCTTGAGACCATTTTTTGACATAGCTGATGTCCTGATTTTTCTCTGGAGAGGATTTTTTGACTCAACAGAATACCAACATTTTTGAATCAGGGATCATATTGCTACAGCATGACAACTGACTTGTCTGCTAAAATAAAGCTAGAGTTGTAGCACAGTACCTAACCATTCCTTTTCATATGCATATAGGTTGTTCTATGACTTTAAATTATAGACCAAAGATCCAGCCTTATGCAAAAGGGTAGTTGTGGCTGTCACACAGATGGTTTGCTAAAAAAACCCTGACACCCAATTAAAGTAAACAAAGAGGTGGGAAAGAAAGGGTGCGGCCTGTTCAATCCTAGAATTTTATGTCAGTTCAACAAACCCATTGCTGTCAAAATTGCAGACAAGATAGCCACTATCTTCTTGTCTCAGCATCTAAACATAAAAACCCAGAAACAGAAACAAAAGTTTATAAAGCAGGTAAATTTCACGAGGCACATCCAAGGCCTAATATCTACCTTTTTCCTGTGTTGTTGGTCAAACTATCAATGTGAATGAGCACTGAAATAAGTGTGTATCATGATAGGGTAGATGAGATCATGATTGATGAATAGACTTAGACTTGACCTTTCAGAAAAAAACAAGGATTAACTTATGCCCCTTCTCTTCTACTCACCCTTAGCAGCCATCCTTCCAAAATCCAGAGGATGAAATAATAATCGGAAGAAAATAGTATTAAATAGAAAAATACCCCACACACAGAGCTCTACTAATCATTTGGAATAGTCTGTAAAGCCACCAACTAAAGCAGGGATCTTTGGTCTAATGAGATGTATTATGTGACTTCAAGAAAATGAAATGAGAAGGTAAATATACAAAATGGGATTTAGCAAGGCACTGGGTGAAGAGGAACAAAACTCCTTCTTACAGCTGTCAGTAAAAGAGGGTGACACTCTTACAGAGTTAGAGGAGGTCAATAAATCACCATCCTTATCTTGCAAACAGAGCCTGTGACTTCAAAAATTAGCTCATTTATTCTGCACAATTAAATTTATTGAAGTGTGACAGAAAAAGTTTAGCAGCCGCTGATGCAGAAAGGCAGCAACAACCGAGGCAGGCAACTGACTGAATGACACAATTAGTTGATTTTCATTTTATTTATCAATATAATTATTGAATTGTATTTATCCTATTTCACAGATTTTTACCACTATAAGAGCCTGAACCTCAAGGGAAAGAATTAGTTCAAATTTTCAGTCTAACTTAATGAGATTATAGAGCTCCTAATAAAAGGAAAGTTCTATAAAGTACTACACAATCTTGTATTCAATGTCACCCCATCATCAGGCTCTGAAATCCAGAAACCTTTCACAAAAAGCAGAAAATCGAATATGAGTTGTGAATTTACTGCAAATAAACCAATGTTTGCACATTGAGGTGATCCCACCTTGGTGCTGCCTCAGAGGATGCAAGATTCCTTTCGAGTTTTTAAGTCAGGGATGTTTCTTTCTTAAATAAACCCCACTAACCAAACCAACCAAAAAAAAAATACTCCCACTGGACTCTCTTTGTTCCTATCTCTACTTTAAGCTTCATCCAATTGACTTGGAAGTGTTGTGAAAACAGTGCAGGAATATTGGAAGAGCAATTCAGAACAGAGTATGATTCTTGCATAAAATTACAACATTGATCATTTTGCTAGACACTGAAAAAATATAACTCCAAAAGTTCTGAGAAGTTTTAAAAAACGAACAAAAAACAAAAAAAACCCAAAACAACACACACACACACAAAAAAAAAACCAAAACCCAAAATAAAACCTATTGAAAAATGAGGAAGGAATCTGTTACTTTTCTTCTTTTCCAGACCAGTTTAGAAGCATCTAAACTACTCTAATTTACTCTAGCTCACTTCTTAGCATGCCTTTTTTTTGTCCTTTACAATGTCTGCTTTGGTTTTGAACTTTTAAGTGACATAATGAGAAATGCTGGACCTGACTTACACATGTATTCCACCTTTTGCCTTCTAAAAACATGAGGAAGCAAGCATATGTTCAGGAATTAGGTATATAATCATTTGTGCCCCTTCTCACAGGCTCAGAAAATTAGAGCACATGCTTTTGCAAGTATCTAGCTTTTCCAGTGCTTGGAAAGACTATTTCCATTGCAACTAGCTTATTCGGTTCTACTCTCTACTCCCATTCTATAATAATTAATTTTTTTGCTCTGAGAAAAAGACAGTATAGATACCATTTTTCTAAATGTTGGTCAAAGTATCATGGAGCATTGCCTAAAGCATTCAAAAATGAAGAGGGTCCAACAAAATTCTATAGCCATAATTAATAAGAACAAATATTCTTACTTACAATTAAAAGGTGACTTTGTGTGATGAGATACTTCAGAATTCCCACCATCTTGATGAACATATTCCAGTTACTGCAGTCTTGATTTCCAGGTAAGCTCAGATTATATTATGGGAATTTAGTATAGTGACTTTTTCAGGAATGGGCAAGAAGGCAGGTTTATGTCTGTAAGACATATAAAATACTAGAGCTAATAAACTGCATCTCACTGGGACTATTCAAATTACATTTGATAAGCACTACCTACAGAAAATGGGATCAAAAGAAAGAAAACTATCTATTGCACATTTTCTTTTGTGTGTTTCTTTTGGGTAAAGCCTGGAAAGTTGCCTCTCCATCTATGGAGAATTACATTCCCCACTGGGACGATGAAACGTTCTATAGCAGCACTATGCAGTGATCTGCCCCACCTCCAGAGATGCAGAAGCAGAGGGTGGCCCCGTTTCCAAAGAGCCTTCACCTCAGCATCAGAAAGGATATAGCAAAGGTACAGATGGGAACAAAAAGAGATCATAGAATGAAAGATCATTTTAATTATTTAATTGGCTGTAGTTGTTTCCATTTCAGTCAAAAGAAGCTGAAATTTCATTGCTTCTGCTTGCATTCAGGTGTCAGTGGAGGAGAACAGCATACCTTCAAGTATGAATTTCATACAGTCTCTGCAGAATTCAGCAAGGCTCTAATCATATTTTTCTAGGATATAAATTAAAACCCTTAATTTCTCAAAGCAGTGTAAACCGTAAGGACTAGTCCAAACACAGTAACCAATCAATTGATAGCATAAATCTATTTTTTCTTAAAAGGAAAGTTCTTGCCTTCTAGCCTGCTTTCATTCAATGCAGTCAGTACTAGGACTACAG
This sequence comes from Florisuga fusca, assembly GCA_038090715.1. Lineage (NCBI taxonomy): Eukaryota > Metazoa > Chordata > Aves > Apodiformes > Trochilidae > Florisuga > Florisuga fusca. Next base: position 56,668,792 of record JAAWXA010000002.1, read on the forward strand.
CAAGCCATGTACAGTCCCTTCTGGTTCTTACAAAGCTGCTTCTTCCCACCCCAAAGACGCATGATTGTTAGCCTACTTTTTTGCTTATCTCGATTATCTCCCAACCTGCTCACCAGGCTGGAGTCCTCTCTTACTGAGTGGTTGCTCCTCCCTGTCTGCCTTACTCTACCTCCTCCTTAGAACTACTGCATGGATATAAACAGTAGAAGGACCCATCTTACTCTCACAAAGGCTGTAGTTGAGCCTCTGTCTTTTTAAAAATAAATCTTACTTATAAAATAGGAACAAAAAAGACAGGTATTGCCCATTGGACCTTGGCATTATCTTCATTTTTGAGTTGAGAAACAGAAACAGAGAAAGGGAGATAGCCAAAATAATAAAGGTTACTGGGATACCTCTGCCTTCCCAAAGACCTTGCCTGACTCTCCATCCCTACTTTGCTGGTTTGCAACACATGCCATAAAAACTTAGATGAGTTAATTTTGAAGTCCTTCATGTGCTGGAAATTCTAGCAGAGCTTACATACTCATCACTCAAAAGGATAAATTCATGTGCATGTGTATATGCTCTGTAGAGCATCGGGCTTGGTCTATCTGATGTACAAGATTCTGTGTCTTTAAAATGTTACAAGCTTAGAGGATGCTTTTCTCCACTTCCATAATCAACACTGCTTTATTTTTCTGTCAATTTTCTATAGTAAAAACTTAACCAGGGTGGGTTTGTTCATTGATGAATTTACTTTTTGACTGACTTCACAAGCTTCCCAGATTAACCCTGTTGGACTGCTGTACAACATTAGACCTCTGAGCTGACTTTTAATTCCAAATCATTGTTTTGTAAATAATTATTTACCCATGAATAGGTCACAGAAGCCCCAATAGCAATATTTTTCTCCCCCTCCCATATGCAGATCATTATTCAAAAGGGCAATGTGCCTCAGGTTTCCAGACTGCTCACCAATTCCTCTTTTCTTTAAGCCATTTTACGCATAAGTATTAATGTGCAGCACCAAAGCTGGAAGAAGCCTGTCCAGCTTTTCAGAAAAAGAAATGAACTGAATACAATCAGTAAGAATAAAATGCAGAGGAACGCAGAGTGTAAGAAGTTCCTGAGATCCTCCTAAGCTTTTTGATTAACAGGGGTCAAGGAAGCTGTAAAGAACAGCAGTACTGCAAAGCACAAGGGCAGTACCCTGTCATTTCACCTTTATATATCAGTTTCCTTAACCAAAAGTGAAGATATACCAGTTGGTATGAAACACCAGGACTCCAGCACTCCAGCAGCCTGTTAACAGGGATTATTACAGGCCTGTAACCAGATGAGCTGGAGGAAAGAAAGGATCACAGAGGTGAGCCCAGAGCACGGAGGAGCACATTTGAAGAGATAGGGTTGCACAACATTTCAGGGAGAAGGAATCCACTCTCCATATAGCTTCTCCTGGATCAAACAACACCTCCACTTGGATCTGTCCTGAGTTCTCACACAAAGCAAAATTCCTTTACAAGAAAGCTCAAAAGCTGGCTCAGCTCTGTCAGCTCCAGCTTTCCCACCAGTGTTCTACCCACCACTTCCTTTGCAGCTTCCCTGAAACTATAAATAGCTCTGCACAACAGATCTGACCTTCACCTAGGTTGAGCTAAGTTAGTCAAGCAGCTGGTTACTGCTACTTCAAAGCTACCCAGACATGACAGTGGGATGTACATCAGTTGCAAGGGACAACCATCAGAGGCAACAGGACTGAGAGTGAGCTGAGTATGTAGAGGAGGCTGTGCTCAGACCTTGTACCACTGTCTAAACAAGGTTTGATGATAAATAAGAAATTTCAAAGAGATACAGCCTGAAACAGCCAACCTATAACGACAGATGGTTACGCCTAGAGGTCAGATCCTAAAGGGAACAGGGAATAAAACACAGAAAATAACAAAAGCCAAGGTGGGAAGTGGTATTTTTTCCTGTGTCTAATTGAAAACAAGATAAATCGATAGGGATCAAAGTGTTCTCTTTCCCCAACTCTGAGTCTTTGAACTGCAGGAAACTCATCAGTCTGATGTTGAACAAAAAATAATGTTTGGAGAGGAGTGATGCAACTGAGAAAGTAGGCCAATATGCAAGACTTTGGAAGAAGAAATGCTGTATTTAATACCCATTACTTGCCTTTATACCATCTAAGTTTGCAGAACACTGAGCCTCCTCTCTACACCTCAGTAACAAGAAATGCTCAGCAGAGCATCACATTGCTAAGCAAGGAGGTTGTCAAGAAGACAGCGCCAAGCTCTGTGCAATGGCACATGGTAGGAAGACAATGAATAAATTAAAAGAAGACAAGCTGACTGGTTATAAGGAATGTGTTGGGGCGTTTTTTCCCTTGAGGACAATCAGGCTTGCATCCCCCTTGGAGATTTTTAAGGTCCACCTAGACGAAGGCCTGAGCAACCTGGTCTCACCTGATGGCAATTCCTGCTTACAGCAGAATGTTGGAGCCTCCTGAGGTGCTTTCCAACTCAAATTATCCTTTGATTCTTCCTACAATGAAATGGGTTGCCTACTACACATGTATCTGATGTACAATGATTCTGTCTGACAAAAGAAACCACTCTACATTTGGTAGCAAGGACTCCCTCTTGGTATTTGAGTATTTGGTTTCTGCTCCCTTTTGTAATGGCCATCTAAGTAGCACTACATTAATTGTACTACATTACAAGTAAGATTAAACTCAGATGTGTAATACCTCTGTATTAACACCCATTTTTCACTTCAATGTGTCAACAAGCAAGTAGCTTCCAGCACAGAAAGGTCTGCCTGCTGTACACTGCTGTACACACTACACAAAATGTGCTGTTTTGCTAGACCCATAAGAAGAAAATCTGCATGCACATGGGATATTAAGCCTCATGTCCTGTGGTTGGAGCTGTTCAAATATCCAAGGTTCCATCAGACTTGTCCAGCTCAGCGCCATCTTCCCTTGCATTTCTGGAGGATGAGACCATAAGGAAATGCCATTCCTTTTACAAGTAAATCGTGCTATTACTCCAACTATTTCTCAGATATTGGTACTGTTTGTTCTCCCAGCAGCAATTTTAAGGAACTCAAACAGTCACACATTGCTCAGAGAAAATACGGAAGAAAAACAAGCTGAAATTTTGGTGGAGTCATTAATTATGAACACAGAAGGTGAAGCACATTTTTTTCTTTAAGTCCAGAACATCCAGCCTGTACAACACAGCAAGAATTTCTAACCCTTCTCAAATAATGTCATTGATGCCAGATATTTAGTGCAACGATTTCAGCAGTGAATGTCAAATCTCTCTTAAATATTTGCATGCTTCTAAGCGCCCAAACTGACAAGCTTTAATTTAAGCAGAAATAAGTGAAATCTGCCACAGCACATGTTGGTTAAGATGTTTAAATGATACAGGCCACAGTGAGAAAGACACAGAGCACATGTAATCCTCATTAGAATCAGTGTGTCAGGGGCTCTTCTCATTAGAGTTACTTAAACAATAAATTAATTAAAAACTCCTCAAAAAGCCCAAACCTAAAACTATTCAAGATGTGTGGGGAAAATGCCACATTCTTGCAATCTGCTCTTTATGGAAAAAATGGTAGTCATCTCTTTTCATCTTTATTCTCATTTTTATTTCTCTTTTTCCTAAAAATCCCACATGGAGTACATAATATATAACTAAGCAAATGAAGCAATGGAAAGTACAAGGATATTAACTCCTTCCTTGTACCTCTGAGCAAGCTCATGTCATTATACCCCAGCAGTGTAGTTACTGGTATACTAAACTGGGGGTTTCATCAAGTTGCTAAAAGGAATTCCTCAGCCTGTCTGGCATGATCTATGCAACTTCTCTTCCCACACCAAAGCCTTTTGAACCTGTTGGCTCATTTCAAGTCAATGTGCTTGAGGAGTAAGAAGTGACAGATGAATTTCCACAAATAATGTGAAAGTAAGGTGTCAGTACAGGAAATAATTGTAGTGCTTTTAACAAAAGAGACCTCTAAGGAGAGCTCTTTTGTCTTATGTATTAGTCACCATAGAGTCCCCAGAGGCAAGCCCTTTGAGGAATTTCCCAACAACAACCAAACCCTGGAATAGAGCTCACACCTTCTTCGATACAGGATAATTCAGTCACAAGATCCAAAGCCATAAAAAATAAGGTTGCACATGTATCACTCTATCAGACCCTGATTCTAAAACTGCATTTGGATAGCGCTAATTGTTTATCTCCACTTGCCAGCTCAAGTTCACAGAAGACAAAGGACTGGATCTAAGCCTACGGTTAGGGGTCCACAGTGCCACTTGGGTCGAGTGGAGGGGCCTGACAGCAAGTGAATGATTTGTCTCTTGCATAACTGCTGAGTCCTTCTCCAGAGCACTTAATGAGGCAACTTCAACTTTGCTGAACATGTCTAGAAACACAACTGTCTTGGCTACATTGGGCTAAACGTCACAGTCCTTTTACCCCAGAAGCTCATTGGGTTTTTTGAACTAGGTCCTCTAGTGCTGATGTTCACTTAGCTGCTGGAGAGGACATACTCCTGTTCTATCTGTCCTGTTGCACATCCAGCAACAGTGCAGTTCTAAGGCTGAGTGAGCTTGCGCAGGTGGCACTCTCCTTTTTGGATCTTGCCACTTGCTGCCCAAGGTGTCTACATCAGAGGGTAGCTTTCAGAAATGCTGTCTTAATCTGAAGCTGGAAGAAATGGAATGGGCAAGTGATGATAATGATTAACTACAGATGCCTTGTTAATGCTTCACTGAGATGATGAGACTATAAATTCCTATCCAAAGACAAGTGCGTAAGAAAATGGAACCTATCTGGAACATGCTAATCTCTCTCCATCAACTGAGCCTGGACCATTAAATCTCTGTCTATTACACAGGTACCTTCACAATCTGTTATTCAGACTCCCAAATATCCAATATGCTTCTGAAATCCTTTGAACTTGAGTTTTATTTTTAATACACAACCTAGACAAACTTGCCAGATTCAGTTGGAATACCTTTCAGACTCTATAAATAGTGTTCACATCTCTATACATTTATGGCAGAATTTCAAGTCTTACTTTTCAGAGTGAATCCTTGTAGTAGAAAGCTTTTTAGATAATAGGATCTTTTTTGTATAATGCATTCACAAATTTCCTTCACTGATAGGGGTGTAGTTCAAAGATCATTTCAACACTGATGATTAGTTTCTTAATTAAATTATTGTGTTTCAAAAGGGACAAATAAATACTGCTCACGGTTTAAAGGGAAGCAAGAGCAGGTCACCAAACTTGAAAAGGCTGCCCAATGAAATAAAAAGGACTAAACACTGCATTTTTCTTTGTGGAGAGTGCTTCAGCACATGGCTAGCGTGATCTATCTTCCTCCCAAGAGGTGGACTTAAAACCCAACTTTCATGAAAGAGGTCAATCAGGGGTGTTTTGTAAGGTGGAGAATGAGATTTACAGGAACATAACCAGTTGGCCAGTTCAACAATACACACTACACATGTCCTAAATTAGGAGAGCATGAAGCGGGTGGATACATTCCACTGTTTCCCGGGAAGCATATTGTGTGAGTTATTCTAGTTCTTTGAGATTCAGCACCACATCTCCCAGGAATCTGTAAATCATAATCAGGTGATATTTGTCAGCTGTCATAACCACAGACAGTCAGAGCTGGTTATAACTTTCATCAGGCATTTTCTGTTTGTGTTTTTAAAGTTTTCTTTTCCAGGAAGCTGCAAAACAAGCCAAAAACCAACAAGTAAAGTAGTATGGCACAAAGCAAAATTCCCGAGATAAGAGACATGCTGATAAAATATCTTTGACATTTATCTGGGAGCATGACTGAGTTAAATATCAATCTTTTACCAGATTAATGTATGCCTGCTCTCTCTCTCTCTCTATCAGTGAACTTGCTCTCACAGAGTCCCCTTGAGGTAGCAAAACAGGTTAACAGACTTGTCTGAGGTCAGACAGGAACTATGTGGCAGACAAAGGGCCCCAAAAGGCTTCTTATAATCACAGCAGAAATACCTATGTTATAGGGTTCCCCATGTATCTGGTACATAACAGGTTGTTACTGAGTGCCTCGGTGGCCACTGAGGAGGGAACAGGATTTACATCTAATACAAGTATGTTGGACATCAGGGAAATCTAACTGCAGAGAAATCAGGTACTGGGACAGGGTATTCACAGCAATGCTGTGGCATGGCCTCTATACAGTTTTTTTAACAAAGGGCTAATCAATATTTCTCAGGAATTGGTCTTTTGAAGGAGTGAACTGGCCTGTTGTGTTCTAGGCTGCAGACATGCCAGCCTAGGATATTACCTAGTCTGTTACACTACCTTTAGCTTTGCAAGACAGATCAGAACTGGAGTGGTAGACAAGTAACAGTGACATATATCACGACCACAGTAACATAAGGATGGTTCTAATGCTAGTGTATCAGAAGATATACACAATAATGTACCTCAGCTACTGATTAAAACAAATCAAGCAGCTACAAAGGACTGGGGACAGGCTCTCTCAGCAGTGTTGAACCACAGTAAGTGGAGTGTGAGGGAACATCTCCATACAAAGAGATCAGGGCTTTGGCATGGACTATGGGTAGTACGTAAGGTGTGCCAAAAATTAAAGCAACTTGCGGGAATTCTTTCAGCAGCTAATCAGTCAAAGGCCCAACAAATAGAAATGAAATATGAAATGATAAATGAAACTGCCACATCTGAGATGAGATCTCTGATGGGTCCAGTCGAACTCCCTGTTTAAGTCAACAGAGTACTTCCATCTGACTTTAGAAGCTACAAAGGGACCTAAACTTTGTGTTTTATAACAAAATTTTGTAGGCGTTGAATTCCTAGGGAATGCTAAGAAGTTTAGCACCCTTCATGATGTCTCTTGTTACAGCATATTTATGTGGGATTTCTGAACATTTGCAAACCTGGACACCCAAAGCCATGGACATACATTGCAATCACTATGATGCAGCTACAGTGTATGTGCACTCAGCAACTCACAATGCATAAGCTCTTATGCAGGAATCACAGTTCTGAGCTGGACCTTCTAATAAAAAAGGCATAATTTTGCAATGCATCTTCCTTTCCTTCCCTGTCTGGATGAGGTTTGCCTCTGTCCTTTTTATAGAGATAAAATAGTACCAGTGAAAGAGTGAAAAAAACAAAAAACAAGAACAAAAACACCACCCTGGACAGCAGAAATTGGGAAAAAAAAAAAAACAAAAAACCCCAAACCAACCCAACACCACCCCCCCCTCCCAAATAACAAAAACCTAACAAATCAAAGCCAAACAAAAAATAACCCCCCAAAACGCAGAACATACCTGCATGGCTATGTAGCAAAAATGATCTTGAGGATCTAGTAGTAACAAATAGAGCCCAGTGTAAAACTAGGTTTTATATTTTATGGAGAAAATACATGTCACACCATGGATGGATATGTGAGCTCCTTGTGGATGTAGCAAACTTCACCATATGCTGCAGGTCAAAACCCAAACCAAACAACAACAACAACAAAAAAAAAAAAAAAACCAAAAAACCACACACAACCCCCAAAACAAACAAACAAAAAAATACAAACCATATGCATATGTAGCAATACAGATATCTATCTCTTTCTGCCATTTCTAACAGCGTGCAGAGCTGGAATTCATAGCAGGATTTGGCACTGAGGAACCAACAGGTGCATGTGAATGTGGCCCAGCAGAGATGGATACATTTGTTTCTTTATTTCTGCTGCACCAGGGGTGGAATATGCAGTTCATTTCTTCTCTTTTGGGTAAGGAGAAGGCTTAGGGGAAGGCTCAAGCCACTAAGCCTTAGCAGCAAACTATATGACAGAGCATTCCTGACCCAAGCCATAATAATCCTCTGGGTAGCCAAGCAGCAGGCATGTACCTAAGAGTTTCCACAGCTCAGCTCACCACAACTACAGGTTCACAACTCTGTTAACAACATATTCACTATTCTGCAGGAAGAAATCTAAGAATGGAAAAGTTTTTCAGAACTGCAGGCTTCACTTTTCTGTTCATGGAAGCAAGTGTTTATCCGTGGTAGTGGCATGCTGCATTTATCTGAAGATTACATGCAGCTGTTCCCTTTCCAAATCTTTTAATACAAGTGCTGGGAGATGATCACTAGCCTGTCAAGGATAAAATGAATACAGGGGAACCTTGGAAAGACATCAAGCAGATGAACCTGGATCACAGTAATGAGATATCCAATCTAGATAAAGATCCAAACTTACCTAGGGCCTGGGGTTTAGTTGGCCCCTTTCTGTCCACAGTGCGGATGCTTACAAAACTCTAGATTTTTAGACAAGAAACTTCTGTGACATTAGCCAATGAGGAATTCATTCTGGTTTTGGTAATGCTGGGAAAATCAGCCTTTCGGGCATGGAGTGATTATTTTTGCCTCTGGGAAGCAGAGAAAGTAAAAATAGATCAACTACAGCTTAAGACAAGGATTTACACAGGCCATGTAAATGAAAATTTTGGCCAGACTTCTTTTATTTTTCACTGTTTCATCTTCATGCTATCTTTTTAACTTTACATTAAAGATGGTTCTTATCACAGAAATTGGACTCAAAGCCAAGGCTAGATGTGGAAGATCCTCCACCTGGGTCAGCCCTTTTTAACCCTATGCCTTCCCTTTGCAGTGCTTAAGCCTTGGTTCAGAGCCAGCCACAGCTTCCAAGCTGCCTTCTTTAAAATAATAAAAATAAGAAAATTAAATATCTTTCTAAATTTGTTGCCCATAAAGCATTCATTAGCTTCTGTTTAGCCCGGCTGCCTTAAAGCCATCCCACTGTTAGTTCAACAGAACCTGTCCTATTGCTCCAGAAACCCGTTGCTACAGATTTTTGGTACTCAAGACTAGAGTTAAGCATCAGAGCGCTGTAAGGGTCACACAGCCACACAGCTGTTCTCTGCTCACATGGCAAGTGCTAAAGGGGAGTCTACCAGCATCTCTGTCCCTACCTTGATATACCTCCAGACACTGACACTAGTCACAGATCTACCCTTTGCTCCCATCATAAGCAGATCCAGACCACCAACTCAAAATCTCCATATCCTGGAATCCCCTTCCTCTTTTAATGAAAACAATTTCAAAATCTGGTAGCTTGGAAACTCCCAGGGCTCAATACAAATTACTTGAAGTCCCAGTGGAAAATGGGTTCTTCTGTTTCAACAACATACAGCTTGTTTAGAGAGCAGGCAATTCAGAGGAGACTGAACCTTGGTTTCTGCCAAGCCTGGGCTTCACGCTACAGTGACTGAGAGCAAGATTTTTTTTTTCCCCACATTGGTGGAACTGGGACATCATGCATGCAGGTATCTTTTCCTGTGTTTTAAAAGATGTCTGTTAAAGGATGTCCCCCACGCTTAAGGAAGCTGAGAGAGGCCCTCTGTGTAGTCACCTGCTGTGAAAACTCTGATCAGGTCTTGTATGTACCTCCAGCAATCTCTTGGTTCATATACACCTGTTGGCCTTTAAAACACAAAATAAAGCTCTCCTAATAGGGTTATGTAAAGGAGAATCTCAATAAAACATTAAACAGGAAAAATATTTCTTCTCTACCTTCAATTAGAACCTGTCAGTCTCCCCACTAGCTTCAAACATCCTAACATGGTCTGAGAGATCTCTTCAGCCTGCTGGAGGCTTATGCTCAATACTGACCGAGCCTCAGCCCCCTACAGCCACCAATACTTTTAAACACCATGCTGACGTGCTAACTGCAGGAAAAGGAGGGTTTATTACTTGTCATCCTCAGTCCAGCAAACAGCATTCTTGTTAAGCACATGACTCCAACTCACACAATGTTTCAGTTCTTCCTTATAGGCAGTGGTTGCTGCTGCAGCCCTGCAGGAACCAGATGTGTTCCCTCTTCTCCTCAAGGGAAAACGCCAGCACCACAAAGCACTTACCTTCCCAAATCACTTAGGAGTTATCATAGAACTAGCAAGAGGTACAAGCTTTCTACAGAGTCCCAGAGCCAGGATCCCCACTAGGATTTAGCAGTATGCAGCACAGGCAGATGGAGCCTAAGAATTCCACCTGCTGCCAAGCTGGTTGCTTTGGGTGCATTTTAAGTCTGAAGCTGGCCAGTGCTCCAAGGTGGTCTTCTCACACCTTTTCCTTAATGGAAGCAGCCCAAGCATGCCAAAGGGGTGAGGATCTGCACAGATGTGACCCAGGCTACTCAAAACAGAGAAAGCACAGAGATTTAAAAAAAAAAAAAAAAATCCAAATCACCTCCACTTCTTGCTTACTGCACCTTCCTGGCTGCTGTGTGTTCACACGCCAGGGAGCTCTCAATGCTCTAAAGTTTTCAGAGTGGCCTGCTCAGCTCCAAGCCCTGAACCATTCCTGCTGTCTCCCAGGAGAGCCTCCATGAGGGCCACATGGGGATGTCATGGCCCAGTGCCATGCTCAGGAGATTCCTATAAGCTTTGTTCCATGTTTAGGGGTATATGATGGGGAGAATGGGATGCTCCACGCTACCCTTTATAAAAGCTCTTCTGCCCTCCCTGTAGCCCTCAAGAAAGGGAAATTTCCTCCTCTCTTCAGAACTGAAGCAGTCAGAATAAAACAGCCTTTTTCTTTGCTACTCACCCACTGCTTAAGTAATAAATAGAGCATGCACAAGCAGCAAACAAACAAAATAAAGTAGTTCACTCCCTTCAAAGAGAACTATAGCTGTGATTTCCCTGGCATATTTTTCCACTCTAAAACCATCCCAAGAATGAAAGCAGTAAGTGAGCATCATCAGGAGGCTCAGGACAAGTACCAGAAAAAGTTCCATCATAAATCATTTGTGTAGCCACAGATCCACCAAACACAGAGAAGCCCATGAGGAAATCAACCATTTTGTCATCAGAGCAGGGCTTGAATATTGTGCAGTAAATAAGGCTAGAGGCCACACACTGAGCAGTAAGGAGAAAACTAAATATTAAGTTGCTGCTTAGTAATTGATCACAGCCCATTCTGTGCACGAAATAAGGCAGGGATAAAAGAGGGGGGAAATAGCAGAAGCACATGTAATTAAAGTCTACAGCAGAAAAGCAGAGTCACAAGGGGACTAACTGGAGATACCAGGGATAACTGAAGTTCTTGCATTCTCTGACTTGGAAGAATCATGCACATGTGTGTGTCTGTGTGTGTATGCACGCTGTGCACATTGAAATACCCCAAGCACTGGTAATCTACACAAAATCAGTGGCCGAGTCACATGAGAAGCTTCCACAGGGAAGGGAACTGAGGTTGGAGGAACAAGTGTCAGAGCTCCAGCAGCAAAGAACTGTGCAGAACGTCAAAGTAAATGTTTCAGTCTGCTGTTCATGCATATAAATAATATCCAGTACTGCAGAATTTAGGTAAGTAGGGGGGCAATAACAGTCGAGTTGCAGATGATATGCCAGAAAACAGCACTCTTGCCTTTGCAACGCTGAAAGCATCCTGTAACTTATGTCTTTTTTAATGCCTATGCATTCAGCTTCAGCGTGAGCAATGTCTACAGTACAAGAAATTCATGCTAAATTGGAGTGATAATCTTTTGTTGGAAGCTACACCTACTCATCATTTATACCTGTAAAAAAACTCCTCCAGAATGCTGTTTGCCTCCAGATCATGCACCTCAGCTGGCTTTGACAGAAAACAGTTGTTTCAATTTCTGGGACATGCTAGAAAGAGAGTTAGCATAGTTATTCTTCCCCAAGGCAAAGCCTGGGTGGAACCGTGAAAAGTGACAGCAGGTAGTGAATGGGAAGTGGAGGAAGTCTGGGGAGAAGAAGCAGTGGAGCCAAGTACTGAGGTAGCAGCTGGGATGAGAGGGGAAGTGGTCAGTTTGAAGGGAGAAAAAAAAAATAGAGAGGTAAAGCTGTTCTCTTTACACTCTTTGCTGCAGATTGCAAAAAGGAGCATGGAAAAGGGAAATCAGAAGGCAGGGCTTGTTCCTCTGATTTCTGGCCACCTGGGAAGCCTTGTTCTGTTTGTTAAAAACATGACCAGTCCATAATAGAGTGAGAGAGAAGGGGACCAGCCTGGCCATATATCTGGGGCACCAGCTAGCCCTCTTCTGAAACTCTCCCAAGGCTGCCAGAAATTTTCCCACCAGTTTGGACCTAGAGGAGCCAGAAAGTCAATTGCTAATCTCTAACACATGCGTTGTCTCAACAGTTGCAGTAGGGTGAGGTACAAGGGTTTTAATTTCTGCTTTATATCCTTTCTGCTAACGCCCAGCATGCCTCTCCCTTCTCTGTATGGCTTTGCTACCTCCACTCCTACTACTTTTTGCCTTCTGTTTCTAAAAGTTAGCCACACGGCCAGAGAAGGCAGTGAAGTGCCATATGGGAGAAAAACCAAAACATGGCTACTTAAAGCAAATATTATTTTTCAGCTGAAAGACTTTCCAAATTTTTTTCCCCAGTTTATTTTTAGAACAATGGTAAATCATATAAATCCTGGAGGCCTCAAGCACTTTCCTGCTGTGCTAGCAACTTAATTTATTTCTTTAATTTGTTAAAACCTCACAAAAAATGTTATTCTTCGGAGACTTTGCTAGCCCAAGTTTTGCATGTATTATTTGCTGTAAAAGATTAATGAGGTAGCAGAGGTAATTTTTAACGGAATCCCTTGGTTTTCTCTCATTCTTCCACTCTTTTTCTTTCTTTCAACTCACATGGCAGTCCAGGTCCATGAATCTGCTAAGTGCTCTCAGTGGACAGAATACAGGGTGCGGGAAGAAAGCAGTGAAATCAAAAAACCTCTTTCACAACTTCTGCCCTTCCCTTTCACCACCCAGGGATACCGCATTAACCACCTCGCTGCTCCAGCCTCCTGCACACCAAACTCCCTCACAGCCCCCGTGTCCTCCAGAGATGAACACCCCAAGTTCAGAGGAAGGCTGCGCGTGTGACAACAGCCAAATCCTACACGTAGCTTGAGAGGTGCTGTCAGCCAGCCAAGCGATGCGCTGAGGCCCTTGTCTTGGCTGGCTTGGAAATCTGCTGACACTCCCTCCCAGAGACTCTCGGGAAGTGTTTTAGAGTTCAGCCCCAGAAACCTTCCCTTCGACCTGCTCCTCTTACGGGAACTGAGGGCTGCCTGGGGTGGAGCAGCAAGGAAGGTTTCGGCGGTGACGGCTAAGAATCTGATCTGTTTCTCTTTCTTCACCCGGGATAACCAGGCTAATTATCCAGAAGACGTGCTATGCTTAGAGGTGCCTAACTCCTTTTTCCTCTCAGCCCACCTGGAGCCTCTATTCCAGCACAACTCTGCAGGGCAGATCTTGCCCAGCAGAAAGTGAAATGGAGAGAGAGACAAGGAACGCAGAAGTGAGGAAGAACAGGGAGAGTGGATTAAGATGCTGAGGGTCAGGGCAGAGAGAGCGGTGACAAGTTCCTGGTGATAGTTTTAGAGACAGGGTAGCTCTATGATGGGGTGAGGGTATGTAAGATGGAAAAGAAATAATGACTGCTGTTGCTGAGGTGAGGAAAAGAGAGGTGAAAGTGTCTTGAAAGGCAGCCAACAGAGGCCTTCGCTCTTGCTCCACATGCAAAGTTGATTTTTAACCTGAATGAACCAAAAACTCCAAGCAGCCACTCTTCTAGCTTGCCTTGCTGCTGTGGGGAATTCTGCTTATTGCTTTAGGGATGGTGACTCTTCTATTTGCAGAAGAAATTAACTACAAAAGCCCTACTGAATGACTGAGACCAGGCCACTCACCACATCACTGCACACAAACCACTTGGAGCAGTTTGGAAATATGTCCAAATGAAACCATCAGAGAAAATACTTAGTAGGAACTGAATCATAGATAATAACTGCGGTATGACCTCGTTCGTGCAGAACAGCTGGTGGCCTAAGGGCCACGTATGGTCTCTAGGAAAAATCCATGCAGCTCAGTACCTTTTATGCCACAGCCTCAATGCTGACAGTGTCAGGACCATTGCCAGACACTTCTGAGTGTGCCACTGGTGTAAAACTGAGCTTTATAATCTGCATTTGTGCTTGCATGGGAGCACGTTGGCTATGATCAGAGAGACTTTTGCAGGTATTTGCATCCTCTTCCCTAACCCCACACCTAACTGCCCTGCTTTGAGTGTCAGTGACACACAGGAACAAAAGTTCTTTGAGAAGTCTGTTCTCCGCAATGTGCCAGTCAAGCAAATACACCAGCACATTTTTCATACCCTGTCTTTTTTTCCTGAAGTGGTAGATAACACCAACACAGACAAGGCAAAACAGAGCAACAGTGCAGGAATAGGAAAAGGACATGAGAGTACCTGTCTGGAACAGCTAGCTCAAAGATAGTGACACACAATAAATAACCCTGATCACTGAAAGACACGGCTGTCATTCTCAGTCCTGCAAGAAATGTCATAAACCACAACAGAGATGTGCCAATGGCTTGAGTACCCCAGAGAAAACTTTTTATAGCACCATATTTCACAGCTTCTGTCATTATCTTGTAAGCCAAACTTTCTGATCTATGTCTGCCTCCCCATTGACTGGCATTTCCTCAGAAACTCACAGCCTCCACTACTCAGGGTGTATTGAGGTCACTGGTGCCCATCCCCAAAGGCAACTGGGTCACTCCAGTGCACATAAAAGAGAGGGCTTGATGCAACATGCTTAAAGCTGAGATCCAAAGGAATGGCTGCTGAGTGAGATTTAAACAAACAAACAAAAAAAGATAGTTCAGTTCTGTTTCAGACTAAGAAGCAAAGCAAGCTCACCTGAGAGGAAATGTCCCTGGTGTATCTATCAAGTGTCAGAGGCCACACTGAACTCTGTGCTATCACACAAGGTAGCTAATAGCTACTTCAGGCATTTCTCAATGAGTTGCAAGCACAGCCTTATTGCCTCTAGGCTACCCTGAAAAAACCAGAAATAATTACTTCTGCCAGCAGAAGTTTGAAATGTGCAGAGGTAGCCCTTACACTTGTGAGTATTACTGACCGGATTCTCCACTTTGATCAAAAACTCATCAGGACTGCCCTTCTGCATTTTCTTTGGGTTGTTTTTTGTTTTTTTTTAATGGCATGATACATGATCAACAACACTGCACAGCTATAGTAATGGTATCTAAATAATCCCATGTATAGGAAAGATTCCTGCACACATTCATTTGAAGTTGGCCTGAGGCAAGCCAAATATACAAACAATTAAGAGATCTGTAGGCATGCCAAAAAATATTCATGCAGCATATAGGCCCAAGAGAAAATATAATGAAGATTAAGAATATTATTAACACATATTTGGAGGTAAGAGTATTTGATGGATTTCTATATGAGTACCCCTGTGATCCTGGCAAACCCTAGGAAAAGGACTGGACTGACATTTTCCACATTTACCTACAGCTGTCAAATCTGTAGCACAGCAGTAGTATTAAGTATCTGAAATCTGAACAACTGCTAAGCCATCTTTGTTTTGTTATGCAGTAATTATACCCACCTCATTCACTCAGGTCATGACAAATGTTTTGCTGCACTCACATCCCAAGACAACTTGGGATCCCAAGAAAGGACACTCAGTTAAAGGGAAAAAATGAAGATCAAATCAGGCTCCTGTGGTCAGATACAGAACCATACCTGGTGCGGTCACTGATAACAGGCTTGTTAACATGGCACCTGTCACTTTGCTGTGATCTTCACTGGTCACCTAACTTTTACCTTGCGAGGGCTGACTACCTTTTAAATCAAAAAGGCTTAGATAAAAAATTTTATCATCCCTAGGAACCCTCCACTGAAAACAACAAGAGGAACAACTTTGAAATTACAAGTACTGTGGAATGGACTCTGCAAAATTAGGTAATGGACACAGGTTATTTTTTTCTCCATTAAACCCAAGTGAGCTGTGCATTGAAACTATTTCAGGGGGTCTGTCTCATGTCAGCATGAGGTTACCCAGTGTCCAGATCGTTCCTCAGAGCTGCTCAGGTGAAAGCTGCTCCAGACTGTATGGACTGTTTTCCTGATTGTGAATTCAGAAACCACAGCATAAAAAGGAGCTCACAACCAGGACTCTGAAAAGAAATACATCAACAGCATCCTAAATGGGACAAGGGTCCCATTCCTCTATGGATTAATGCCACGGTGTGAGTGTTTCTAATGTCAGTGCTCCTGTTCCTTCACAAGAAGTGGGTGAAGTGAGGGCAGGCAACTCATTGCTAAAACAAGCCTTTGTTAAAATACCGTATGACGAAGATAGTCTACATTTCAGAGAGTTCATACCTGACAATTGCTAGGAAAAATAGGACACAAGCTAGAACTTTAAAAAAAAAAAAAATTACTTCAATGGATCTTAATACTCAGGAGTATTAAAAGGATTGCCTCTTCCTGTTAATGGAGGGAGCTGAGAAGGGTTTACCACACATTGTAGCAAACCAGGCTCTTGTTAAAAACAGAAAGCAAACTACCGAAATTATTTCTTGATGTTTTCCACTGCTTTTGACTAAAATTCCTGTGTGTTCAACTTCCTCCAGAGCTCTCAGTGGAGGAGAAGATGGAGCCTGAAAGGTTCCGAGTCCTTCAGTGCCACTAGACATCCCAGTTTGCTCAAAAAGGTTGGCTGGTTTGCCTCTTGGTAAACCTGGTATTTCACATGATGAGCTGGAAGGAGTCCCACCTTAAATAAGATAGCTAGGAAAATCCAAATAAGTGGAAGGAGAGTATAGATAAGATTTTGTTACCTAACATATCAAATAAACTCTCTCTCAAAAACAAAGGAAAAAAACCCCATCAAAATGCTGAATTTGGCTTCCACAATGCAAAGAACAGCTGGAGCATTTCTGCATGACTTAGCTTAATGCACCAAGATTGGAATTTTTAAGTTCTCAAAGAAAAAAACAAGAAAGAAAAAAGACACAAGAAAAAAAAACCCACCAAAAACCCAACAAAATCCAGCAAAGCTGCTGTTTACTTTCTCCTTTCTGTACCAGTTGCCACCAAGGATCCAACTATTCAAAAATCCACATAATTAATTAGTATCAAACCAGAGTGAAGGGTCAACATCACAACTCCAGTTATCAATGTTTCTGTCTGCAAAACATCCATGCATCCATTCTCTTTTGATGAGAGAAGACCATTCCTTGATTCTCCACGTCCTACAACTGAGACTAACTGCTTGAAAAAAAAATATTTCCCACAAGAAGCCTCTTCTCAGCTCCATGCCCCACAAGTGTGGCACTGAAACGCAGATATTAACAAATCCAGGGAAAAGGGAGAGATTTCTTAGGCATTATTATAGATTCAAGGTGGTTTTGCTAATTTGCCTGTTGTGGGGACATGCAGAACCCTTTCCCATTTTTTCTTCTCTGATGCTGTCTTGGAACCTACAGCACAAAAAAGAAGAGATTTTGTGCCACCAGGGTTAGGAAAAGGTGGACATAAATCTCAACCCAGCAAGGGAAATACACAGTCACAAGGCAACAGCTGGACAGTGATGCAGAACTTACAAATCACATCAGGGGGAGCTCCCTAGGGGTCAGAAGAGCAAGAGAACTAGAGACCTATTAGCCCCAGATTTGCCCCCAAGTTTCATGGGGAGTCCAAGGCAGTCCTCTTGACACACCCAGTCATGGGTACAGACACAGTGCTGGGTACCACGATTTCAGACAGAAATCACAGCACCACTCATAGCCAGGCACAGGCACCCATTCCTGATATTACAGGGCTGTTTCATCTAACAGCTCCCAACCCAACTTCATGAAAGCAACAGGGGACAGCTACCAAAACCCCATCAATTCAGACAAAATCAACATGACCTGTGGATGTGGTCCAGCTCTGCTAGGAAGGCCCTAACAGTGAGTGTGGCTGAAGAAATATTGCAGCCTGGAAGCTTTCCATGAAGTGTTCTATTTTGGTGCACCATTGCATGAGCATGCCATGGACATTTTGGGAACTCCATACACAGACATCACTTAGTTCTAGGACACAGTGTTTTTATTGATAAAGATTTCACCATCCTGATCTGGGTGTGAATGGTTGTGAAAGCTGCTATGTAATCCCTTGCCATGGCCCAGAAGATATAAAATGCCAATCAAAAACCACAGTAAATAATAGTATTTCTTGCCAGTCCAAGCAAACATTTTCCTACTGCTAGCAGAGCAAGATAGCACTAACCCACAGAACTGCAGTGTCTTGGGATTTCATTTAATAGTAGTAAGAAAAAAGTCATGTTGCTGTGAAATGACACAGAAACATGCAAAACAAAATTTTTGTCATCAGCACAGAAGCAGTGGTAATATACAACAAAATGTTTATTTAATCCATTTGCTAGTGCCTAAGTGAACTGAGTCTAAAACTATTTCGTAATACACATTCTCAAGCAATGACCCAATTTGAGGTGAGCTATTTGAGGTGATAGCTGTATTTTTCCAGGCAAAACAGCCATTTAAGTAACCAGCTATAGCTTCTCTGTCCACAAACTGCAGAGTTTGCAGCAGGAAGAGGGCTGCAATGAAAATAAATTAACCTATTTTACTTGATCCATGTTAATTATTTTTGCTTAAAAAAAAAAAAAAAAAAAAAAAAAAAGAGAGAGAGAGGAGAAAAAAAAGAACAATCCTGCCAGGAATTCAAGAAATCTTTCCTTTCTTGTTTTACTTATGGGGATCAAATCATCCAAGTTAAACATCAATCCTCTTGCAAAATGCTGATGACCTAACTCAAAATAGGGCAGCTAAGGAGCTAAGAAGCCATGAAGCTCAGCTCCAGTCATTCAGATATTCACATAAGCAAGTAGGTTAAGAGATAGGTTTCATGTCTACAGGATGAGAGCTCCAGATATACCGTCCCTTAAGGATGAACTGACTCTGTATGTATGCTAGTGGCCAACCCAGCTATAATCTAGTCCTCACTGTAGACCTGTAGGCACTTCTGCAGTACAGCTAGAATGCAGCAACTGAGGGCAAAGCCATGTTGCATGGACATCTCACCCCCCAGCAAAGGAACAGATGAAGGATTGCTAGCAGCTTTCCCAATGTGTTACACTGCAGAAGTGAAATGCCATTAACCACCATATAAATGGGATGACCCACTTTGCTCTGAGCTGCAGTGGATGAGATCATGCTCACAGCTATGCCTGCCCTTCAGCTGGGAGGACAGACTTTCAGTCTCAGGAAAGGATCTTCTTATTGCCTGTTAACTTGGTCTTTTGTCAGCCTGTAGCCCTACCTTCAAATCAGATCTAAAATTTCACTGCATTAAATCATCTATTTTTCACCTGAGCACCTCAAAACCAATCAGCATGTGATTTTCAAGGCCTACAAAATCTGTACATCACACTACATGCCCCTACTTACAAAAACCAAGCAGTGCACAAATTAAGTCCACAGGGGGTAAATGCGTGGCAGAAGTCAAAGCCCCTTTCTGAGTCCCATTCATAAAATAACTCACCTTCTGTCCTCTCACTTTCACTGAAGCTTCCCTAAGCTATAAGATTTTTTTACCTAGGGTTTTCAAAAGACACAAATGTCTTTTAATATGCACAGCAACAAACTCAGGACCATGCCTACATGCAAAATGTGTTTATGAATATTTGTTCCATACACTTGTTTGACCAATATTAGTGATTTCCCTGACTTGCTTCCAGGGGCCAAGCAAGAGCAAATAATTTTTTGAAAGAAGTCTGAAGTTAGTAGATACACACCCCCCCTCTTTAGCAGGCAGATCTTTCAGAACTAGCTTGCAGGAGGTGGCTCTGCAAACATGAAGGTTTTTTTGAAGTGATGCATTTTCGTATCAAGAAAATAATGTTAAGTCCATTAAAAAAACCTTCTTACTGCAGTGGTTCACAGACCTCCCAAGTCAGAAGGGACCACTGGGATCCCACCCAATGCAAAACACAGCCCAAGGGATTTAATCCAACGATTCCTTCATTAAGCCCCTAAATTTTCACTAACATCAAATCTGTCTTCCGAAATTAAAACCAACTTAAATTCAGAGACTTCAAGGCTATGTCAGCACTGCTTTGTGTAAACCTGGGGCAGGCCTCTAAAGTGTGACTGTGCAACCATATTGTTAATAACCTGATGCTCAGCTGCCTCCAAATCCCATGGGCCTTCTTGCCATGTAGTAGGAAGTTTTCCAGGAAAGAACTTGGCCAACCCAGCCATCAGGGGACATTTCCTCAGATGTGACAGGATGGACATTGGCAGATTCAAGCCATTATGGGTATATCTAAAGAAATGCCCCATCCTGAACCCAGCTTATTCATAGGGCAAGGATAAGTTTCATTCCTACCACATCATGAAGTTGGTCTGAAGTTATTGTTAGGTTAGGGAAAAACATGAACCGGAGAATGACTCCAAACTTGGACTCAGGCTCCAAAGTCAGCGCAGCCATACCCCACATGCAAGAATATCCACCATCACTTGTTTTATCATATTCCCTCCACCTGCACCAATCCCATCAAAAAGCAAATGCATTAAATCCCTCCTCACAGAGGGTATAAATTTGCAGGTTGAAGAAATTATGAGTATAACACTTGTTTCAGCAGTTATGCAGAGCATCCCTATTAAAATCAGCCACATAAACCCATCACTGATGCAAGTCATCAGACCTTTTGGCCCACTTGCTCTAGCAAGCTTCTACTTTGCACTCAACTCTGTGGTTGTCTTGCACCTCCCACTCCACCTTCTTTACTGTCTTCATGTAAATCAAAACTCAATCAAATCTCACTTCATCAGTAATAAATCAATCACTCAACTATAGAACAGCGACCTGCTGGATGCAAAGGCAGAGTATGTGTGAGCACGTGGATGACAGCAAGCAAAAGAAAGAAGTAGGTATTTTTATTATGTACTTGCTATAGTTCACAGAGGGTCTTTTCTGCTCAGGCCATATCTGAGCTCTCCAGAACAAATATAGAAATTCTCATTTCCTGCTTTCCAGTCACTACCAAGCAAACGGAAGTATTCCTATTCTCTTTCCATGTTATCTTCTTCATACAGATTGTATGCTGTATTCATTCCTTTTTCTCCTGAATACAAGCACAAATGGCAGAGGCACACTAGAAATGTTGGGGTACACACAGTACATTCTTGGTTTCTTGTAAAAATCAGACCATACCACCAGTAAGTAAATAAATTTAAAAAAAAATTATTTGAAAATAAATAAATAAAAATCAGTCAATCTCCCATCTACTCATGTCCAAACCAGGATAAGGAAATATTTTAAACTTTCCACAAGCCTATTACCTCCTATCAAAGCCAGGAGGCCTGACCACCTATCCTATTGTTTCCCTTGCTTCTCCATTTGTTCAGAGCTTGTTGTTGTTTGTTGTTGTGGTAAAATCTAAGAGTTATACAAGACAGGGAGCTTGACAGCTTTCCCACAATCCTCAGCATGTGGGAATAGCAAGTAACAAAGTGTTAACACCTGCCAACTGGTGGTTAGGTGTAAATGTCTCTGTTAACAACAAACACTGCTGCTAGCAGTCATCAGAGCAAAGCAGCAAATCTGTTCCTTTTGCCAACGTGGAAAACACCAAACAATAACAAAAAAGGCACCTAATTGCTTGATTAAGATGTAGCAATGTTGGAAACTGCTGATCTAGAACATTGAATCTCTGACATTTACTTCACTCTTGATTAAACAGAAATGTTTAAAGCTCGCTGTTGTGCAGGCAGAAGCCCAGAGCACTGTGTACCATCCAGGGAATTGTGATAGGGAAACTTTTCATAAAGAAACACAATCAAAGCCACCTCCTCTCTGCCAAAACTGCTTGATTTTATTTCTCCCCATATGGAACTTCCAGGGAAACCTTGTGAAAAAGTCCAGCTCCTGCTATGAAAAATGCCACTGTACAGGGAGGTTCCACCTGTTTCTCTATGGAGAGAAGGATTAGTTGTTTACTTTTATAAATGGTGTTTTCTGTTAGTGATTTCCTAGGCAGCTCCATGAGCCAGGCAGCACTGATTTATCACTGATGTGCATGTGACCAACGCCTGAGACAGGAGGCTAAAAGCCATCTTACTCTAGATTTGTCCTCAGTAGCCAGCTTGCTTGTTTTATTGCCCTTTCCCAGTGACAAAAAAAAAAAAAAAAAAAGAAAGGAACAAACAAGTGGGTCAACTCACTTGTCTCAAGTAAACTACAGATTACCAAGTTAGAAGAAGGCAGACTCCACTAATCTACACCACCCACAAAAACCCACTGCTGCCCAAATCTCCCCATACAGAAACTCCTGCTCAGCTGTGGTGGGACATTAATCCTGGTTTCCATCAGCCTGTACTTCTTCAGTAATTACTAGCAGGAAAATTAATTACCCCATCCTTGTGGGGCGGGAGTATTCCACATTTATATCTTTGCCCTAAAGATACTATCTGAAATACTTCAGACAACCATGATTGTACCTGACAACTGATAATTTTAACCTAAATTAGTTCTCCAATCTAGGTCACATGTGAGGAGGAGGGCAAGGGGAAGGCATGAGTCACTTCTTCTGGTAGCTCTCCCAATTAATTCCAGCATTAATGATGCATGAAACAAAGGCTTTCAATAGGCAGCACCTTGAAACAGAGAACACGTGTTCTCCTTATTTCCTGAAGCATCAAGTATTTGAATGTTCTACAAGTAGTATATGATTAATGGTAATAAACTGACTTACAAAGACTGGTAGAGCATTATTCCAACTCTAAGCAACATCATTCAAATTGCTATGGTGAGGGCTCAAACAGTATTCAATTAAAACCTCCTGCCAACAGTTCTATGGGTAGAAAATGGACAAACAATTGTTTAGTTGGCTAAAAGCACCATTCTCCACTAGGAATTGGTGAATCAGGTAATAAACTTGCCTGCCAGCATATGTATTGACTTGTTTACTGATCTAAATATTTCCAAAAAGCACCTGAAAAGTTTTGTTTGTTTTGTGTTTGTTTGGTTTTGTTGTGGGTTTTTGTTTTGTTTTGTTTTTTGCCATAGGAGGTTTAGTATCACCTGCATCGGAATAGTATTAGAGGAAAATTTCCAAGTTTCATGTGAATATTCAAGCCCCTCAGCTGCTGAATTTAGACTCTCAGTCACACGGTTTCTGTGACTCAGCCATTTGTTAGTCATCCTCTGCCCATTATAACTCAGGAAAGTTACAGATACCCGTAATTAGAAAGGCAGTCCCCTTCTTCTGTCTCCTTTCTGTCTCTTTCTAGACATCATGTCTTCTCACTTCCTTACTTACCAGAGCTCACATGTTACTTTTTTCCTATATTCCCTCCCCAACTAGATATATGTCCTTACAGCCTCACATGTTTTATGCCCTGATAGTCTCTCACTCCACATGTAGAATGCTCCAGGTACCCTTTGCAGCTCCTTCATCCCTCTATTTCTGAACCCAACCCTGTCCAGGTCCTTGTCTCACTCTCTTGCACAGGTTTTAATCAACAGGTGCCCTCTGGGTTACCACAGGCCACAATCAATCCAGTGCCATCCTTGAACTCCCTGGGAGCATAATGCAAGAGAATGTGGTTGCTTCTGTCTAACTGATCCTGAACTACCTTCCCTAATTTAGCTGAGATCTGTAGAGATGGCACTTCTGTGCTTCCCTCAAATCAACCTTGCTGCCAGACATGTTATTTCCACTCTTGCATGCTACTCCCTCCATGCATCATTCTACCAGCTCTTCCTCCTTCACTGCATCAAAAAACTTTCTTGTTTTCGTCTTTCAGCCCACTAGCTTCTCTTCTTGCTGTTCAGATAATCAACTCCTACCATCCCTCTGCCAGGGATAAAGGCAGTGATCACAAGCAAGTCTGGTTTTCCCTATACTCCAGAACAGATTCTATAGCTTCACCCTTTTCTCTCCTCCATTTGGTAAAGAACAGAGATCTCTGAACAAGCAGACAACTGACCTTATTCAGACTGAGACATCAAATTCTTCCTGACTTACCCTTTCTTTGGTGATAGAATACACTAGTTTTGTTACTGGTTCATTTGACCAATCTTTCTTCCCAAACATACACACCTGTATTTTATCTGAGGATAACCCATGTCTTCTTCAGGACAAGACATTACACAACAGCCCCTTGGCAAGGTTGCTGGGCACTGCCAGCCAGCCAGAGCATCAGTGCAGGCAAAGCAGTGCACACCAGAGCAGTAAGATCCTATAGCTTAGGTTCTATAGGTCTGACCTTTATCCATAGTGTTTCTTTTTCAGACAATCAGCTCCAAGGTGGGGGAAGAGCCTTTCCCTTTGTTCAGACACCATGTAGTAGATACTCCGAGAATGCAATGCTAGAATACACAAGAGCTAAATCTAAATGCAGAAAAAAACAGCATGGCCTGGTGGTTAAAGCACAGAGGCTGGATTCATCTGTTGTCTTTGACACAGCATTTCTGTAGTAGTTTGGCAAGGGAACAAAGTAAACTATCCAGTAGCAGTTCCCCCCTCCCACAAAATCCTGGAAAAGTGTTGCAACTAATTTGCATCAGCACCTTTGAAAGTCTGCCCCTCTCCTGTGCTCCAGTGCTCTTCATGCAGCATAGGGGCAAAGCTGTATCTACCACAGTCTGGCTCCATCCATCACTTTACCAGATGCTGAGGGTTCTGGCAAGCTCTTATTTGGCACAGGCAGGGTTACACGCTTTCCCTACTGACACATGAGCATTTCTATGTTTTGCTTTAATACTACCAGCTTAACCATGCTTTCTGCTCTAACTATATTCAAGCAATGACCGAAAGCTAGCTCTGTACAGTGCTTTCCCATTAGATCAATAGCAGCCAAAAGAGGAGTACTTGCTACTGGTTATTTAGCTGCAGAGGAGAAAAAAAAACCAATTAGTACAATATTAGCTCAAAGAGGGAGGAATATAGAGCATCTGAAATACACTGCCAAGAAAACAATCACCAGGGGTGGGATGGGTGCGTGACTGCCTGCCCTGTTCATCACCTGCACTGAGAGACTCAGTTCCCTCGTATTCAATAAAATTCATCAGAGCCAGTGTGGAACATGTGCATACTAGAAATATTAGTGCATATTAGAAATACATTCCTTTCTCTGCACTTTTGGAAACAGATCCCTTTCTTAGTTGTCTTTGAACAAAAGAGATGAATTGACCATTCTGTTCCATACCAATCTTAATAGTTTCGACTACAGGCCCTACCACGTTACTTAAAATGGTATTGATTACTTGTCTAATTGAAGGACAGCTGTGAAACAAGTAGTTCTGTTGGTGATGGGATGGAGGGCTCAAAAGGATAACTTGAAATAACATAAGGACAAAGTGCGCCATAAACATATGAATAGTATTTCAACACCTACCTCCTACTGAGGTCTGTGGTGTTGGCCAGCTTGGATGGTTCATTGAAAGGTCTAAGGTCTTGGTGCTAGGCAAGGTTTATTTTTAATCCTGTAGATGAAGACTCAAGAACTTCACTTTGATATCCAGTAACAGGTGCTGCTTACCTTTTGTCCTTTGCCAGCGATGATGTCCTTTGCAGCCTTTTCCTGTTGAAAATTAGGTAATTTGGGCTTAATAAAATTGAAAATCTATTCTAAAAATCACTCAAGTGAAAGGTGCATTGGTTTACACTCTGGACTAAAAGCAAGATCACTCCTGTGTAGAGCAATCCAAGCAGTTTTGCAGAATCTTGCTAGTGCTTGTCAGGTCCTGAACATTGGGGCTGTATTGATCCTAAACACTAAAGAACAGACCTAGCATGAGGCAAACACATAATCACACATCACCAGCCCTTGAGGCTATATGATTTCCTAAAGGCTCTGCATCTAAGACACAGATAAATCTGACATCTATGTGGACAGATCCATTTCATAAGCAGAGGAGAGCGTGGAAATAGTCACCTCTTATTTCAAGCTCCTTCTTTAGCTTTTACTTGTCAGCACACAAGGTGATGTCTTTCTTACCTGAGGGTGCCTCAAGCATCAGGACAGACAGGCTGTCTCCAAATCCCTTTCTGTCCTATTTTCACATGTTCTAGTTTTCTGGCTGTGAGAACACAGCCATTTGCAACATCAGAGCTATGGGAATTCCAGCAGGTCTGCATCTTTGGGGGATTTGGATGCACTTCAGGGTGAGGCTGGGCCTCATTTAAAGAGAAGGCTCCAGCTCACACCAGTGCCAAGAGGCTGACTAATGTAATTACTTCCTTGCGAAGCAGTGCTTTTCAAAGTGCTGATTCTTATTAGGAAAAAGGAACGGATTTGGAGCTCATATTTTGATCCAGTGCCCAGGATTATTGGGAAATTCTTTTTCCTGGAACGAGACTTTTTATTCCAAATTTCTCTATGGTGGGGAGAGAGGGTTTCCTGGGCAGAATTAGAATAATGATTACAGCCTGTATACAATCAGCTCTAACCACTATGGAACTCCAAAAATGAATGTTATTGCTCAGTGGCTTCATTGAAAACAGAAGTATTATTTAACCAGAAGGATGGCAACACATGGAAATAGCTCATTATCATATTTTCTCCCTATTTGAAATGTCACATTGAGTGTGTATCTTTCACGTCCACTACACTTTAATTAATTTGGACTGTGTTTAAATATATTACACCGCATGCTTTATTACAAAATTCTGACACATTCCCATTGATGAAACAGGGCTTTCTTTCTTACAAACACATGTAAATGGCAGTAGGAGTTACCCTGTCTAAATATGGTTTGAAATACAATAAGAATGCCACATAATTCCTGTGTCAATGTTTCTCTGTGGCGTGAAACATATATAGCAAAACCAACGCTACACCCAAAGCTTGCTGTTTATTGAAGGGACAACGATGTTAACATTATTATTCCAGGTCTAAATCTTAACCACTTACCTTATTTACATAATTGCAAGACAAACATATATTTTACTCAATGGCTGAATAAGATTCCAGCAGTGTGATTGCCTAGGAATTAAAAAGCAGAATTGCAGGGTATATGCATGAGATGAAAATGGCTTGTTTTAACACAGCTGGTGTATCTTATCTTCAATGCACTTTAAAAAACAGCTCTTACAAAGGATGACTGTCCTCCTCCACCCAGGTCTTCAACAAAGTGGGGAATTTATTTCACTTCCTCTAGAATGCAGTCATGCCAAAAGTTACTCCTGATTTATACTTGTACAAAGAACTGGGGAAACCAAAGTAGCTTTAAAAACATTCCAAAATAAGAGTTCACTCAAAATTTTGTGGTTTTTGTTCTGAAATCTTATGACACATGGAACTCTACATTGAAGAGGGCATCAGCAAGTTTGGCAAATATCTGACTGCATAAGATGTCATCTCTTTGTTATTGTCTCTGCTTAGGCACTCAAGAATTAGCTGCTAAACTACTGTAAAACCACCATAGTTTCAACCAGTTTGTGCTCAGCAGACAGGTAATCACACTCTCCCTTAAAACATTTCACCAGCTGCCTCCTCAAGGCAGTTCTACTCCACTGTGTCACGCCAATCCCACTCTGCTACCAAGCACTGATGATGCTTGTTACAGGAAGAAGTCTCCTTCCTCACTACTTGTGCATAGTTCAGGAACCACTTGGAGCCAAGGCTGGTAGAGACCTGCTTCATTTACTGGGAGCCAACTGACTGGCCTATCTCAAACAACATTACATTCAATCCCAACAGCTTGTTCTAAAATGTGTTCCAGGGACAGCTCTCTAGACCCTTGCTTCCTCATCCCTCCTCCTAAGAGACCAGTAATCAAAGCTTTATTCTCTGAATCATGCAATTTTTGTGTGTTTTTTTCTTCCCTAGCAGATGGTCTTTTTCCAAAATAATTCCTCAAGCAAAGATTCTTATCACAGGGAAGGTAATTCTGTTCTGAAACCAACTCCCAGATGGGGCCACGTGGAACAGTACTCCTGCAATACATGTGGTGTTCCTTAGATAAAGGAAAGCTGTTAAAGTGCTGATCATTGTGTGCATGCTTCCATAAAGGATACTGCACTACTTCTTCTTTCAGCCTGAGAATTCATTCCTCGCCCCACATAACCCTTTCTCAGGAAACATTTACACTAAGAAGAAAAATGTTTCCCAGCAACTGAACAACAAAAAGGTTGCGTTTAGGTTCAACACATAATGCCTGTCTTTAAAAATCTGAATAAGATTTAAATTTAATTCATTCAGTGAATTGTAGTAAATGAATAAACATAATTTGGATAAGAATTCAAAAATAAATATTTACATTGCTGAAAATGCAAAAGCAGCAAATGCAACTAGCTTTCTCCTGCTTCTTCACTCCTTCAGACCCAAGCATGACTGTTGCAATCCTTTTTTATTTACTTATTGAACGTGTTTTGTTTTATTTGATGTTTGCATTAAAGGAATACTCCAGTATAATATAAAAAGATAGTATAATCACTATGTCTAATTACAAAGAAGAGCTAAGTGTCTAATACAAAAACATGCCATAAAAAAGAATAACTAACAATCAGCTTGAAAGCCACTAACATGGCAATCTGACGAGGCAGGGTAGGGAGCACTACTCAGCTCTCACCCACCAGAATGCTCTCACATATCAGATGACTGCACAGGGTGCTAGATAAACTCATCTAGGATATTCTCATCTAGGCTCCCTTTCCCATGAAGGGTTGGACCAGATGCTTTCTAAGGTACCTTCCAACCTGGCTGTTCTGTGATTTTCTCAGATGAGAAGCTCTGTCCTGATCAGTGGCCCTCAGCTTAACTATAGCTTTCCTCCTTAGCTTCTTTCTAACTTCAAGAGCTTGTTCTTACTATTTTGTTTTTTTCCTAATTCCTCAGAGTAAAAAGATGTTAAATTTTATCCTTTTGGCTCTCAGTAGGATGGATCTTGTATTCTTGACACATTTATATTTTCCATAGAAAAAATGAGGAATGTATTAAAACAGGTGTGCCAGTTTCCATCTCGGTACAAGAAAATGAAGCATTTACATGTACCTGGAATGCAAAACTGAGTATAGAATTGGCAGCTTCCAAACAGAAGCAGATAATTTAAGTCTTCCTAGAGGAGTAGCATTCCTTTACCTAACCACAGCCATCTTCTCTAAGAGCAACACTAAAAATATACAAAGCCTTACTATCCACAGTTTTACTCAAGTCAGCAACCAATCTGAGTTTGTTTTGTAGACCTTTGAAAGTCCAAAGACTACCCTGTGTTAAAGGCAGTTCATTACTCTCATCCATATGCAAGTGGGTGGGAGTCTAATGTGCCAAATTTCAGCCTGAGAGGCTGTTTAACCATAAATCCTCTCACCAGACAGAGGCATGAGTGACTCTGTTCCTTTTACTTTCAAATCCCAGCAAAGGGAAGAAGTGAAGCCATGGCAACAACTTTTCAGAAGTTCTCAAGACCATCAACCCAGAGCAACAACCACATGTACATAGCAGAAGATACCCTCCAGAAAAAACAAACAAACAAACAACAAACAAACAAAAAAACTTTTGCATTCTTTGCATTGTATCTCACACGTAGGACTTCATGTACGTTTGTTTCTCTGCAACCTGACAGGGTAGCAACAGTATTCAGGTGAAGATTCATCAGCAACAATAATGATATCTGAAGAGGCATACACTCAAAGGCAGTATTTTACCTATTGCCTTCAACCTTATATTTAGAGACAGAAAGTATAGGTATATCTTGGATAAAGCATATTCCCTGCACACAGATTTGTGTGTGTGTGCTTAGGATAGATTCAGCACTGGGCAGATGATCATAGAATCATAGAATTGTCTGGGTTGGAAGGGACCTCAGAGATCATCAAGTCCAACCCTTGACCCACTACCGCTGCGGTTACCAGCCCATGGCACTGAGTGCCACATCCAGTCTCTTTTTAAATGTCTCCAGGGACGCAGAATCCACTACTTCCCTGGGCAGCCCATTCCAATGCCTTATCACCCTCTCGGTGAACAAATTCTTTCTAATATCCAACCTAAACTTCCCCCGGCACATGATACTAGAATCCAGACAATGATGCTATAACTATGAGACAAACAGAAACATTCCAGACAGCACTGGTTAGCTTGTTATTTTCTTTCTAATCAGTTTCTGAAATAAATTTAAAAGAAGTGTGGTGTTTTTTAGTAGAGAACAAAAGGTGAGAGACAAATAATACTTCTCACTAAAGCATTCTCTATAGAACATTCCCCTCTAATTCATCCTTCCATTCACAGACCTCATTCATTTTTCCACGTTGATTTTGCAAAAATGATTTAATAGATTTAACAACAATAGAATTACAAGTGTTCTGAGGAAAGGAGAATCTCTTAGATATAATATAGGTTTGTTTTTGGGGTTTTTTTTGAGGAAAGTCAGTTACAATCAATTGGATGTAAAAATGACATGAACATTCAAATTCTCCTGCAATTTCAAAATGTGTTGATTTAACAAAGGTTTAGGGGCTTAAGTACACTGCTCAAGAGAGATCCTAGTCCAGGAGAGTTCTGTCTATATACACCAGGCAATTATTTCCTCCAATATTTGCAATAGTGTATGTTTCTTTACTCTCAAATTTTCATTCCACACGCAACTTACCTTGATTCTATCATTATTTTTCCTAAAATTAAACCAGTAGTGGAAACAGAATTTAACTTAGGCAATAAGATTTAATCTGCAAGAGATTCACTGCAACATAATCTCTGCTGATACGTTTATAAGATTCCTGTAGAGAAAAACTGAAAGCCCAGAGGAATCTCAGAAAAAAGTCCTCAAGAAAAGAGCAAGTTTACCTAACTACATATGCCATACCATGCCACATCATGATTGTGCTCTTCTGGCTCCAGAGTCTTCAGTCCTACCAAGATTTACGGTATTTTATTTCAATTCTATACTCTATACCTTCCCTTAAAAGAAAAAAAAGAAGATTAATCTGCTATAATGGTGTGGGTATGTAAAATCCAATTGCTACCAGCAGCCTGATGCAAAACCCTGTGTAATTCTAAGAAAACTTCAGCCTTCATTTCAGTGTGCTTAATTGCTAAGATTTGTTTGCTCTTAGGTTTTTACTTCCAGTGTCCTAATACCTGCATGCTCCACCTGCATCTCTGAGACAATGTGATTCTTCCCTTGACTTTTAACTGCATGACATACTGTTGCAAAACCTAATCCAAAGAAGAAGAGAGAGTTCTATCATCAGTTCTGTCAGTGGGTATGGTCCCCACAGTACAGCTTTCAGAAGGAGAAATCCTCGCTGCTACCAAATGAAATTAAACACCTCACTCTTTCTAGACATTTCAGAAAGAAACCTTGTCCTTCCTCTTCTTTTCCAAAGCGTACAAGAAGTGAAAAGTACGTCAAAAGCTAACACATCATTACCTTGAGAGGACGAGGTACTTTCTTGGCACTGTGTGAGATATTGAGCTATTAAAGTAAAATCCTTGGAAAATGTATATATATGTATTTCTAGAGTAAGTATAGAAGGCTTTAAAGAATTGATGGCAAAGAGAGCCTGTGAAGATGGGCTCTTGCTGTAGAGGGAAGCTACCCATCAACTCTCACAACATTCTGGGAATTCTGGTGTTTGGTGGGTTCATAAAATTGAGACAACACTGCCAGGTACAAACTCATATCTAATATTACTAAATCCTTTAAAAGCATGAGAATATAAACATGTTCTCCTACAGAAAGAGCCTATTGCTCTGGGCACACTGCACAGTAACTTAAACGCAGCAGAATAAACACACTTTTACAATCATAACGCAATCTTGCAACCCAAAAGTTTGGGGATTATTTTTTTTTTTTAATTAGTGTTATTTTCTTAGCACCAACACAGAACTTAAGTGTTCTAAGAACAATGAAGACATGGACAGGCTATTTTTTTGGTAGAATTAATAATATATTTTTCAGTTCAATTGCAGAATCATAGAATGGTTTGGCTTGGAAAGGACATGAAAATCGCCTTGTTTCAACTGCCCTGCATGGGCAGGGACACCAACTATTAGACCACATTGCTCAAAGCCCCATCCAGTCTCTCCTTTAACACTTCCAGGCATGGGGCATCCACAACTCCTCAGGGCAACCCTCACATTGAAGAACTCCCTAATGTCAAGCCTAAATCTACCCTCTTTCCAGCTTCAAATTGTCACCCCTTAATCTACTGCTATATGCTCTTGCAAAAAGTACCTCCCCAGCTTTCCTGTAGGCTCCCTTCAGGTACTGGTCTCCCCGGAGCCTTCCCATCTAGAGGCTTCACAACTCTAACTCTCTCAGATGGAATTCATAGGACAGGTGCTCCAGCCCTCTGATCATCTCCATGGCCTCCTCTGGACTTGCTCCAACAGCTCCATGCCCTTCCCATGATGGGGGCATGTTTACACCTCACAGATGAATCAGAACCTTCCTGAGTAGAGAAAGATGATAAATAATGGCCTTAATAACAGGGAGTGCATGAAAGTTAAAAAACCACAGGGGTCTTAGAGACGCCTTTACTGATTCAACTCAGCATTCTGAATTTGTTAAAGCTTGAAAACAGAGATGCTGGAAGCCATTAAAGAAGAATGCTGTGAAAACCAATGTATGAAGCAACTTGAGACCTTCACTGATGACAGCATATGAACAATAGAGACCTCCACGCAAATAATTTTTACATTATCAGGCTGGATGGAATAAGGTGATGGGTAAGAGCTGAATATTCATGATCCCAGTAATTTGTAGGCAGAAAGATCTATAACCCTCATGTACTCTGGGAAATTACAAACTGGATATTAGTTAACAGCATCCTAGAAATCACAGGGAATTTGGGGCTAAACAGTGGGGAAACAGAAGGAGCAAAGAAAGAAGTAAAATACCAATAATACCCAATAACCAATGAGATGACAGAATCTGGTACCTATCCGCATCTGATTTCTCAGCATCACAGGAAAGTGTAGGAAACAGGTGCCAAGGTGCCCGCATTCTCCACCAAAAACCGAAGAAGGTGGATTGCTGGCACCTTGGCACCTGTTTCCTACAGGAAAGCAATAAGGTTGTGAGCAAATCCTATTGAAATCTTGATTACTGTTTTTGTCACTGACTTCATGTCCCAGTAGGTTATTCTGCTTGAATCAGACACTAATGTGAGACATTTTAATTGTGATTGCTGGGCCAGCAGGAAATGGTGATCCTAATGGGCTGATAACATTTAAGTCAAGTCATCGAAGAAAGAGAACATGCAGAGCAGTGTGGAACGCTGAAGAGGAAAAGAAGTGACAAAGTAATGAGTTACCTGGGGCCAAAGAGGAAGGAAGTTGCTACTAGAAACAGGGCTAAACATGCCTTGGAATAAAGGAGGGATTTTGGGTTACTGGGTTTTTAACACTGTATTTCTCCAGTATGTTGGTGGTGGTGTGACCCGAGTTATCTCAATTTAAGTTCAGAGTGACTTTTTTCACTTCACTTTAGTTTCCGTATAGAGGCATATATCTAGCAGAATCCACACATATCTAGCAAAATGCATGTTCAGACAGCAACTCTATATTCTTCCTGGGCTACCTGTACCTGCTTACACCACTTATATTCTTTCTTCTTATGTCTGAATAAGAAGCTACCA
This sequence comes from Florisuga fusca, assembly GCA_038090715.1. Classification (NCBI taxonomy): domain Eukaryota; kingdom Metazoa; phylum Chordata; class Aves; order Apodiformes; family Trochilidae; genus Florisuga; species Florisuga fusca. Next base: position 56,702,254 of record JAAWXA010000002.1, read on the forward strand.
GAATCCAGGCACCCTTTCTGCATATTTGGATGGACCACTCTCAGAGTACCTTGCAGAGGTAATCTTCAAAGTCATCCAGCTCTCTTGAGTCTTTCTCATCAATGTGCTCCAGAAATCTCATGGATTGCTTTTGCCACACTATCTGTGAACCAGATACCAGAGTGACTGAAGTCCTCATGAGGACCAGGCTTGCAAATATGACAATTCTTCCAACTGCCTGAACACTACCCACTACTTCCTCCTGATCAGGTAAGTCAGGAGCAGACACCTCCCACAATGTCACCCATGTGCTCTCCAGTCTTGATCCACAAGCTCTTGTCTGGCATTGTCCATCCCTAGGCATATCTCCAGGTGTTCTTGCTGCTCTCCCACACATAAGAAAATAATAACTCCCCTCATTGTTGCTTGGACCTGTCCTTACAAAAGAGCCTGTGTCCAGCCATGGTATGACTTCAGTTGTGAGAGTTATCCCACAACATCTCTGTGGTCCCAGAGCAGATCACTGACCTATCACTGCATGCAGACCTGTAATTCTTCCTGTCCATTCACCTGGATGTGTTAATGTACACTACAAGTGCTCCCCCTCTCATGCTGTCCTGCAGGTAACTCCTTATGTGTTTGCAGACACCTAGGGTGAGCGTCATTCAATTGTTCAATTCTGGTTTGTTGGTTTCCTGTCCACATTACCCTGCACCATTTCCTTAGCAATCTGGATGACCACTTCCTCACTTGGTTGTGGATCATCCTGTATCTCCCTTTATATTCTTAGCTTCACTCTTTCCTCACTAGGTTGGCCAGACTGTTGGCAAGGATGTTTTTGCCCCATTTAGGTAGATTTCACTTCTTCCTTGCAGTCCTTGATCCTCAAAAATCTCATCCTCAATGAGATCTCAAAGGCCTCATTGCAGCTTTCTTTTCAAGCTCCAATTACCATCCCTTCTCCTAGACAACAAATAGGACAAAGCTATTGCAGAAGATCAGCAAAGGAAGACTCAGCCAGTTACATTTGCAGAGAGGACTATGAGGGGAGTGACTAGGCTGTGTGAACAGTCCAACCCAGTTACATCTAAATATGTCATAGGGTTTCTCCAGTATAGATCATCCTGTCTCACATATATCTTTCCCACTGACTCTGGCAACATTCTAACTAAATTTTAGAAAATCTTTTGTGTTTTTCAGAATTGTTTATCAGAGTTGCTCACAAACTGCTACAAGACCTAGATTAGTACAGCAGCGTCATAAAAGAAGTTAGCATGATATGCTACAACTATAACAAAGAAACCTTCTCCCACAAAAACTGTCTCAGCTGATGAAAAGGAAATGCTAGGTAGAAATTGCCATCAACATACTGAAAATTTTACAAAAAACTCCACATTTTCCCAGGGCCAAGCTTCAGAGCATGCATAAGCTGAGCTGCTTATTTCTAGCCCTCCTTTTCTTCCATAATGGTACACAACCTCCCGCCTGTGAAGAAAGATGTCTGTAAGGTAGGAGTCACATCAGGTGGTAAACACTCCAACATTTAAGGGCTTGTTTAGATGGTAAATGGAACCAATCCAATTAAATCAGTTGTAAATCAGGCCCTTAGCATTTCAGCAGTAGTTAGCACAAGACACAGATTTCAGAGCCATTTCAGTATATCTTAATGTGATTTCTTTTATCAGCTTAAATTACATCAAAACCAGGGTCTACAAATAGACCTCCATCAAGATATTATGAATTAGAATGCATTTATTTCCTTTGGTTCTAGTTACCATGTAGACTAATCCTAAGACTTTCTAAACATATGCATGTGCACACAGAACATTCACTGGTTCAGCGGGAAGACAGATTAAAAATTACTCAGTGCTTCCAGTTAGTGAACAAGCTGGGAGAAAACTATAAATCTGCAAATGGAAGTAAAGTAGAATATTTCACAAAATGTATGTCATTTCTTTTACATTATAGATGTCATAACTCATACTGCATTAACATTTTACCAAGAAAACTAGCAAACAAGCTTTAATATTAGATATTGGGAAATATAAAAAAATATATAACATATAGAAAAGATATTCTCATTACAGCATTTTGTTAAATATTCAGCAAAGATTGTCAGAAGAGACCTGTGTCAGCTTGAGATATATATCAGCAAATGGCAAATGAGGGAATATTTATGCTGACGCATTGACATGTTTGCACAGGAATACTGCAAAGAAGTTTCTGCAGGACCCCCTAAAACAAATCAGTGTTACCAAATACACAAGCCCCTGTTAAGTTTTCTACCAGCTTTTCTGTGGCCATAACAAACTAGTGCAAATGTGCAAGAGCAAGCAAGTCTTTAACTCTGCATATTCTGCAGGAAGGTTGCAAATAACTTCCTCTGAGGGTTCAGTTTTGACTTGCCAAGCTCGTTCAGTTAGGGATGAGAAACAGTGCCACGTGACCAATAACAAATAGGCAGCAAAAATGATTTAGCAAAATTGAACACCTCCACAAATTACAGAGCTATTTACAACATGTCATTCAGCTGCAAAGACTTTTGAGGAAACTGCAGCCAACTGGGAGATGTTGCATAGAGAGACATGTCGGCAAGATTCAAATATGTTGTCGATTCAGCTTTAATGTATACATAGCTAATGCAACACCTAGGTAACTCCACTCTCCTTTTGGCAAGTGGGACTGTTTTCCATGGAAGAGCTACAGCCTGTGCTCTGGCACAGTGCAGCTTTCTGTGCCAGGGAATCCTATGCGATGCTCTGCAAGGGAGTAAGGCCAATAAATAAATACATAAATAAATACAGTTTTGCAAACTTAGCATCACTGGCCTCCACTTGGAATCAAGTCCTCAAAGTACAAAATGCTGCAATCACAGGCAGGATGACTCCAGTTAAATGCCATACCCACTGTGCCCCTGGAATTAAATGTAAATATATTTTTGCCATCCCATCATGTCAGATTCTGTATTGTCAGATTCTGTCTCAACAGCAAAAAAATATGGAAAGGGATATTATCACTCTCTGCGAATATACCAAGGAGGAAGTAAGTGAGCAGAGGAAAGAAGAAATGTAAAGACAGTGCTAGCACAACAATAGAGAGAAATCAGTCAGAAGTATGCCTAGACATCAGAAGGTCACAAGCTTCAGCCAAATGTGACTCTAAAGCAGATTTTGCATAAAAATAACAAGGGAAATAAATCTTTCCTCATTTATGGAATTTCATCAGTTGATACCAAGTCTAAAACAATGCAGCTACTTGTGACAGGAGAGAACAGGTCTAGCTAGGAAGGCCAAATCTTAAATACATAAACAGACAGCAGATACTGGTACAGGTTCATTATATATAGCAAGGTGAGCCTTGGAAGAGTAAGATCACAAAGGCAATTTTATTTTCTCAAGGGAAAAAAACCAAACCAGCAACAAATAGTTAACATAAGCAACTACATTATAACATTGGCCATTGCTTTTTCAAAACATTGGCATGCTGTTGTCATGCAGCTATTATGAAGAAATCACACTGTGAAGCAAGAAGCCTTCCTACAAACCAGGATGGGAAGCATAGAATCAGATGCAGTTTTTTCACTGCAGGGGTTTCTCTAAAGAAAAAAATCTGATCACTGGTTTTGCACGCACTAAGAAAAATTCAGTTTGCAAACAATGAACATCCTTTGTGTTCAGCGTTGGCAAAGCAATTGATTCTAGTTTGAGATTGGACCTGTGCCACTGCAAAAGCAGTTCTTTTCTCCTTCTGAAAAGTACCATAATGAAGAGCTTCAACAGAGGGGATTTTTATCATTAGAGTTGGGATATGTTTTCTTTCAATTTCTTTCACTTCACAAAGCAAAATGTATGGAATCCACCTTCCCAGCATATTGAGAAATAAAGTAACTCTGAGATACTGGAGAAAAAGTTAGGAGTTAATATATAACAATCAAATGTTATCTTCCTCCTTAACGGTGTTTTTCCTGCTTTCTCCACCAACATTCAGGAACATATGAGGATATGGCTTTCCATTGCATGAATACAAATGTTGATGCAAAAATTTGCTTTCAAAACAAACAAATAATCTCTTTCTGAATCAAAAGATTCAAGAGATATTTCTTCCATTCACTCTCAGTTTGCATGCTATATGCTTGGTAGGAGTAACAGAGAAAACATAATTATCAGTCAAGAAATAGGGTCACATAAATGGGAAACATGCTTAGTGTGCCAGAGATCTTTACTTTTGAGCCCTTATATGTTCAAACATTCACACTCTCTCTCAAAGAAGATACCTTTTTATGTCCAAGCAAGAACTTAGAAAAAATCTGGCCTTCCATTGGGATCTTTATCATAAAGTGTGAGTAATTACTAATAAAAATGGTGACCTTACTACCGGTTTCTGGGACCAAAAGCATTTTTTTCCTAATGGTGACAATATGTTTAATAAAAGAGTTCCCTTCTCCCTGCAAACCTTGCATTTCTCAAATCCTCAGACCATCTTGACTAGAACAACTCCACTGCATTAAAAAGACTCACAGCCTTAAAACTTGACAGACGTTTCTTTTTAACACCTTTTTTATACAAAAGCAATAACAGCAGGTAGTAAACCAACACTACCGCACAGCATGGTGTAGGAAAGAAGTGCTATAAACCCTATCACAATTATTTCTGTGGAAGACAAGGCCATCATTAGTGCTGTATTGATCCATCTCCCCCTCCCATCTCCACTGTTTGGAAATTCATTCACATTATTATTGCTGTTCCAGATAGTATTGTTATAACAAACCTGCATTTTACAATAAGAGGCTTTGGTATAATTGACATCTGAAGCACCAGGGAGCTTGAATGTTTGCTACTGGTTAGAAAGTGGTCTCCAGAGGGACACTTTCCTTCTCACAAAAGGGGCTATCAAACAGCCCTTGCAGTGTGTAAATCAAATCCTCAGTGACTGCTGTTTTTTCATTACTTGCCTGTGACCTGGAACTAAATCTTTGCAACACTGTACTGCTGATTATCTACCTCTGGAACCCACAAGAGTACACCACAATGATGAACCAACACCTACAAATAGGGCAAAGGAAATTACATACCTGGGTCGGAACAATAGGAATCTGTTTATTTTTTGGCTTCGTTAAATAGGAAATTGATACAATAATCACACTGTTTGGGCTCTAGATGCTGAGGAAAATCTCTGGCTTCCATGCATAGCTGGGCACAGTGCAGACACAGGAAGCACAGGTTGATTGAAAGCATCCATTCTTCTCACCCCTCAACCAACTGAAGCTTTTGCCAGAGGTGCTTATTAAAAGCCCCACGTGTTGTACATGTTAAAATGCAATACAGCACTTTAGGCAGGGTTTCTGCTACAAGAGCAGCAGAGAGCTGTGCAAAAGTCCAGGTAGGTCTAGGACCTGGGTCCAGCAGAAGGCTGATGCAGGAAAGGGCACTCGCAGCCCTGTTGAACATCACCCCCCCCCCGCTGGTGAGTATGCACAAGAAAAACCAGGTCTCAGCCCTCAAACACATTAGAAAGATGAATTTTTAATGTCCATCCAGAGCCTGCTCCTGCTAGTGGGTAATGATTTACAAGGGGGAACTGAGGCCACGACACTGCCCTCTACATTTGCCATGACACAGGGAAATTCAGCTGCATTCCTCCAAACAATGCAATTCAGACTCTGTGTGAGCAGGCCTGAGAGGGAATTCTACCTATGCACTATTTGCATGGCTTCACAAGCCCAAAGGCCTCCAGATGGCTCACTTAAATGGTGACTCCCTGCTCACATCAGGCTCCATGGGTGACTGTCAGATCCCCACCCTGCCCATACCAGCTGTGTGGCTACAGCCAGACAGTGATTACAGGTCTTCATTCCCTTTTGCTATTACAGCTTCAAGGAAATGTTACAAGCTGGCACAGGTCACAACCACTCAGTCTTAAGCCAGGACCTGAAATAGCTCTGCCAACACCAGAACTGGGGAGAAGGATGAAGAGGGCAAGGGGAAGGCTGAGCAAACAGCTGCCAAACCTCAAACACAATGAAGGGCAGCTTTGGTCAGGACACACAAGAGACTGTGATGTCCTTCCCCCTCTACACCAGCCATTTCCAGGAAGTTACACTCACAAGCTCATGTGGCAGCAGAAAGGTTATGGTACTGTGTCCACAGCCTGCTCATCTCCCTAAAAAGACTACTTTCACCCTTCCCTCAACTAAGCAGAAATAAAACAATTCTACAGCACAGAGCAGTGACTTTTCCCCATGTGAAACTGGATGCAAAGCCTGATACCATGCTAGTGGTTTGTTGCTGCTTGGCTTTTACTGAGCTAGGGTGGGTGGTGAAGCAGCAGGAGGAACTTGCTGACCTGTGCATCCTTACAGGCAAATACAACTCTGGTGCTTTGCAAGCATTGAGTCATGGAAAGGCAGGAAAGGGCTGCTTGCCATTCTGTTAGGGATCAGAGAATCACAGAATGGTTTGGGTTGGAATGGACCTGAAAATCATCTAGTTCCAACACCCCTGCATGGGCAGGGACTAGACCAGGTTGCTCAAGTCCCCATCCAACCTGGCCTTGAACACTTCCAGGGAAGGAGCATCCACAGGTCCCTGGAAAACCTGTGCCAGTTGTCACCACTCTCACACTGAAGAATGGCTTCATAATATCTAGCCTAAAACTACCCTCTTCCAGTTTAAAACTATCCACCCTCATCCTATCAATACATACCCTTCCAGAAAGTCCCTTCCCAGCTTTCTTCTAGGTCCTTCAGGCACTGGAAGGTGGCTATAAGGTCTTCCTGAAGCCTTCTCTTCTGCAGGCTGAACACCCCCAACTCTCCTAGCTGTCCCTTGTAGGAGAGGTGCTGATTAATCCTTCTGATTATCTTTGTGGTCCTTCTCTGGACTCGTTCCAACAGCTCCATGTCCTTCCCATGATGAGGCCTCCAAAATTGGACACAGTACTCCAGATGAGGTCTTACAAGTGGAGCAGAAGGGCAGGAATCACCTCCCTTGACCTTATGGCCATGCTTCTTTTGATGCAGCCCGGAGTACAGTCGATTTGCTGTGCTGCAAGTACACATGATAGGCCTACACTGAGCTTCTCATCAACCAACACCCCCAAATCCTTAAGGCTATTCTCAATCCATTCTTGGTCCAACCTGTACTTATGCTTAGGATTGCCCTGACCCAGGTGCAGGACCCACTTGGCCTTGTTGAACTTCATGAGGCTGGTACGGGCCCACCTCGCAAGCCTCTTTAGGTCACTCTCAGCAGCCTCCCTGCCCTCCAGCCATACAACTCGGTGTGGTCAGCAAACTTGCTGAGGGTGCACTAAATTCCATTGTCCATGTGGCCAACAAATAGGTTAAACAACACTAGTCCCAGTACCAACTTTTGAGGAATGCCACTCATCACTGGTCTCCACCTGGACATGGAACTCTTTAATAAGAGTGACCATCCAGCCGATTCCTTATGCACCATCTATCGAATCCATATCTTTCAAATTTACAGACCAAGATGTTGTGCAGGACATTGTTGAATCCATGGCACAAGTCCAGGTAGATTATATCAGTTGCTCTCCCTTTGTCCATCAGTGCTGTGACCCCATAGTAAAAAGCCACCAAATTTGTCAGGCACTATTTGACCTTGGTGAAGACATACTGGCTGTCACAAATCACTTCCTTATCATCCATGTGCCTTAGCATAGTTTCCAGGAGGATTTGCTCCATGATTTTGCCAGGCACAGATGTCAAACTGACTGGCCCGTGGTTCCCTGGCTCTTCCTTTTTTCCCTTTTTTAAAATGGGGGTTATGTTTCCCCTTTTCCAGTCAGTAGGAACTTCACCAGACTGCCACGACTTTTCAAATATGATGGACAGTGGTTTTACAACTCCATCACCTGTTCCCTCAAGAACATGTGGATGGATATCAAGTCCCATGTACTTTTCACTTTCAGGTTCTTTAGATGGCCTCAAACCTGTAGAAACAGGGCAGGGATCTTCCTTCTTGCAGTCCTCTGTCTTTGCCTTCTGCAATTTGGTTGGTTTGTCCAGAGCCCTTGCCAGAGAAGACTGAGGCAAAAAAGTCACTGAGCACCTCAGTCTTCTCTATATTCCATATGGTCACATCTCCTATTCCCTTTTGGAGAGGGCCCTCATTGTCCCTAGGCTCCCTTTTATCACAGATACACCTGTAGAATCTTTTCTTGTTATCCTTAATATCTCTACCTGGCCAGATTTAATTGTATCTGGGCTTCAGCTTGCCTAACATTATTCCTGGCTGCTCAGGCCCAGGCTGCCTGTCCTTGCTTCTGCCCTGTGTAGGCTTTCTTTTTACATCTAAGTGTGTCCAGCATTCTTGTCTGTCTTTCTCTTTGTTGGGATACATTGCTCCTGGGCTTGAAGAAGGGGATCTTTGAATACTGACCAGCTTTCCTGGGTTCTTCTGTTCTCCAGGGCTTTATCCCATGATACCCTATCATGCAGATCCCTGAAGAGGTCAAATTCTGCACTCCTGAGTCCTCAACAGCTTCCTCATCCTGATCAGGTGGCTCACAATAGACAGTAACAACTGTGTCTCCCATATTAGCCTGCCCCTTAATTCTCTTACTCAATGGCTGTCTCTGACTGAATAGGGAGTGAAGCAAGAGATGCTGGAACTAGAGGTCAAATCCAGGATAAACAGGATAAGTGAATGAATCTAATTCTACCCACAAACCAGCAGTGACCTAGCTAGTCCTGCACTTAAGAGTGGAGGTGACTAATAGAGTTCACTTAGGAGGAAGTGAGACACAAAAGGCCTGGCTGCTGCAAAATAAACCCTGGGCTGTTTTGCCAGTCACTGCCAATTCTCTTGGCTCTGTCTGACAACAGCCAAAGACACAGGCATGCACTGAACCAAGCTGATGATCCTGCAGCCCCCACACACCAAAGCAGCAGCACCAACATTTGTTTTCCATATTCAGGGAAACCAAACAAATAAGTCTTAGCATTTAATACTAAAAAAAAGTCTAAAAACCAAGAAACCCAAACAAACAAAAAAAACCCCCAGAAGTCATGGCCCTGAAACCTCAGTGGTGCTCTCCTGCAATTATTTTAAACAAAACTCATCTTATTCTCCTGTATTTGTACTCAGCAGGGGGAGGTGAACTTATCTGCTGCCTGTGATGTCAGCTTAAGAGCTCTGCTTAGGACACGGTCATAATTCTTGTCTGTCTTTTTTGCTAATGGTTGCATACCTTTGATTAAAACCTGCATGGTGCATTAAAGGCTAAAACAGATGATGAATGCCACGTAGTACTTTGCTTCAGATCAGAGTTGATTAGAATTTTTGATGATCCAGCAGCTAGAAGAGGAAACTGCATGAGCAGTGAAAATATTCAGCTGTTACTGTTGTAGGAGGCAGTGGCTTTTGTTTGACACAAGATACAAAACAGTAACTAAACGGACAATGTACTCTCTTGGTCAATGAATGGCTTTGTACCACAAAAGAGCTCTGTAAAGAAAAGCAGATGAATTAATCAGTCCAAATATTTGTAAGACTTCTTGCTTGTTTTCAAGTGGGTATCCCTCCCCCAACAACAGTTTGAGCTGATGCTAGTTTATTTTACATCACTGCAAACAGAACAGTTGAGCATTATAAACAAACAAGCAAACAGCAAAGCAATTTAGTAAAAGTTAAAGATACCTGACCCAAGTGCAGATCACATCAGCACACAGATACATTTAGTAATCTCTGCCAGCATAACAGTTAAGCAAAACACTGTTGCTGTTCTGAATGAAAAGACTTAGTTAAACAGGAAGAAGAGAAAGCTGTCTTCTAAAGAAGAGAAAGCTGTCTGATTAAACCTACTACTGGCAGAAAGCTGTCAGCATGAGTGGGACAAACATTCAGTGGAAGAAGGTTCACTTTCTAAGGTCATCCAAAATATGTTAGAAGAGTACCAAGAAGAGGTGCAGTGAACAGGAACAGAAGAAAAGAGCTGGGGATGACTGAAGAGAGATGGAAGAAAGAAGAAAAAAGGAGAAAAACCCCACAAATTTTTTTTACATGTAGTTTTTGAAGATCCCTTCCTCCATAAAATAATTTACAAAGAAAGGCAGTTGATGCAGCTCTTTTGCCAGACTGGGCAAAGAATATTCTCTTACTTTCTGTAAAACTGCTAAGTATAATCAATTACCTTCTTTGTCTAGCTGGGTTTCAGCAACTGTTTCAATAACTATCTCAACCTTTCCAGTGCAGTACACTGATACTGCAGTGGGTTCACTAATGCAGTTAAAGCCCTGCACATACACTTCTATGCTAGATCATGGCATTCAGATCAACAGAGGGCTTAGTTTACAAAACTGAAAAGAATTTAAATCCAGGACCTCTCTACTTCCACTACAGCTTTAGAGCAGAGTCAGATGCAGGAACACATAATTTTGAAGCTCTGTACCTTCAGGTTGACAGACCAGCTATTCTAGTGTTCAAGTTACAGTTACCTTTAAAATATGTATAGAAATCTGTAATAAACCACCAAGTCTCCTCTTAGATTCAACAAGGGAGAATTGGGCAGAAAGTATACTTTGAGAAGCTCAGAAATAGTAGAAGAAAGCCACAGAGGCCATAGAAAGAATAACACTTCAGTTGGTGTCATAAAAAGCTACTTCCATAACTTAAGAAAGCTATAGCTTGTTCTTGCTTCAGGCTTCCCCAGAATTTGGGTTTTAGAGATCTCAACCATCCTGGACAAATGCCCTGCTCACAACATAGACAGCTCAAGTCTTTTCTAAAGCAAGATCTTGTTTGAATCCCATACTGAGGATGTTGACCAATCAGAAGTGCCTCTCTTCTGCATGTACTTCATCCATCAGTAATCTTAGATCCTTGGTTGCATGGCTCTCTCTGAGGCAAGAAACTTGGATGCCCAAGGCAGGAGAAAGCCTTCACAAGGCTTGCTTATCTTACATAATCATTCAGCACATTGCAGAACATCCTGTCATGCCTAGGCCAGTGTGAGCCAGGAGATCTCCAGTCAGAGTGCAACATTACTGCTATCTAAACCTACTTTTCCTGCTGTAATCAGAGAAAAAACACTGCTGCATTTCCAGCTTCAAAGCATACCTGTAGATCCGTCTCTAAACATGTATCCTTTTCCTGTTTTTGCTACCCACAATGCAGCAGATTGTCTTTAAGATGCACAAATGAAAAGCAACTTATCTTAGAAGGAGGAAAAAAAAAAAAAAAAAAGACAGCAAAGTACCTCACAGACATCACTGACAGCTTCAAACAAAACTAGCATGACAAACCAAAGAAGAAATAAATAATCTCTTCTGTTATGGAGATAATGGGTTTTGATTCCCAAAAAAGGTAGAAATTTTGTATGTATTTGCACTGTGTTATGATCAAGTGCTCTTTCCCCTTAATGTTTGAAAGGGAACATACTCCAAAGGCACACTCGCTAGATTACACAAACACATTATAAGTTTCACAATCTTTAGAGCATCCTACTTTGATCTTGGAAGTTGATTGTTGGAGCCCCACAGAGCAAAAAGATAGCACAGAAGGGTCTTTTCACTGATATAAACATAAGGAAAAACTTAGGCGAGTTCTGTGAAATTGCTTTGGTTTAGAATTTTTCTCAAGTGTTTCATTTCAGCTATAAATAGAAAATAAAATCTCATGACAAAGATGTAGTTGACATAGTGTGCAATTTATCATCTGTGAGCACATTTCAGAGTACTTGCCTCAAAGCTGACATGCTGTGTGGACTGTGGGATATGACTATTTTAATACATTCCATGACAAATGGAAGGAAAAGTAGAAGGGATGCGAACAATCCACAAAGAAAATCCTCCATTGGCTCTCCTGATCTGGACTTCTTTGTGGTATCAGATAACCTTGTGGAACCAAAATGGTTCCAGCATACATGGAAAAAAGCATTGCTTCTCTGACTCACTTCCTAGCATGTTTTTGATGTGACTTGGTAAAGACCTGTTTCTGGAAGCAAACTATTAAATAGAATTGACTTCTACACCACCTCTAAAAATATCACAGGCATACAAATGATCATTACCATATATGTAGACAGGAACTGAATTCAACAAACTAACATAAGCAAAAATGAAAGGATCTGATTCTAGGGTTGTCACTCCCTTTCACAGCATCTTTCTCCTGGGAACCATCTCTAGCAAGAATGAAACATAATGCTTTGCAGTAGGTTGCTTATGCTAGAACACATATTCTTTCACATGTCAGAGAGCAGATCTATGGGTGTAAATCCAGATTTACTTCACCAGAACCAGCACAACTGAAAGAAGCAGCTGACCTCATCTGCTAAAATTGAAGGTAATATATCAAGAGTTGTCAGTGGTTTAAGGCTAAAGCACATAGGAGAGGAAGCTCTTCAAAGAGAAGGTGGTGACTACTACAGAAGAAGGTTCCAGCTTCAGCCCACTTGAATTTTTGGCTTCAGTGGGTATGTGGGTACTGAATGCACTTTGATTTTCATTTAGAACTTTTTCTTCTTCTTTGTGCTCTAAGAGGCTGCCCATGTGCTGCAAGGGCAATGTAGTAAATTTACCATAGATTAATGGTCAAGCAGTTTAAAGGTTGGTGGATCCCTCTGAGCCACTTCCCAGCTCTACTTGCACAGGTATAAATCCAGAGTGATGAGTCTGGCTCCAGCAGAAGGCTCTGGATTTGCATGAGTGTAATTGATAGGAGACTGGCCCCTTGTTTTTGTTTTACAGTTTTCATAATATACTGAAGTAACAGCAGACAACAGTTCTTACAAAATAAGGCCCTGACTAATACTTTTCCTGATTATTCCCTTCTTCCTGTAGTACCCGCTTCTCTTACACAACCAGCACACACTCGCGCAATAACCTTATACTCCAGTGGACACACCACCAGAGGGCAATGAAATACATCAACTGTGTCAGCATCTTATAGGCAGAGCTTTTTGGTCACAAGTCTGGGAGGTAAAAAACACCTGTGTTAGCCAGAAACACACTTGGCAGCTGCCATGAGAAGAACACGGGCCCAATCGAAGACTAGATCTAGTCTGTGTTCCTGCCCAACATTCCAAGAGGAAGGTTAGACTGCAACTTTCCTTCTTTTACCAGCCAGAGGTCAGAGGCAAAAATTTACTGGTAACCTTAGAGTCCAAGGCAAACGCTTCCACTGGAGAAACCTTACCCAATACTTTCAACATGCTATCAGCCTCAGGCTTATGCACGTCCATCCCTGCACCTCCATGCATCTTGGGCAAGATCCAAGTTCTGCCTGAACCCCATTAGCTTCCAAGTGGCTTTGTCAGAAGAACGTGATGTCACTTGCAAGGAAATGATGGAGTTCTTTGGCACATGATAAACTGTCGTTTACTAGTTTTCATTATTCTTGGGTGTTTTTCACTCTTCTGTTCCTGTTATTTGCAAATGTTGTTTTTGAAATGCAGTCAGAGGCTAAGAATTGAATATACACTTTTTAGTGCTAGGAGATTAAGCACAGAAATGTATGTAATACACCAACATTTTATAATTTTGAAGAGTGATTTGTATTCATTGATTAACCTCAGATCAAAACTGAATCTTGAATTTCTGGGCGATTAATTTTCTAATGACACCATTTAATCATCTTCCTCGGGCATCAGAAAGTACCTGGGATTTTAAGCACCAGATACAGGATTTTACTATCTTAGGTAAATTCACATTGGTCTAACCCAGAAGCTAGTTACTTCCATTCATATGATGAGAGCACCCTGAATCAGATGCCTGTTATGGCAGCCCAAACATTCAGGTGCTTAGGTAGGATGTGCACAGACGTGGCTTGGTATAAGAGCATATGTTCTGCACACGTGTGACCTATGAGCAGCTGGCTAATAGCTCTTCAGCTCTGCTGGCCTGGATTATACCAGAAAAAGCTCAAAATTATGCATGCAGCATCCAAGTATCAACAAGGTCTTCCCTGTTTTCCTCGCCAGTAATCTGAGATTAGATCAGGGAACGTGTTGAAGTCCATGGGAGCCAAGGTGATTTCACAACTTTACAGAATCAGCATCTTAATCACATTAAAAATATTTCATTAATACAAAACCAAGGAATGAAGGCAAACATTAACCATAAGTAAATACAGCTTTAAAAAGCAAGTATGCTGTTTGCTGGACAGACCCAACCAGACTTTGTATCCCAGGCACGATTCAGAAGGTTAGATTAACTTTCAGCAATACTACACTGGCAACTAATGATTTGTATCTCAAAGACCAGTACCCCAGTGGGGTCTGGATCCTTACCAATGAAGGAGTACAGCTCAAACAGGTGCAAAAATTCAAAAAGTTCAGAAAAGTCTGAGAAAAATAAAGAGTTCAATGAAGACTGAGAGTGCTTTGGTCTTAGCTGAGGGCCTATGATAAGGAAAGTAGCCGGGGCACATAAAAGTTAAAGAGATTTAAGATGTTTCATGGGAGGGGAAGGAGAGAAGAACTAAGACTGGGATTTGAAACAAGCTTCTGTAAATGCTGCTTTAACTATTAATTGAAGAGTAAAGAGTTTATTACAGTATTACAGAATATGTGCATGAAAAGCAGTAGCACAAGTCAGATCTGCCCCATGTGGATGTTGTTTATGAAGCAGCCTCCTTGGAAATGTTCCTCATACTTTTGACAAATGAACTTTTTGTAGGTTGTACATTTGAACATGGAATGCCTATTGTTTCCATCTGCCTTTGGCTTGTACAGTTCCTTGGAGGCTTAATACAGACACAGACATTTAGTAGAAAGAAGGGTTTATTGAGTGGCAAAAGCATATTCTCGCAGAATGCACAAGTACTGAAAAAAAAAAAAAACCATAACAAAACCAACCCTCAACCAACAACTGTTTTCTACAGAAATGAAACCACTGCGGAAGAAAAACGCCTTTTAAAAAGTGCATATATTTTTCATGGAGTGGGCCTAAAGCACTTTTTTACATTTCATCTCTGTGTGACACAGTTTTGCTCATCTAATTCCATTTAGAACATTACAATTTTTGTTTCAAATGTCTCTGTACTGAAACATATTCTCTAAAGTGCCCTGGAGCTGCTGGTATTGTGAATGTTATCTAAATGACTCATTCGAATTTTTAAGGACAAGTCAGCTTAGGAATACAGTATTCTGTTTTTCAGTTATTTTTATTTTAAAGTTTTTAGTTTGGGGAAAGACGGAGAACAACAGATAGCATTTGAATGAAGCCATGCAATTGCTGTTGTTTTCTGCTTTATGGGATGGTTTCTCCTGTGCAGGGAGAATCTTGATTGCTTATGGAATTCCTCCAAATACCATTTTATGAAAAAGACAAATCTCTTCCCCTTTGATCAGGAAGTGAAAGACAACTATGAAGCGTTGCTGCTTATCTGGTGTCTGTTTCTATTGTACTGCTACACATACTATAAATAGTAGAACTTCAACTTGGAGTTTCTTGCACACACTGTCACTGTACACCTGTACATACCTGTACAGGGAAATTCTAGCTCCAGTGAAATGGCATTTTTCTTAAAATATGAATTATACCCCAATATTATACACACAAACATACACAAGTACTTGTCTGCATATAAAGCAGGTCAGGTTCTGTGTGAGTCGTATCACAGGGCTTCTATCCTGAAGACAGTTATTTTGCTGAAGTAAGAAGACTTAAGGGCTAAATTCTATGCTTTTTTGAAAAAGGATTCAGACTCAGAAATACCTCACTGACTTCACTGACGTTGAAAAGTCTCTGTAGAAATGATGCTCATATAGTACCAGCACACAGCAAGACAGGAATTCATTGGCTATTTGGCTACTTCAACTACAAGAACTCTCTGAACAAGTTATCTTTTCTTTTACAGTTTGTTTCTGCACAGAGCTAGAAAGCTAATTGAAGGGGATATTCTTTTAGACAGTGGATACCTAGTTGAGATCAATCTATAGAATCACATTTTTACATATGGAAATGCACAATCTGAACTGTGTTTGTTGACTCATCTCTGCAATTAAACTAAAGCAGGCTGGAGTTCTGCTTAACAGAGATTAAGCTTTTTTCAGGCTGTCAGAACAAGCCCTCTGAAGGAGTTAGGACATTTTTCAGAATAGAAGAGCATGCTTTCCTAAATAACCACCCCAGTCTTAACCAATCAAGCAGCATACAGCTATAATTCTCAAAAAAATAAGGCTTAAAAGGATACCAGATGCACCTACTGCGTATTCATACACCATTAACTGGAACAAAAAATCCTAGTTGATGCCCAAAGACTTTAGTGAGGGAAAAACACTTCTGTGCTTAGAAAACTATCTGCCACAGACACAGGGCTGGCAGGACCTGAGGAAGCCCTGTGATGGCAAGGAATTTATCATGTGAGGTGTACATAAATGATCCTTGCAGACAAACCACACCTCATGCTATATGAGGTGAAAGATCCACAGAGCCTGCCAAGCTGACCCAGGGAAAATTCCCTCCCAGACCAACTAAGGCAATCTGTAATCACTCTCTGTACCACCTACAAAGAGATCTGCTGTGGCCAGTCTCTGATGCTGCAGGGGAAAGCAATTAATAACAATGAAAAGAAGCAGCATACAGAAGTCTTTGTTCCTTGCACAAGGGAGGAGATGAAAAGAAATCTGCCCTGATCATCTTCACACAGCTCACTGAAAATCTGAGCTATGACATTCAGGCCTCTTAATTGCCTTAATGTGGAGTTACTGGCAATCAGCTGCTGAGTGCAATGCTTTTTGTTCTAGGAAAGGAAGGGGCCAGGTTAGCTGCACAGGGGCACAGCCACTCAGCCCAGGCTTGTCAGAAGGCACAAAGTAGTCACAGCTCTGTCTCCATCCCAGAGGAACACCCTCGTGTTCAACAAACCTTACAGACAGAAAGCAGCTTCTTATTTCAAGACTGAAATATCTGAACTTCAGCTTCTGTCAGGCAGGTGGAAAAGACTCTGCCATCAGGTATCTTCTTCAGAGTGGTCTCTCAGCCTGCTTTTAAATTGATTAAATTCTTTCAGCCCCTCACTCCTCTGCTTTTTTCCAGTCTTTAACTCATTTTATAGCCCAGCTTGGACAGAAGAGAACACATCATCCACAGAGAAAGCTTACAAACAGTACTAAATATTTCTCTTTTTCATGGATCACATCAGCTCTTTTGCCACAGCACTGCAGCAAAAAATCAAGTTAAAGAAATAAACTCTGATGCCACCTAAGTACTTCTGCAAGCCACTACTTTCCAGATGTGGCTTTATCCATTCTCCTTTCCAATATATAGTAGCTAGGGCTGCCTGTATTAAAAAAAAACTAGATGATCAGTCTTTATAAGGCCTCATTGTTTACTTCCTTGCTAATTTTTGCATCAGTCTTCACCAGCAAATGTTGTACATCACTGATGATATCACTGATCAGGATTTGCTAGCCCCACCCTCCCAGTATATACAGCATAAATTTACAGTAAAAGTACCTGAAAGATCCTGAATGAATTATAGGGAGAGGATGCTTGCCTGTAGACACTGTCACAACTGGAAGCAGAGTAAGATTATTGAGTGAGTATTTTAGGCAGCGGGTAAACTATAAAGCTGAAGAATTTTTCTTGTCTTGTACAGAAAGCAAAAAAAAAAAAACACAAAAAACACAGAGGAGAGGTTTTGCTCAGGGGATGTCAACTACATTGCTGATTGAGGTGGAAAATCTGTGAAGGAGGCCCTTGTTAGAACTGCTGGCAATGCATCATGCAGTGCTGTACATGCGTTCTCTGCACCAGGCAGGGATTTTTCATTTCATACATCATTCAGAACTTACCGTAACTCTTCTAAAAGTCACATTACGTTGTCATACACTCCCATTAACATAAAGACCTTCGCTTCAGGAAGAAATTGGCTGCTCTAGAAAACAGGCAAAAAGAGTAGGCACTGCAGGTGGCCTTTTCACACTGAGATGCTCCACCAACAGAGTCAGCCAGGGAAGTGGGGTTTCTACTGGAGATGACTTGCACCTCCCAAGCTTTTGGTGTTTGTCTTCTGTACGGGGCTTTGTACTTGGATGCTCCACATACTTCTGCACCACCAGCCTCTCCTGTGTCAGTTCTGCAACTTATGACATTCCCAGCCAAATTACACACAGAAGTTGCTTCAAACAAATAACATTTTCTGAAACCTAAGGATAGCTCAGTAATATATCTTTAACTATGGGTTACAACCCTACTTGTTCAAGAGAGGAAGGCCAGGCCATATAATTTCTCCTTCAAAGGAAAATTTCTTTTCCTGTCAGCAAAATCAATACAAAATAAGTCATATCAGGAATAAATGCTGTATTGAGGAAGACTTCACTTTTTATATGAGTTATCAAAGGTCTGACCAACTGAATCAAAATATCAAACAGTAATTTTTTTGCTCCAGAATTTAAATATGAAATCCAGTATATTAGATAACTACCAACTCAGGTACCTCTGTTCTGCCACCTGAGAAAAAACAAAAAATGTTGCCGCTGATTCTGGTGAATAAATTATCTTTTGGTATTGTGCATTAGTGACATATAATATTACATAGTTGCCAACACTCTATCCTAGCAGCAGTCACCATGCATGCATGAATCCTCTTTGTGCTGCTCTTATACCAGCCCTTTAAATTCTTTGTGCATGCTGTGGGATGAGACAAAGGTGCTACATAATAGGAGTTTAATTATGCTGTTATTTAGATATGATCTTGCTGATCTTCCTCTGACTTCTATATCCAGTATCACTTGAAAATCTGTGCAACAAAGAAATAAGAGCTCTGCATCATCCTGTAAAAAATAGTAATTATGCAGAATTGAACTCACACGTATCATAAGCAGCTAAATAAACAAGTCATTCGCTGTCCACATTCGTAACAGAAAAGAACAAGGCTCACTGAGGTTAGAAGAAACGGTAAAGGGGCATTTTTAGGTGTGGCTTTTGACTCTTTGCTAACACTAAATGAAACAGCTCACAGGATGCACTACATGAGTCCAGTGCTATGGTGCTGAATCTACTGCAGGTACAAGCTAGTTACTTTGCTTCCTGAAATCTAAGCATTATGAGGACATCATTAACTTACCAATCTCACTTTGCTTCCTGAAAAAAATGTCCTGCTTACCTTTTTTTTTTTACTCTCTTTCACAACTGCTTCCTTTCAAAAACTGAAAAATCTCTGTATATGGAAGTTATGTTGGAGTGCCAGAAAGCCAATGACCAGGCAATGCTGAGGCACGTTGGCTCTACTACTCTCCTATCCTTCAACTCATGTAGTAGGCTAAAACAGTACTTTCAGTGATCAGGAATGCCAGCACATCAGTAATTTAAATTGCCACTCTAAAGTAGGAAAAAAAATAAACATATAAGTCAGACTGTGATTTACAATTTTCCACACTTCGTGGTTTTGCTCATTGAAGCTACCTGGACCAGCTTGATAATCATCTTTCAAGGTCAAAAGAAAGAAAGCAAAATTTAATTTCACCATTGTTTTTCCTTAATCTTTGCAGTCTCCACATGTCTGATACAATGAAGGTACAAAAGCACTGCCCTGCTACAGAGGCAGAAGTGATCAAGGAAGCTACATGAATATTGAATACGCTTTTTAGCAAGGAAGGCTGATGGGGAAAGGATCAATTCAGCAACATAAGCTATGCAGTTTGTTAAATATACCACCACCAACAATCACTCAGAAAACTTAAGATATCTTGCAAGGTATCTGTTAGTAATGAGACAAAAGGAGATGACACCCATCACTAGATCAATATTTCCATAAAGAGTAAGTTAATCATACTAGTGTTAAGAAAAGTCATATAATTACACACTGGCAGTATTCAGTTTTGACCCAACAGGTAAATATCACAGCTTTAAATAGTAGCACCCAATATCATGTCTTTAATAACTGATTTCTTAACTTTATGTGAAGTTCTTGCAATCCTAAACCCACTTATTCACTATACAGCCCACAAAATACTGTTTAAATAATAGCTTTAATAGCAAATTTGAAACAGACTGACAGAGATATGTCAATGAAACCTAAAGAGCAAGAGAAGAGTGAATATAAGATAAACCACTGAGTCTTGGTGACCTGGCTATTAGAAATTCTTGGATCTTTACCTTAGCCCTGGGAAAGTGGACTGAATCAATTCACACAAACTTTTGATGCCCCCAGTGATTTATAAAGTTCAGGGTTATAATTATTGTCTGGGCCAACCAGATCATAGCTAGCACTGATGAGATATTAAACACTGTTGCCAGTGGCATAAGGCAGTATAATGCTAAGACAGTCAAGCCATTTCCAAAAAGAGCTCAAGTCATTTGAATGGGCAGACACATCCTGCTCCACTGCATTAATCACTGTTCCCTTCAACTTTGATCACAAATTTACTGGAAAAAAAGTATGCCAGGATTTTTACCTCTATAAAATCAATTATGCCTTCATTTATTTGGGGAAAAAATGTTTCTGCAGATCACTTATTATATAGAGCAACAATAGTTTTCATGTGTTTTCACTATGAGACATTCATTTAAGAACAACTCCACTGTGAGAAGGAGTAAAATTTGCACAAGCAGTTCAGAAACACTAACTGCATTCAGGAGACAGACAGCTTTGCCTGTTTGATACACTGCTTTTCCCCAGTCACTGTGGGTATTTCTTTCAGGTATTTTTTGTTGGAAACACCTGTCAACACCAACAGCGAAGAGGAACAGCTATGATTCCAGTATCAGTGGTGACATTGAGTTCCCCTAAATCTAAACATAACACTGTCCATGCTCTGGATGTATGCAGGTTACAAGGAAAGATCTTAGGGGAAAATAGTACCAATAATTTTTAAACAATCTTATAAGCAGAAAGAGAATTTCAGGAGAAAAAAGTTAAATCACCGAAGAGAAAACTTCCACCTTCATCGTGGACAGATGCTTCATTAATTTCTTTTCAACTGTCCTTATTCTATATACTCTTTGATAACATACTAAAAAATATCTTAAAGCCACAGATCTAATCAGAAACGTCAAGAGTCGAGAGTTGATGGCATACTGCACTTACTGTTTTGATGAGTTTATGCTCCATGAAGAGGAAGGAAACATCCCCCTGCACAGCATATGGCATCACTACAGGAGATAGCAACAAGAAACGACCTTCAAGGGACCATCTGCCAGTTCTGCTCCAGTCACAGCTCCTCCTTGCCCACAGCATGACCCTTATACCAAGGAGACCAGCAAAGGATGCACATGGGAAACATCCTAAACAGTTAAAGCTGATGCTAGGCTTGCATCATTCACTTCACCTTTGTTAAGAGTTTTTCCCATCAAATGCCAAGAACATTTAACCTTTAACACCATTGTCCAGGAGCATCTGAACATACCACTGAAACCATGGCCCAGAAGTGGTTATCCATTCCTCACTGCTTCCACATCTTCAAATATTGTTTCAAAGAATAACAAAGGGAGGAAACTGCTAATATAAAACGTGATCTTTATGGCAGATGGTACCACAGGATAAATGACTGTTGGTCTGCTGTAAATAATTCATCATTGTCAAGCGTGGAGCTCCAGTCATCTCAACAGAAGTATATAATACCAAGGAAAATGTAATGTTTGTCACAGAAGTACCACATACATCATGGAGCTTTCTTTTAACCCAAGATAGGCACAAGAACATGAATTACAGAGTCAAGCAAGACTGTAAGGATGCACAACATTGCACTCACACCCTGTGCAAGCTGACTGGTCCTTAAAGAAGTAATCTGAGTAGCACAGACTTTCCATTCACTTGTGAGAAGGTAAGAGGAATGGACAGGAGCTTTGTTCTGCTTCTGTCCTAAGAGCCTAGATTGGTACCCAGTGCACATCATGTTCCCATCACATTTTGGCCACCAGCAATTCATTAAGCAAGTTCTAGAGAAAAAGTGAAATAAGAAGGCAACTGGTATTCACAAGGCATCTCTTGGGCCCACATGCCCTCGCACAAAGCCTGGGACAGCACAGTTCATGCCTCTCATCCTTATACCACTGTGTCCAGCCTCCTGTTTTGGCATCATATGGGAATGTGTCTTGAAACAGACAGACTGCAAGTGGAAGATGCGTTTCTAAACACTGCTCTTACCATGTAGCTGCTCTACACATCTTACACAGCTCTGAACAGTTCAGTGCTCCAAGAGCTGTTATTCCCAAATTACTGGCAAGACCAATCAAACAAGGAGCAGCACAAGTTGAGGCATAGGGGAAAATTCAGGTAAAGAACCATATACACAGAGTTACATGCCCTCCACACTTGTCTCCCCAGTAACTATATAGAGACAACAGGCTGCCTGACAGGCAAGGTGGGGTGGACGACCTATTAATCTCCTGCCAGAAAAGGTCCCTCAATCCATTTTAAGTGCTAAATGGCAGCACTGAACACATTCTTAGGGGTCTCCTTCCTCTACATCTCCGACAAAAGATACAAGGCTGTTACAGCTCTCACCTGGACACCTGCCCTGGGTAGACACATTACCTTGGAACTACAGCCATGAGTAGGTTGCCAGCACTCTGTTCCAACCCATAGAAATAGCAGGTACATCTGAGATAAGGGATCAATATTGCATTTGTTAAAATAAAAAAAAGAATGCTCATGCAATTTTGTGAGAGGAGGTGGGCATAAAGACTCCCCTTCCCCCCTCTCCTTTTTTTTTTCCCCCCTCTTGTCACTTGTCTCTCATTTCTGCTCATTTTAACCACATTACAGGTGTATCTCTATAAATGACAGGCTGTGGCCTAGCATCATGTGACAGATCATCCAACATCAGCTCTGAAAAATGGAGATGCTGTCAACTGTCTGGTTCTTCTCACATTCACTGTCAGCATCAGTGCATTCAAGCAGCATGTCACAGTCATCTGAACAAGATGAATACAGTACTGTGAACATCAGCTTGGGAACCAAGTCAATCAAACATGTGACCACAACCACACAGAAGCACTTGTGCTGAGAAACTGCCACAGAGAAAGACTGCCCTGCTATGTACTGCCACTGGTAGTTTTTAATTAAAATACCTGCTCAAGCTAGTTTCAAAAACAAAGAGGGATTTCTGCGGTGAGGCTCTTTATACAGAAGCTCGTAAAGAAAATCTCAGCAGCCCCTGGGGTTGAAGACAACTTCAACATGGACTAAAGCTGTCATGAGCCACTCTTGCTGTTCCTAATCTCACTGACAGGCTCCCACAGTGAAGCAAGGAGACTGATTCTCTTGTGCTACCCCCACAAGCCGCTAACGGAGGTAAGTCAGAGGGGACGATGTGTCCTCCACTGTTCAATGCAGCTAATCCAGAAAGGAGCTGAAACTAAAGAGACCAAAGAGGAGGCTGATGTAATCTAATTTCCATTTGGGAAAACAGAAACAGCAATGGGCCATGCCATGGCTCAGTGCTACTCTCATCACAGGACAACAAGGTTATGCACTGCCTCCTTTCCTGTCACCCCCTCCCCTCAAGTTTCCTGGGCTGTGTAGCCCAGCAGAGACCACTGAAGGTTGTGCACTCCTTACCGAGGCACCTTGAAACAAAGATGTAACAAGAAGCTACATAGAGAAAAATTGGGTAAGGCATGAACTGGGAAAATTAAAGTCACTCCTGTTCCACTTCATTTCATCAGGCAACATCCATAGCTTTTCTTTTGTCCCATCTTGCCACACTGTCCCAGAAATTTTCTTCTCAAAAAACATGTGCAGGTCTTCATGCAAATCTCTTTTAAAATGCCTGTATTCTCTAGCCTGCTACAGGTTGGTCTCAGAGCTGAAATCACTACACAAACAAGCAGGAAAACATTAACCCATTGTTCTTGTGCTGAAACTGGTTTCAACATCAACGAACTGAAGAGGTGGCCTGGGAAAACAACAGAAATGCCTTTAGCAATGCAGTGATAAAAAGCAGCATTCAGTCAGCTAAAGTGGCATTTATGGGCAAATTTTTGAGCCCTGTCCCAAAATAAAGAATGTGCAGTACATTAAAACGAGTATCATAAAAACATCAGGAAAAATGCCAAAACAGCAATGACCTTGAAGCATTCAGAGAACAGTCCTATTCAAACAGAACCGAATTTCAGCTCAGACAAAAGAAGGCTGTTTCAGATGTGTTGGGAGGTTCTCCATCCAGAAGATACATTTGAATTGTCAGTGGAAGCTGGTCTGCAGAGAGGTAAGGGAACAAGAACTTCATTCTCAGTTACAGCAGGACTTCTGGCTTTACTTTCCTAAAAGAAGGTGATGGGATAAAATGTGAAGGAAAAGATGCACAACGTGCCAGTAACAGCAAAGTGACTTTATAACTTCTGTGACTGCTGCTCTCAGCCTTGCCTAGACCACCATATCACCTCAAAGAGAGTGCCACCTTATTCAGCACCTTATCTGAACATGAAAACTTACCTGAGTCTTTTCAGAGAAGTAAATCACCTGCACAGCTACACACCGAATGCATGCTAATACTTAGAATGGGAGTAGATAAATGATGGCTAAAGACCACCCCATTCCACAAGGATCCCTCCATGACTCTTCTGCCCCTAATGTGGCTCCTAAAAACCTGAAACAAGTCCTTGCCTTCTAGATGTAGCATGCACCTGCAACAACAGGCAATGTATGTGGAATACAATGCCCAATATTGAACATAGCAAAAATGAAGAGAGTTCACTTAAATTAATGCATTTTTTCCTCAAATTTCAGAAGGCAATCACTATAATTCCTGAAGACTTCTCTAGTATCCTTCTCCCAATCAACAGGGACAGCCACACAGAGGAGTTATGTTCACGTGCAATTGTGGATATGAATCAAAAGAGCAGGTTCCTCCTGAAATATATACCAAACTGTACACGCTACTGCTGCTCTGTAACTTGACTCAACAAGCAGATACATTTATTTAAATAACTCCCTGCACCGTCAGGGATCTCAAAACAGCTCAGCATCAATACATGAAAACTAGAGAGTAAAATTAGCTCAGGACTGGGGAAAATATAAATTGTGGAAAGTTTCTTCAGTTTTATATCATGTCCCCTGCCACACACACGTAAGACAATAAGCAGTGAAGCTAGGCTGAGACCACACTCAATTATGCTAATACTCAGATTTCCAGAGTTAGTCCATTTGGGAGAAAAAAAAATTATTTTAGTTCATGAGACAGAGAACAAAACTGAGTTTTTTCTTCCTCCCAACAGTATTTCTACCAGTATCACAGGGAGCCTGCAAGAGATTTTACTTTGTGTTTAAAAAAAAAAATTATGGTTATTGAAACTTCAGAACAATCTATTGTTCAGGACCTAAAAAAATGAGACTTTTATTTGCAGTAAGGTACAGTTACCTGACAGATTAGCAAGTTGATTGATATTTTTTAAGTTAGATCTCATTCTAAAATGCAGGCTCTCTGCTGCCAGCATCTGAGTAATGTGCTGGCTCGTTAACAGATCTCTTTGTACGAGAAGAGGTAGAAGATTATCCCTAAGCTCACGTCTTCTAGCCAAACAGACATATTATTCTTGCTGTGCTCAAAGTTCTGAATGGTCATTTACAGTAAAGGCAACAGCTTTCACTGGAAAACAAGTAACTTGCCAAGAAATGATGAATTTAAAAAGAAAAGGAAAGAAAAACCTCAACAAAATCAAAAAAGCAGATTTATTGCAAAAAGATTTAGCTTCCAAAAGATGAATCTTTGTCAAGGAATGAGCTTGAGCCTGTAACTGCACCACCTATCCCATACCTCAAGAGTCCTGCTATTCCTTTGGTTTCCACCAAGAGGAATACAGAAATGTGACGGAAGTGTGAGCACCAATTTTTTTTTCTTTTTCTCTTTTTTTTTTTTTTTTTGAGAGGGGGAGGATGGAGGGATGATTGGAGAAGGAGAGTAATGCAGTATTAGGATGAGCTGACACTACTGTAACAGCTATAATTCCTGGCCCTATTTGATGAAGCTTGTTCACTGTGTTCATCACTTCTTATCCAAGCTGTCACAAAAATTGTAGCACTTACTGTACAGTCTTAACAAAAAACACACCTTTGAAAACTGTGTTAGACAAACTGAGATAATTCATGACAGAATTGCTAAACTCACAGGAAATGGGTTTATTTTCTGACCACTGAGCCAAAATCTTGAAGAATTTTCATGACAGGCCCTTCTCAAATAAACATTGCTTACGTTTTTCTTGTCAAGAAGCTTTCTCAAATCTCAGTCTTGTGGAGTAATTGCCAAGAAAGTAGACGACTCCAAATTCTTCCAAATCACAAGTGTTAGCAAGCGGGTCAAACAGAATCTAGCAGGTCTTCCACGTGCCACGTCACTGCTCTAAATAAAAAGCAGTACCTAGTAGACAAAAAACATTTGTGATATTTGTTCATGTTAATTAACATTGCACATAAACCACTCTACATGCCTAAGATCTGGGACACCATTGTGATATTCGGGCAAGATCTGATCTTGAGGCTGCACTTGAATAGCATAAACACAATGCCCAGTACAGAGAATGATCACATTTGTTTGACAGTTCCATGCAGAGAGAATGTCTCCCATCATTTACATCTCTGCATGGGAATTAGAATCCTGTCACCATCAGTGAAGTCAAAGCAACATTCAGTCACAGTGTGGGGGAAGAGAGAAATGGGTCTGCATACCCATACTACTTCAGTAAAATAAGTAATGCTGGTAAGCTCTAAGTAGAACTAATTCAGAATTGGGTCATTAAATGAGTTAGTTCTACTACTACTCACTGAGTTGCATTATTTATAGTATGCAGATAATTGACAGGTCATTTGCAAAACACTTGGTTCATGATGATTTCATAAATCTTAACCACTATTCCTCTTTTTTTTTTAATTTATTTATTAAAAAAAAAAAAAGCTTCAGTCACCCAATGAGGAAATGGGGAAAAAACCCCAAATATAAGAACTGGATAATCCATTATAAATTGCAAGCATTTTCTAGCTGAAATGAGCCTGCCATGAATATTCCATAGGCCAAAATAGATGCACCTAATGCTTAAAACCAACACAGTCAGAAGTAACAGGCTTGGTGGGCAAACAATAGGAAGTAGGTTGTTTATTGCATAATTAATTTGCAACAAATAATTCAGGATGCTGGTATATTTCATAGAACACATTTAAAACAGACATTATTTGGTTAGTAGAAAAAACATTAAAAATTAAATAAAAACGTTAATTAGATATACTTTATAACAACTCAGCTCCAGAGCTAGCAAGGAAAAAAGAATAAGATTAACAAAAATAATATTTATAGTTTCTCTATTGCTCCTTCCTCTAAATGATAGTAAAGTGATATTCATCACGGGGTCAATAAAATCATAAATTTGCTGAGAACATAAAGGTAATTGCTGATGAAAAAAATAGCCCACTACGCTCATCAGGAACTTTACCACATACACAAAACCATCACAGGTACTACCTTCTGTAAGGCAGTTTCAGTACTTAACATGTTATTAAGATACAGTGTCAGCAAAAAGGCAAAATTAAGAAATCTGAATTAATGCACCAAATAATGCTTCACCACTAAGAATAAAACAGGGCTTTACACTTTTAAGGATGTATTTTTCCAGCTCCACTTGTAATCTCTTCAAATGGTAAAGATGAATCAAAATAAGGTGTTACTGGTCCTTGAATGGGAGACTCCTCATAAGAGCTGAAAGGACACAGGGCAAATGATTCAGATGTTTTCTCCATGGAATTTTTATCACCCTTTGAAGATTTTTCGCCTGAACTTCCAAATCTAGGTCTCTCCTTAATGATCAACTTGCCCAGAAAATGGCCACAGTTCACTTATTTTCATCTTTTTTACCATTAAGTACCTTCTTAAAGAGCTTTCTTACATAAAATCATCCTACCATAATACCTGCATTTTGGGTTCACTAAAAACACTTTTCTTCAATAAAATTATTTAAAAATTTGGTGGAAATATGTTCCAAATCAGACCATTGTAATCTGCTTCTGTATTTTTTGCAGTACTTTAATTTAAAAAAAAAATTAAATTCCCATCTGAAACTTGGGGGCAGTTGGAGATAACCATCAAATGAAGCTGTACTAAACTAAAACCAAGCAACTGAAAACGCTCAGAATGATCTGAAGACTCAATCCTGCAATATTCTGTTCAAGTAAGTAGTTCTTAATAATGTGGGTATAGCAAATTCATGTAAATTTTCACAGGAGAAACAGCTTGCAAGACAGTGCACATTTTGCAGTAGCCTGGAATGTTTTCTGGTGGAAACCAGAGGTGTGAATTGTCTTTTGAGCATTTTTACTGCAGTTAATAAAGGGGGATACGTTTTCAGGGCAGAAATGGCAATTAAGTGCCTTGTGCCCAACAATCATCCTCAAAATACCTGAAGGACCAAAGCAGGGCTCCTCACCCACTCTTACATATGAGGAAGAAAGAATGTTATCACTTTGCATTACTTCCCTCCAGACGCCGAAAACAAACCAAGAAATAAATCTGAGGTCACTGTAGGCTACCATTGCAATACCTTACTGTCCCTTTTCCCTAAGAGGTGTCCCTTTAGCCTTTATGAGTTTCAGAACAGTACTCAGCAGATGCTTAACTTCCAAAATAATGGCGTGCTTACATACAAACTTGAAAAGTTAGGGGACGAGAACAGATTAAAGCATTACCCTGATTCACAGCTTGGATGAAAAGACAAATCTTGGGACTTTTTTCAAATCTTTCATCCCTTTGCTCTGACTCTGAAATACTCACTGACTTAACTCATGTTATGTACGTTGCATGTTACGTTATCTGCTCATAACCATCTCTCCTACGTTTGGCCCAGCTTCTTCTGTTAGCTTGTATTTTCTAACAGTTTCAGAAAAATTCTGGAAAGTGTGCTTGTCTTGCGATTTTTTTATTTTTAAAGTTCAGTTTTTCATATTCACCTCCATGCTTTGGCCCCTTGGGATATATGAGTCATGTCCATAGAAATTAATGGCTGTAAATAATGCAATGTCAGGAAACAATATGAAGATACAAAAGCCACATGTTAGAAAACCATACTTGGAAGCAGACAGCTTTTTGTAAAACATGATAATATTCTCAAACAACCACCTAATTCAGATTAGTAGTTTTACAACATAACTTTTTGGCCTAAATCTCCTTTAATGTTGTCTGGACCCAAGCATAGACATTTCTTCCTAGACATCTTTTTGGTTTTGGACCCATATACAGTCCTTTTCATGCAGAGGGAGAAATAAAATGCAAAGGAAAAGAGGAAGAGAACAATTAATATGATTTATTAATTTGAAATATGCATTAATCATTAGCAAGCCATTCTACATTAATCACTTACAGGAAGGCTCATCATTCAATCCATTTTTATGCCAATGCTAATTGCCTGATCTTGGGGATGATCCTCCTTCCCATTGAAGTCAACAAGACAAAAACTTCCACAAACTTTTACAGGAATCCCACCAATTTTGCCAGCTATATGTCCCTTTCATGGCTGCTGTTAAGCTACCCCTGTTGTCTTCCCTTAATTTACAATTAAATTACCTCCTAGGTCTCTTCATTCTTCTTTGTTTGTTAATTTTTTCCCATCATGGTACCTGTTCACTCATCTTTTTAGGCACTGCTTTAGCCTACAGCGATTTCTTCACACTGAAGCTGCTGAGAACATCACAAGGTTTTCTCTGTAAATCTCTTCCTGATTTGTTCTTACGTTTGATTTTGACATATGCAGCCACTACAAAGGTGGCTTTGGTCTGACTTGAACACACACATTTAATGGTCACTTGCCACTAAAATCACTTCTTTGAATAGTGGAGCAGAATAAAAATAACACACACTCCCACCATGAAACCTACTTAGCATAAGCACAGTAGTACCTCATCAGCAATACAGAAAGTATGTCATCTCTGTCATCATAGCAGATGATATCTGCTATCTCATATCTTCTTGTAAAACCTCATCTTGCTTTGTTTACCAGTCAGACTGCCGATTTCAGGGGCTGAAAACCTTCTGGAGGCATAAGGGTCTATCAGTAAGATTACCTCCTTCAACAGACACCAGCTTGTACAGGAACAGCTCTCATGGGAAACTGCAAGTCCACGAGCATCTTGGACCAGTCCAAATCTAGAAGTTCACAAAGGTCTGGGATTTGCTGTAATTCAGAGCTTGTACATGAGCTCCTTATTCAGGATAGTGGTTTAGGCAGACTTGGAAAACAACGGGACAACAGGCAGCTAGATCCAGGTGACTCAGATACACAAGCATATTTCATTAAAGGTATTATGCTACATGCATCAGCAAGCAAAGCAAGTACACAATTCAACTCTGCATCACAGAAAACATTCCCCTCCTTGCCCCCCATACACACAGTACACATTAATCATTAAAACACTCCCTGTAACATTTTTATCACCGAAATAGCATTGCTGCAAAATTGTCACTAATTCTTTTTTCATCTTGCAGAAGTAATGCTTCCCCATTATTTCATTTAAAACATTCACATCACTTTGAAGCAATTTTCAAAATCATTGACATTTTTATTTCACCAGAAGCAGTCTTTTCTTAGCCTTCACTAAACAAGAATGTAATCCCTGCTGTTTTCTGTGAATTGGCATTTTCAAAAGTTATTTTGAAAATTGTTCAAAAATTGGTTTTACTCTAGTTTTCTGTGAAATGGAGAACAGAAGAGTTGCTTGTAGATGGCACTATTTCTAATGGTGCGTTTTGGGTTGTTTCAAACACACAGAAAAATTATCTTTCTCACTGTCTTATTAAACCTCTGATAATTCCTATCAAGACCTCCTGGATGTGCTAATGGACCTAAATTCCTCTGACTTCAATGGGAGCAACACACTTGAGCATCTCACAGGAGGTAACTAGCACCACATGACTGGATTGTCAAAGGACACGGTTTCTCCAACTGCCTTTGTCCTGAAAGAATTCAATTTAGTCAGTCCCAAAGCCTCTCTCATTCATACAATACCTGTTTACAATAAAGCTGTTTCTCCCATTGTCCCCTGCACAACTTTTACAAACAGCTATTAAATGTCTGTCTCCTTAGTCTGCAATTTCTTTAATTTGCAAAACTGCCCATCTCTTTACTGGAATGATCATCAGAGCACTTAGCCATCATCTGATAAAGAGTCTCTTAACTCTATCTAAAGTTCTAAGAGCAAACAAACAAAACAGGCAGGTTTCTGACAAAAAATAAGCTGGTTATTGGTTGTACAAAAGAGGTTTGAAGAATTCAAGCCAAATTAGAAGGTTCTGGGTTTGAAACAATGACAACAATAATAAAAATCACAGAAACAGAACTGACTAAATCCATTTTCTTGTAAAAGTGTCACAATTACAGTTGGTAACAATCTGGAAATAGCTGCAAAGAGAAAATAATTACAAAAGGACTTAAAATGTACTAATGCTCAGTCAAACTGGATGTGTGGGAAAGCATATCCTGATATATTCCAGCCGACCTTAACTCATCATCCAACTGTACTAAGCGCCCACTTTTACAAATAAAAACATTGCCTCACTTGTTGAAATCTTTTATTTAGTAATCTGTGTAGGCTGAAATGTTGAAAATGGTTTCTAAATTCCTGGCTTCTGAATCTGTCTTCAAAGTTATCTTTGTCTATATTATCATAGAGCTGCAGGTATTATTCAAAAGTCATTAGATTTACCAATTCCTGTCAAAGATCCTAACATTTTTCCTTCCAAGGAGATACCTACTCTCTGAGAACTTGAAAATTCGAAGACATGCCACTTAATCCACAGTTTTTCCAAAATAAAGTATCACACCAAGGTTGCAAGACAGGAAGAGAAAAAAATTGGGAGTATTCTACGAAGCGGATATTGGTATGGCATAAGACATTTGAAGGATAGCAGAGAAGATTTAGCCAAAACTGCAAACAAAGTCAGCAGACTTTAGGCACCCATAACACTCATGTTCTTTTTTAGGCATCCACAATCAAACAGTGCTCCATGAATCACTGCTCACCTGCTGCACATGATAAGTAACTCCCTCTCAGAAGTTACTGAGGCAGTCGGTATTTTCTGCCTCATGTGCTCCCAATTGCCCAGTGTGGTCCAGAAATTAGACCCATGCTGAATGGAAAGTCCAAAGCAGAAGACAGCATGTCCTTGCCAGGAAGCAGACAGCGGTGCTTTGTGCAGCTACTTGCATAGGCACTCTCCAGATCATTCCATGTAATTCTCTTGGAAAAGATATTGTATCATATGCAATCTCTCGGGTTAGATCTGCAGTTCCACTCATGTTAAATGTATCCTTGGAAGAAGTGGGACAAATTAAGTATTTTCACTTGTTTATAAATCACAAATGGTTAGTCTGATACATATGTGCGGGGAGGGCATTTGCAATATCCTCTCTTTTGTAATCCCATCAAGGTACTATGCCCAAAGGAAGACCCTGATGTTTAGGACATTTGAGAGCTGCCAGCATCAGTTGACAGTATGACAGGATGAACCACTCAGCAACAATGAATAACTTCAGCTTCCCATGTGGCGACACAGCTACTTAATGCCCCATGCTGAGATGAAGTCTTTTAACCTCCACCAAGCCCTGAACAAGGATGGACAAAGGTTTCCAGAAATGGAATAATACTAATGATAATACAACTGAGGCAATTTGATGAACAGTTGCAAAGTGACCACGCTGTAATGCAGAGTAAGAGATGCACAAACGTGCTTCTGCACAGCCTAACACAAGCAAACAGTACCACTATATAGATTTGTCTCTCTACATTTGAAAAAACAATCAAAGAAACAAAAAAACCACTCACTTTATAATTTCTAACCTGATCTACTGCAGACCCAAGTAGACAAAATACTTTACAGACCTCACCAAAAATATCCTGCTTCATCAAGTTCAGCCCTAGAGCCAGGAATCACAGGAGACATGTTCCTCACCATTTTCAGAGCCTTTTGCAATGCCTGACACCATCACAAACAGGAATGACATTGAACACAAGTTAGTACAAGAGCCAGCCTTGTGGTACACGCACACGGCAGAAACCTTCAAGTGTCACAAAGAAAAGCAATTCCAGACTGAGGAAGTGGAGAGATTTGAGTTTTGTGAAGAGTTACATTAAAGGATGAAGATTTGAGCACATTCACAATGTACTGCATGTTTTCCAGCTGCCGAGGCGTTGTGGGACTAAGATGTTTACAGATGAAGAAGCCCAGCTTTCTTTCCAAGCAATGTACATTCAGAAGACCTGCTAAAACACTGGCTGCCTTTATGTCACTGCCAAGCAGTCATAATGAATGAAGCACTTCTCAATCCCAGCTAAGATCAAAACATTATTGGTGAAGAAAAATAAAGATCCTTCTGTATTAAATAAACCAAAGCTTTTGCACTGCCAAATAGCCCTTTGGGGAATTCAAGTGGAGACTGAGAGGGACATGATAAAGAACACAATACTCTCTCTTCTGCAGATGCAAAAGAAGAGCTCTTTCCCCCTTTCCAGGCCTGAGAATGTGGTGCTACCCTCAGCTCCCACATTGCCTCAGCTGCTGTTATAAAAGGTTCCATCTGCTTCAGCCACAGACTCTGTTCTCTTCTAATGCTTCCCCTATGTAGGCACTCATGCTATTACTGAAGATTACTGAAGATTACTGTTAATTACTTAAACTCTATTCAAAGGCAAAAAGCAATATATGTTTTATTCTCAAAAGGGTACCAAAAGATACATGGTTCAGCCCTCCTTATCACTTAAGCTTTTCCTCCGTATTATTTTGAGAAGGTAAAGATCATCCAGGTATTTTACCCTGATAGTCTTACTGAACTGAGATCTGGCTGCCTGAACATCAGCAAAATCAGGTTTACGAGCAGAATAATATCCGAAACTGTGCAACAGCATCAGCAGCAGGGTATTTGTTAACTTTCTCTAGGTTTTATGATAAAGTGTATGGGCTACTGTACAGAATGAATATTCAAGACTTCAATTACATTCCTTTTATTTATAAATGGGTTTGTATTTCTTGCATTAGACAAAAGAATTTTATTGTCAGAGTAAAGCATTAGTTATTGTAGCTGTCACTTGCCAGAACAGTGCATGGGTTAATGGATCTACCTGCAAAAGCTACATAGCTTTAGCCATTTCAAACACCAACTGTGAAGAGTTGTTATATCCCAAATTGTATCTGCAAAAGGCTCCTTAACATCATTTGCCTAATCTATAAAGCATCTTAGCTATGTAAACACTACTTCTTCAGTAGATAAAAAGTTCCTGTCATGATGAGCTTCTAAATGGAGTTTAAAATGGTATGTTCTTACTTTGTTGATCAAACCGAAATAAATAGAAATATATAAATAATTTTAAGTTCAGTCCTTTGTTATTAATAAAAAGGATTTTGTAAAAAAGTTACCATTAACTGAATTCACAGTTTCTTGGGGAATTTAATGATTAACATAAAAGAAACATTAATTTTACCTTTTCTTTAAGGAAAACTAAGATTGGACGCCTATGCTAGTCCTTGTAACACCTATGAAGCATAATCTTGATGTCAACCACAATAACCATACCAGGGTTCTAGAAGCAAAATCCTTCAGTCTATGAAGTGGGTGCATTGAGTAAGTAAGTCCCTTTTCAAGTTACTTTCATCCATAAAATTCCACTCGAAACACTACTCACTTCCAGGTGAAACGTGAAACTTTCTGGTTAAATTTTGCATATACTCTTCCTCATTCACCAAGTTCCCAAGAGATACTGACAATAGGGAAGAAAGGGATTTGGAACTGAAGTTAATAAAAATTACTTAGTGAAAAATAAATAACATGTGAGATCTTACTTAAGCATCATGAGGGATGTCTAAAGCTATGAAACAAGAGTGTTTCCTTTTAAAAATTCTGGTGATACCGAATTGGTAATACCAAAGCTGTTTTTTCAGCACCTGTGGAAAAAATGCATGGTCAAATCAAGTCCAACAACAGAACAATCTCTCATATATACAGACTAATTCACCAAAGACAGACTATCCTCAATGCCAGCTGCCTGGAATGAATGCTCACATTTCCCAGGAGCTGCCTCTCTAGCACAAGGTCTACTGACCTGCAGTAGACCAGCACTCACCCTACTTATCTTGTTTCCTTAAACTCAGATTAACATGAATACACTAGATGTTATGTCAGGCTAACCTGAATTCTGCAGAGCAGCTCTTTCCTGGTCTCAGTAAAAAAAATGTTATTTTTTCCTAAAATCAGAACACCAAGACAGGCTACACAACATGCAGAACTCCAAAGAACAAAGCTCAAATATGATATCACTGCATATACATACTGTATATAAATAATATCGTATGTATATACTGTCTGTAAACAAAGATTATCAGCAGTTATTTTTTGCCCTTTCTTCTTCAGAACAAGGAGAAAGCTTTCTTGATATTTAACCTTAATGATTCAGAGCTTGTGCATGAAAGAGTGGTGAGGTGGTCTGTTCACAAGATCCTTTTTCTTACAGTTACCCATTTCCCCAGGCCAGTTATCAACAAAAGGTTTGTAGCAGACCTAGTCATGCTTTTAGTACACTTGAAGAATCAAATACAACCAACAACAATAGAGACTCCATGAGTGCAACTCAAAATCCTTGCTTACCTGACAGTGAGTTTTACAGAGTGATGACTATTGCTATGTGGCATGTGGCTCGCTGGCACAGGATCAAGCAACAAACCAATCTTTCAAACACGGAGTAAGCCAAGAATGTTAACTGTGATCTCTCAGCAATAGCTGCCTTTAAAATGAGATACACTTGAAGACTACAATCTTACATGTACAACTGAGCTTAGAACTGGGCTTATTTTGAAACAAGTATTTTTTGCGTGTTTAAAAAAAAAAAAAAAAAAAGTGAGTGGACAAAGTTAATTTAACCAGGCAGGAGGTAGGTATGATTCCCTCTCCATAAAGAATGAAAATAATATACCTCTGGATTCCACCTGTCACAAAATTAACTTTTACTATCATGGAAGAAATCACTCATTGACCAGCAAGTGCTAGCTAACGAGTTATCTTCTGTTTGAGAAGGAAAGTCCAGCCTGAACTTTGTTCATCTTCAGGATCCTTTATTCATTTTAAAGACGACTGTCAAGAAATGTTTGTACTCAAAAAACTTCCCTCTGCTCATGGTTCCCTAATTACCTACGTATTACCTTAAGATAATCTTAAAACATCAGTAATCTTCTTCAAGGAAAAACCCTTTGGGTATATGAACACAGAAAGATTCAGAGCAAGTTTTTCTTCCCAATCACTTGTACCTGTCTTGCTAAGTACAGAACGTCAACCAAGCCCACATCCTGGATTTAAATTTATAATGCTCAGCTCACCAGAGGGATTTACCTTTGCAGGCAGGAAGAAGGCCTGTTCAGATGCATCTTAATGCCTGATTCATTTTCAGAAAAACTGATTATGCAAATTAAGATGAATAGCATTAAGAAACATATCTTAGAGTTCTGAGAAGCAGCAGGAAAAGGTTGCTTTAGGGAGCTTCCCTTTATCCATAGAGGACCAATACCAGATACTATGGGCTTGTCAGCACTGTCCACTCAACACAGTGACAGGGCAGCTATTGATGCAAGAGCAATTCTGTAGCTTCTTCCTCTCTTCTTCCACTTCCCTTCCCTTTATCCCTCCCATCTCCTCTAAAACATCCTGAGAAAGAAAGCATTTGTTGGATTACACCCATAGTCTTGCACTTTAATCTTCTGGATGCTAAACACCACTCACATGAAAATGTGTAATGCCTTCAAGAAGCTGTTTACCAAGCACAGCCTCATTGAGCCAAGATAATTAATGAATATTAATCCAGACAATAACTCAGCAGACAGACAGAAATGCAGTGTCAGCACCCAGCAAGATGAAAATGGGATGCCATTGTGTGTGCAAAGAAGGCAAACAGTCTCTTCTTAAAGGAATATAAGGAAATGAAAACAGGAAAGGTTGGAGAGTCCAGATGGAGGTACATTTGTGCATTGTCAGTTTTCTATTGATGGACCAAAATTTAGCTATTTGGTCATAAAATGAAAAATTATGCAAGGACCTCACTGTTGTTCTAGTAAGTCTTTAAAGGTAATAAAAGGCAGCTTTCCAGATTTCTTGAGTAGGCAGCAAGAAGCAATAAAACTTCAGGTTGCCTGAACTAGCAGTAGGTAACTATAATTTCAGTTCCAATACTGAAAAGAAGACTGGGAGAATAATCTATCTTCTCATGTCCCTGTGCTGGCTATGCCAGATCACAAGGAAACTAGAAACTAGGTTTTCTGCCACATAGTCACTCCAGTTCTTGCAAACTTATCCCTGGTCTCAGGGTATCTGATGCCTATCTAAAAGTCTAACTCCTTGGGTCTACTGCTTAGATGTGATACTCCATTTTATTTGAAGAGTTACAGATGACTCCTCCCTGAAATGGGGAAAAGCAACACACCGCAAATCACATTGGGTCATGGAAACCTACTATTAAAGTCCAGATGTATCTCTCTACTCTATATGGAATTGTACCAAACAGCTTAAAGCCAATTCACTTTTTTTTCTTTTTCCATTATACTGCTTTTTTTAATAGGAAAAATAAATTGCATTTTCCATAGAAGTTGTCTGCTGTTTTAGCTAAACTGACTTTATTTAGTTTGCAATTTTTTTGGAAAGTCATGTATGTTGTGCCTACACATAGGGAGCTATATAGCTCTTTTCTAAGGACAAATGTAAGAGACTTCACCAGAAAACATGAACTAAAAATATCACTGCATTTTAAATACGATGCTAATTTTTCCAGAGCCATGCAGACACAAAAACATTACTTTTCTGAATAGATGGTTATAGGCTCTGTCAATATATTTTTACTCCAAACTCTTGGCAGTAAAAAAGTTCCTTGAGAAGCAAAACTAATAAAAACTTGGACAGATTTTTCTGTCTTATATTCTTATATAAGACAGATTTTTCTCCACATTCAGGACATCCATAATATTAGTCTCCTTTGCTCATCTCCACAATGCAGTAACACATTTATGTTGCTGCTGCTGCTATGTCAATGAGCATCAACAATACACGTCCTCTACTTACTTTCATGAGTCATGCAGTTTTGCAAACTGTGCAGGAGCCAGAGATTATCCTTAGAATGTCTGTCAAGTTTGGTTAGAACTGGTGAAGTGAGAAGTTAAGAGCAAAAGGAGATGTGCACACACACAGAGCATGATCTTTTAGCCAAGCTTCCTCAGGAAATCAAGCTTAAAAAAAGTATGGCGGTAGTTTTTTTTCAAACCTAGTTAAAATAAGGAGATACATTGTATATCTTGTTCAGCCTGCCTTTTTTAAACTATCGGAATGCAGTTGCATTCATAAACAGCTATAAATACTTCCCATAGAAACAGCATATAGTTGCTGTTTCTCCCTGCTCCCAGCCAAAATTCATCTTTTCAAATGTAAGACAAGAGCCTATTTTGGAAACTGAACTTCAGCAATGTCTGTATTTCTGCAATTTGCAAAAGGACAAGCTTTCTGAGAAACAAAAGCAACATAAAATGTCCTTCTATCACTAGATGTACAGTTTGCCTTCACAGATAAACTGAGCAATAATTTTAGCCTCGCAGAATTTAGGAATGTAGAA
Source organism: Florisuga fusca (assembly GCA_038090715.1). Classification (NCBI taxonomy): domain Eukaryota; kingdom Metazoa; phylum Chordata; class Aves; order Apodiformes; family Trochilidae; genus Florisuga; species Florisuga fusca. The sequence continues at coordinate 56,740,752 of JAAWXA010000002.1, forward strand.
TCTATCCCTCAGATAAAAACTTGGCAAAAATGTTCTTTTATTTTCACCCTAAAATAAACCGAATTCAACATCTCATACCTGCCTGAAGCTGTTGCTTGTAAATTTCACCTCAGACTAAAATGAGAACAGCTTGTTTTCATGGTGCTTTAATCTTGGAAAACTTGATCCATGTCTTTGCCACATAGGATATAGCATATTTTTCTACGATGGCAGAGAAGTGTTCAGGGAACAGGGCATGACAAGCACAGTACAGATTCCTCAGGGGGTACAATCCACATTTCCAAGAGAGAGGACTTTTTTTTGAGAGGACTTTTAACTCTCAGTTGCAAGTTAACAATTGCAAAGCAAGAGGCAAGTCTGGCAGCACAATTGGACCTTTTCTGATCTACCTCACTGGCACAAGGAGGATAAAGTCAACAGTAGAGAGGAATGGCTTTCTGATTAATGTTCACACAGAAGCTCAGAGCACATGATGATGCCAAGTACTTTTAAAATCACTTAGCTCTTTTCCAGCACTCCCTGATCTCTAATTCTGAATTTGAATGGCTGATATTTAATTTATTAAGTTTAGCCACATATTCACAGTGTAAAAATCATGTTTGAGGGAGGAACAACCAAACTCAAACAACCAACTGGATGTGCCTGCAGGACCACAGGACAGTACTATCACTGCAAGCAAAATAATTGGCAATGTTCTCTCTTACGCAGGAAGATGAACCAGCCAGAGCTACCTGCAAGAAACCCAGTTTTAAGAACATGAGTGGCACAACCTCACCTTCAGAACCCCCGACTACCTACACTTCCACAACTGGCAAGGGAAGTGGAAAACTCCTCTGAAAACTGAAGAGAGTACAAGCTCTCCCAACAAGCTTTAATTCCTACGACTAACAAGACTTGATGAGAGCTTCTGACCAAGACCACTCTTCCCTATAGCAAAAAATTCAGTTTTAAAGCAATCTGTGCCAGATCAAACCCATCACCAAAGTGCTGAGCTACAGCAAACTCACTTCCACACAAAAATGTCCAAAATGGACAACAAAAAATTGAAGAGGTATGTAATTTCTAGAATTAAGTATTGACCGTCCACCCAGAGCTGGCACAAACCCAGCATAAATTCCAGTGTTCTGCTTAATTTGATACTTGATCCAGATCATATTTGTGCTGCTTGGTGATTTGGTAATAATGAGTGAAAATCATATTTAGGAAGGTTCTTCCATCCTGAGGTCAACCAGGGTAATTATGATCACTTTTCTATTCTTGCATTACAGAGGTCACTTCTGCTGAAACACTGCAGGGCCACAAATTTTAAAATGTGTGTCAACCACAGTTCAGCCCTCTCCCAGTTTTCTCAGTTCTCTCCCAGTAATCTTCAGAGATTATTGAATTTCACAAATTATAAAAACCACAGCATCAGAACTGTTGAGTTTTGTAAGCTACTTTTTCTTTGTTCTTTAACTCCTCTCTACACCTAATGGGGATACCCATCCAAACATGAGTGAGGAAAAGTGACAGCTCTATAAAAATAATGACTGTAACCAAGTTCAGAGTGCTTATTCATAAATATGCTACTGATAACTTGCAGCAGTGCTCTGTAAAGAAGGTTTATGCTGATTTTCCTCTAAAAAGGTCTTCTGTTACTGCTACCCTCTCTTCTGAGTGTTGTGCCCATGTGCTTAGGCTGGCAGGTTACTCTTCCCCAGTCAGGGTCATTCCCAGAAATTCCTGCAACTAAATGTGAGGTAACTTTTCCAGCTCACTACCTGTTCTCCAGATACATCTTTGGCCCAGCCCAGTAAACAGTGCCTTCCCCTGCAAGCAACAAATCCCTGGCTTGCAGAATTACAAGACTACAGGAATTATTCTTTTGAGACCTGCAGTAGGTCAGGAGTATTATACATACATACTGATTCCTATGTTAAAACAACACTGTATTTTTACAGTCTTAGTTCCCAACTTGTAAGGTGGACTTGGATGCAAGTTATTAATTCAGAGATCTGCAAGAGCTAGCAATCAACCATAACCTTTTCTCTATACCAACTAGATGATTTATGTAACAAAGAGAAGTACATCAAGTCTGATGGTTTTATGATTGTATCCTGAGCTATCCATCAAACCAGCTTCTCAAAGATCTAGACTTGGTCTATTTTTGTTTAGAGTCAGAAATAAGTTAGCATTTACAGCTGCTCTTCATAGCAGATAAATAATTGAATTATTCCTTTATTATGTGCCACCTCTGTATCTGTAAAGCTGAATTTTAAAAGCAGCTTACACCAAAGCCAAAAAACCTGAACAAAACATAGATGCATACACTGTACTTACTAAACCAATGAGCCATAATGACCATAAACTAAATCATCTTACTGACACACTTGTCTCCAAGACAGCCACCAAACTTATTTATTAATATAAAACCCTGCCATTGGAGATAAAATTTTTCAGGTGAGATGTTCAATTAATAATGTGATATCCAGTGAGCATAATACGTGGTGGGATTATTCATGTAAAAGAGCAGAGATTCAACTGCTGTATTTCTATGGGAAAAAAAATATTTAAAAATCCAGTGACTCCATGCTCTAGTAGAGGATTAAAATAAGAACTTCAGCCATGCCCCTACCACTTTGACACAGTTTGCAGAACAAGACTTGTTTTTGACAGGCAGTGCCACCATCAAACTTAAGAATGATACAATAAAGTCATCTGCAAAGTTCCCAGAGCAATCGAGCAAGCTCCCTTGGTCCTATACTTGCTGAAGATGCATCAGAATAGTAAGAGAGAGTTGAAATGGAAATGCACAGAATTTCTCAGCCTTTCTGTGGATCCCAAAACAGCAGCATTCATAATGTCTGCCCCACAATACTTGCCAGTGACAGAAGTTGGCAGAAGGTCCTGGGAGTGCTTCGTTCCTTTGGAGCAGACTACTTGCCAAAGGGAAGTGCTACAACCATCAAGGGGCTATTCAGACATATTGAAAAACAAGTAAAACTATTTGAGGAAGAATACATAGATGCTGGGTTACCTAGCAGTCACTATTTAACTCCTGCCTTCAGTTTCACTGCTCATATTGTGGTTAAAATGCTATTATGTAAAAAGACGCTGCATATAAGATAATTGCCCTCGGGTGGCCAATTAATTTCAGAAATAATGTACCTAAAACATACCTTGGACTGCAGTCCTGTAAGGCAGCAACAGACAAATTTTTACTGAAGACTAATGCTTTTCACATAAATTCATTAAACCATTACATGAGAGATTTCCAGCCATTATTTACCACTGAACAAAGGTAAGTAATACCTTTCATTCATCCATCTACTTGCATTGAAACATGAAACAATGCCTCTCCAAAGTGGCTGCACTGTCTGTATTCTTAAAGACTTTTTAAGCAAGGCCTATTGAAATAGGACATTGGCTAACAGTTAAACTGAAAGAAGGTACATTTAGACTAGGTATAAGGAAGAAATATCTTACAATGAGGATGGTGAAACACTGGAGCAGGTTGTCCAGAGATGCTACAGATGCCCTATCCCTGCAAACATTCAGTGTCAGGTTGGATGGGGCTCCAAGCTACCAAAACTACTCTGTGATTCTATGTACAAATATACATACAAGGACAAGAAGATGTAACTATGCCCCTCCAAGTACAGTCTGTACACCTAAGAGTGTAATTCTTCACTTAAAAAGCCAGAAAGGTATTTGAGAGTCTCTAACCTGAGAGCTTCCATAAAACAGGACACTTATCTTCACCCAGATGCAATGCATCCATAACCTTAAAGCACTATTGTGCATACAAATCTGCACACCATCAATGCAATACAGAAGATTGCCTAAGTCCAAGAGAGATGTGTGTCCTATGACACCATACTAAAAATCTATGTGCAGTGCGGCATGGCTTTGTGATGCTCCTTCCTGGTACTCCATCATCAGCCACAAGAATGATGCAACATGAAAAAGAGCACAGCTGTCACATCTTCTGAAGAAGAACTGAAGTAATATGGGCCTGGGGTTCTCCTTGAAGAATAGATCATTTCTGGGTCCTGTCTTCTTCTTCATATTATTTTTAAATTTACATCATATTATAACAGTGTTAAGGAAGCACAGAGAGAAAGACCCTATTGTTCCAAGCACTACACAGTCCCAGAACTACAGCTTGTCCATGCCCATCATTTTCAGAACAAACAGAAACATTCTCCTCAATAGACCTGGCAGCTACAGCACTCTTGTCATGAACTGCCTGTGCTTCAGTCTCACCTTTCTTTGTCCTCTCCGTTCTTCCTGACTGAGTAGTCCTACGCTCTGACGCGGGGTTTGGCAGTTTGGTACTTTTGGCCACAGGAGTCAGCCTGAAGGAGATATCCATCCTTGAAAAAAACTGTTCTCCAGTTCAAGAATCTGAGTCCATCTCTGCTCTCTTAATAACAGCAAGTTTCCCATGCACAAATAAAACCTCTTCTGCCTGTATTCCTGATTGACTTCAGCTGATGGAGAATTCTCCAAATGAGAGTCTCTCCCCAGCTTTCCCAGGAAACTGCACTTGCCTTCGAAACTACAAACCTTATTAAGGATTTCAAATCCTGGAGAAAGAATTCTCAGGATACTTAATGAGGGAGTCAACACAACAGTAGCCCCAGGGAGTACAGGCCTCAGCAAATGGACTAAAACCAGGCCTTCAACACTGCAAAACAGCAGAAATTCCCAGAAGGCTTTTCTGCTGCTAAAAGGATGCTGCACACTTATAATTTATGTAAAACTTAATTAGAATCTCTGCATAAGAAAAAAAATTAAAAAATAAAAAGAGAAACCCATTTGGAAGCAATTATAAAAAGGAGGCAGTTATAACAATTATTTACCATCTCGAATTCTGAAGGAGAAATCAGGGGCCTCGTTCTTGGAGGGATTCAACAAATATAACGAGCAGTCAGGTTCTGCTTGCAAGCACAAAAACACTCTGAAGGTTTTGCACCCTGCTCTTATCACCTCCACCCAGTTAGCACCACTGAGGTACAACCAGCTGAGTCATTCCACAACAGAGCTGGTATTTCAGGATCTCTACCTGTTGCCTCGCTGGTGTGCTTTAGCACAACTCTTCCATACCACCGTCACCGTTTAACCTGGAGAGCAGAATTCTTACCATACAGCACGTAGCATCTGTATTGCCTGGTGGCCACAGGGCAGTGCCATGAGCCTGGTGACAGATATCCTGATGCTGTGCACACTTCAGTTGGTCAGATGGTACATCATGGAGCACTGGAGGTTATCAGTGCTCCAAAATGCCACTTCACATGCATTGGAAAATATCCTATAGACTCTTGGGAGCCACCTACTGGCAATTAGGAATTAACTATTTGCATGTCTGCAGAGAAATCTAAGAGCCACTTGTAACCCCAGCATCTCATGGCACCTTCCTGGAATGTTTTGAGGGATCACCTTTAAAAAAGTTATTTCACCATAGCTAAGCATGACAGCCCCATTTAATGTACTTCACAGGCTTACTGTGCTGTAGAAGCATTATTTTCATTCCTAACATGTTTGGACTCCGAAAAATGGAAAGTGCTGTGGAAGTCATGTATAATTATCTCAGATGGTAAGCACATGTGAGAAATGTGGGAGAAAAATCCATGCCACACAGCAAACTGGAGCGCCATAATTTGAACACTCAACTCGACAACTCAACTTCTAGGTAAAGAAGCCAAATTAATTCCCAGGAGGTAGAGAAGAAGGTAGCTGGAGGTCATACTGGAACATAACTATGGGGACAAGAAGGTGAGAGGTGCATGTGAACAGCCACTCAGAGGAGAACTGATGTAACCCACTGCAGCATGGCTGTGTCAGCACAACCCCTTGGGCTACTGCAGATACATTGCAGGTGGCAAAACAAGAGGGAGCAGATGCTGATTACTGCATCTCATGCTTCGATGCTTTAAATTGCTTCTCTAAGTGCAGGTCTCAAGGCAAGGAAAAGCTTCCAGCACTATAGTTGAAAGAGCTGAGGGGTAATTAAGAGTGGGGGGGAAAGGGGCTATTTTTCCAGGAAAGAAGGGTTTTCTGGCACAGGAATACATTTGCAATGCACATCAGTTCCCCATGATCCTGTTACTCCACGTTACAGATGCTCCAGCATCCATCACTCACCCACAGAGCAGGGAATAACCTGGCCAGTATGTTTAGGTCTCCATCCTCAGTGCCCAGGATTTCCCATGTTTGGAGCAGAACATGTTCTCCAAACAGAATCCCTGGCACCCATGTACTCATACAATGTATAAGATAACTGGTGTGGATCACTAGTTGATTAAGAAGAGAGTCTGGAGCAGCATCCTGAGACATGAAGTATAGCCAAGATCAAATAAATTCAGAAATGACAATGTCTATCAGGAAGGTCTCAAAACTGGTGTTTGGGGACTCAACAAACTATCAGAAAAACAGTACAGAGGAAATAATTCATCTTTAACCCACTACATTTTGCATGGCAGAGAGTTTCCATGGTATTCCAAGAGCCCAGTAGACACAGAAGAGGTGGGTACAAAAGTAGGAAAAAGCCTTATATTTATTGTAGTTCTAGAGGATATTGTGCTGTAAATGCATAAACTAAAGAACAGAGATAAGAAGCATGAAGCAATGTCATTGCAGCTCACATGAGCAGTATTTTATTAGCCAGAAATACGTGAAGATTCTTTACATATACACAGATAAAAAGGTTTCACTTTTCACACCATCTGCTAGTCCTGAAAGAGAAGATAGTAACTTAAATGTCTATGTCCCACTGTGTGTTTTGTACTTGGTTTTAGATTTAAAGCTATATAATTTTAAAATTAAAAGTAGATCCAAAAAGGTCCTGTTCATATATCATCTCTACATCAATGCACAGGTTACAGTCAGTTATCATTAAAGCACCAACTCTGTATTAAGACCTAAAATGCTGCCAGTTCACTGTGACTTTGGTCAAGGTCCAGTTAGTTTCTTGGTGTGAAGCAGTACTGTTTCCCAGCCCAGTAGCAGTAATGCTCCACATGGTTTTTTCCCTCCTCTCTTCATGTCCTGTCCCATGCCAGCATGTCTTAGTGAGGCTGTCTGCCGTACTACTCCATCCTTTTCAATGGTTTAAAGAAAGCATTTTTCATCAAATGAAAGCACTTTGAACAGAACTGTTATAGAGGAGAGAAAAACATTTTTTTTCTCTGCTGAGTGGCAGTTTTGCTGGGCACTAAATTCATAATTTGAGGTGTCTTAACACTGCTAAATTTAGAAAGAAAAGTAATAGCAGTCCTGTGTGGGCCAAAGGATGATCTAAGGATGAGGGAAGCAATATATCTTTTTAACAATTGAAAGAGCTGGGAATGTTCCCACAGTGAGAACATGCTTCACAAATTTCTCTGTGAGAGGAACATTTGGATGCATGGAATATTTCTGCCACAGCAGCAATCCTGCAGCATTCTCTGCTGAAAGCAGAGGTCAGCCTTAAGGGAATTCTATTAGACATACAGTCAGACAAGGCAGGCACCTCAGGCTCCTTGCACAAATACAAACACACCAGCTGCATGCAAGTTATTGCTTTTAAGATGCCACAGCTGCCCTTCCTCTTCCCTCTACCTGTCCTTTCTAAAACCAGAATTTCATGCCACACTATTTTAAAACATCAACAACTTCCCTTCTTGTGCAAACATCATTCCACATTCCCGTAAACATGGAGCAGATGGGACAACCACTCTCAAAACAAACCACTGTGGGCTCAGCCAAGCTGTTAAGGCACAGGTCTGCGTTAGGACTATATTGCCTGGCCCTGTCACATAGGGAACTGCCAGGTGGAGAGAAATCCATGCCATATATTCTCAAAGTATGTGGAAATCTCCCTCCGCACCCTCCAGGTACTTACGCTCACCCATGGGTCTTGGTCTGATCTGTTCTCCTTGTTTGTGTGGCTTGCAGAAGGCAAGGAGAACCACCCGAGCTGTGTGTTATTGCAACATTAGAAGTCACAGAAAAGGAAGAAGCCACACTTATCAAACAGCCAGGTATGTGCTTACCTCTATGTGAGTAGCAGAGGAACAAGAGGCCATTTAGAAACTACTTCCAGCTGTATCTGAGTTTAAATCAGTTTGCTATTGCAGCTGAGGACCAGAAAGAAGTTATTGCTTATAATTAGAGATGACCCCAAGCCACAGACATCCAGATGCAAACTTCTCGCAAACTCTCTCTGGATCCAAGACTAGGTCCTCAGCCAATAACTTCACTGTAGTCAGTGGAGCAATGAGACTGTTTTAAGTGCAGCACAACAGGTTTCAGAAGGTGAAGAAGAGCTGAGGGCCAGGTACAGTTTGTAGAATGCCCCAACTGGAGATGTTTTTCGCCCCTCTCCCTTTTACCAGGTGCATTACTCTTAACCAAAAAAGAATATAAAAACCAGCATGCTTACTGGGTCTGCACCCTTCTCTCAGAGCAGCCACATATTACTCAGCCCTTGTTCTCACTTCCCCCACAATTACATTCCTCTTGGTATATTTTTTTTATTATCCTAGGTTGCAGGGCCATGTTTGAACTTTGAACACTCGTCTGGCTCCATGCATCTGAAAACTGGACATCTACTAAGAATCCCACCACTTTCCCAGGTAGTTCTGGGTGAGAGACCCATACAAGGTGTGTTGGGTTCTAACCTGGGGGATCAAATATGCTTTAGGCTCACTTCAGAAAGAGAAAGAGGGTAGTTTCTCCAGCAGGTGATTTGAAGCCACAAACTGACTCACTGCCTGTCACCACAACCCACAGACCATAGCCCATCAACACAACTCTAAGTGTGATTACCCATCTTGGACAACTCAAGTTCAGCACTGTGAGTCCCTCCCCTACCCAGGCAGGCACTGAATGATTCATCCACAGAGCCCTGAAGAGATCAGCTCAGGACTCAGGATGGAAACTTCTGTGTGCAGGGCCCAGCTATTTTGGTATAATGACCAGAGCTTTTTAAAAACCCACAAATACAGCCCCGACACAGCTTTTTTAAAAGCCCAGCTCAAGCTGGAAGCTTCCACCTTGAAGACATGCGCAAGGGCAGCTGAGTTCCCAGGAGACAGAAGGAGAGAAAACAGTATGGCCAAGTCCAGACTGGAGCATGTTCCAGGGTTTTTTTCCATTCTCAGCTGAGTGGCAACATATTTGAAAAAGCAGCTTGAACTAGTCATTATTCTGGGATCCAGGGAGCACCACACACACATACCTCACTGTAGCTCCCCTCCCAATGCAAGCTCTTATATTATGAAATCTAACCACAATTACTCTTTTATAAATAGTGCAGTGTCAAGATCCTGCTGAGTTCCAAGTCTGGAATAAACAACAACAAAAAGAACATCTATAACTAGTCTTGCTCATTTTGAGCACAACCACAGAGCTGGAGGAAGAATTGATTTATAGCAACCAAGGAGCTGATATAACAAGAATAATTCCAGACTGATGAAGGACCTAAGCTGCAAATTACTACTGTTTTGTATACTCTGTCTTAAATTCTGCTAGTTTCCAGAAAATGAAGCTTTTGTAGAGACAGCTTTTGGGACACAGGCTGTATTGGGTTTGTATTCTTGATATGATTTAATACACTTACATTTCCTGGTGGCACCAGATGTGAACACTAGAAACTTAACACCACAATGTAGGTTTCCCTAAGGAAAAAAAAAAAAAAAAAAAAAATTGCTGCATATGTTATTATAAAAGCACAGAATAACAACACAATAGCAGAAGTTGGAGCCTGGACACTTGCAGCCTATTCTTACCTTGGCTGAGCCAACCTATTGCCCTCCAACTGTGTTACTTCAAAAATAGATGTCCTAAGTATATGTTTCAGAAGGTGTTGTGAATTAAGGTCTCCAAATCCTTTGAAATCTTGAGAAGAATGGTGATGTATCAAGCATAAAGTATTTAGTAACTAGCAGCCAGAAACAGAAGGATAAACTAAGTACAAGAGTAGCACAGACCTTTGTAAGAGAGGGCAAGTGCATAAAACTAAGGTAGCTCAGGTATAGTGCTTAGTTTTAAGTACAGCTTGGTGGTCTGTGCCTCTGAATATCCAGGCCAGCAGTTTCCATTCCAGGCTAAGTACCAGTTTGCCTGCAAACTGCAATGAGGTACATCTGTTCACCAAGCCAGGAAATCCAAAGGATTTCCCCTAGCCAGGGATCTTGAGGTTTCATTAGGCACTCAGCAGTGACAGCATCTCTGGATGCTGGAAACATATTGAAACCTGCAGACATGTGACTGCACTGACCAAAAAAAAGATGGTTTTACTTCTGAACTCCCTGATCCTCCAGACAAAAGGTGGTTCAAATGTTCCAGCAAAGATATCCGGGACCAAATACATTCAATTCATCAGAACAGACAGTAACATTTTAAGTTACTTTCACAGAATGTACCTAATTATGTCATCACAAACTATAAAGGCTGTAAGAACACATGCTAGAGCCAATATCTTGACATCATGCACACATGTTTCATGTCTTACTAAATCTTACAAGTGCAAGAAAAACATCTTTGTTTAACAACAAAGAAGCAGTGCTGGGTTTACTTGTCTTAATCACCTTATGTATAAGATTAGTTTTCCTAGAAATCCCTACTCATATGAGTGAGTGTTTACTGCCATTTTACTTAAGCAGTGCTATCTTCCACTTGCTGTTTATTTTTCCTTTTTCTAGAAGGTTCTCATTGCACTTCACAAACACTAAAGCAAGTATTCTCTTTTCCTAATTATTCCTGAAAAAGTAGGACTATGATTAACTGAACCAGTGCAATATCTCCAAAATAACTCCAGTAGTAACAACTAGCAAATATTTTCAGCTGCTTTTGTGAGGAGTTAAACAAGGACACCCATTGGCAGGAAGAATCTAAATGTTGTGAACTGTTTGTAAAAATCAAATTTGGTACATGAAACTGCTGGCACCCAAAACCTGATCCTGTGCACTAGCTAAAATCAAAGTAACCAAGACAACTCAAATTCTGTACCCTGTGTAGTCATAATGATCTTCTTGAGAACAATCTACAGATCAAGACAATTTCAAATAATGAAAAGGTTCATGAAAACCCTACACTGTTCAGAGATCATGTAAATACAGGGAAAGAGGCTAAAAGTATCAAACGTACTTTATTAAAACTCTAGTTTTGAAGACAATAGTGAGGTTAAATATCATAAATAACATATGAATACAATTTTATAAAAAACTTGACATATACAAGAAAAAGAAACATAGTCAATATAAACAATGTTCTAAAATGCACATTTACCTCCTGTCCCATTATCTCCATGTCTTAACAGATCTCCAGCACTTTCTTGGAAACATTCACCCCCATCTCCATGATTTTTGTATTACCTGGCTTATAGACAAACTCAAAATGTTCAGTCTTGGGTTAAGTGCAAAGCTCCCCGTACTTAACAGCATCAAGATTAATGGATGAGTGGTTTTCACTTACCAGTGTAAAACACAGGGCAGAAATTCAATGGAGAGATGAAGAGATTATACATCAAATTTTATAGTCACCTCCACCATATCAGCTAACTTGCTGACTTCTGAGAATCTACTACAAGCAGGGTAAGTGTAAGCACCTGAGAACTTGCTCTTTGTTTGATAAACAGAAGGGACCAGAGGTAAATCCCCCACTTAGGTATGTCCTCAGGAACCACAGAGTCATTAATAAAGCAGCAAAGTGAAGAAATGCACCTGAAGAGCAGAGTTTCAGGGCCACATATGGAAAATGATCCGGAGAAGGGAAGAAGAATGTTTATTTATATAGACATGAATGCAGGTTGGGAGGAGAAAGGATTGAGGACAGCTCTGAGAAGGACCTGGGGGTAGTGGTAGACCAGAAGCTTAACATGAGCCATCAATGTGCATTTGCATCCCAGAAAGCCAACCAGGTCCTGGGCTCCATCAAAAGAAGCACAGACAGTCAGGGTCAAGGGAGGGGATTCTCCCCCTCTACTCTGCTCTTGTGAGACCCCACCTGGAGTACTGTGTCCAGTTCTGGAGTCCTGAACATAAGAAGGACATAATGCTCCTAGAATGTGTCCAGAAGAGAGGCACAAAAATGATCAGAGGGCTGGAGCATCTCCCCTGTGAAGACAGGCTGAGGAAGTCAGGGTTGAGAAAGAGAAGGCTCTGAGGTGACCTTATAGTGACCTTCCAATATCTGAAGGGAGCCCACAAGAAAGCTGGGGTAGGGCTTTCTACATGGGTGTGTAACAAGAGGACAAGGGGAAATGATTTCAGACTTGAAGAGGGAAGATTTAGGTTTGACATTAGGAAAAAAGTTATTTCCTGTGAGAGTGGCGAGATGCTGGCACAGGCAGCCCAAGAAGTTGTGGCTGCCCCCTCCCTGGAAGTATTCAAGGCCAGGTTGGATGGGGCTTCGAGCAACCTGGTCTAATGGGAGGTGTCCCTGCCCATGCAGGGGAAGTTGATCTTTAAATGATCTTTAAGGTCCCTTTCCAGCCCTATCCATTCTATGATTCCAGAGGATTATTTATGGCAAATATGGTCTAGAGCTAAGAACACGAGGTATCCATTAAGGTATAGGGCCCTAAAAGAAAGCACAAATTTTCAGCCCCAGACCTTTCTCTATAGGTCTGCCAAACTACCGTGTAAGACACATTAGAAAGTGGAGCACCTCCATTACACACTTCTCTAAAGTGAATAAAGTAAAAAAGTCTTGTTAGACCAGTGAGGTACAGACATGCATAATGAGACATGCCCCAAGGGCAGCAGCAAAACCAAGACTGTATCTTGAATCCCCAGCTGTCCAGCCTCCAGGCATTCACCTCTACAACCTTTAGACACACCCACAAAGGGATGGTGTCAGCTATACTGTTCCCTTTCATTCCCTTCCTTTAAATTAGGGAGCACAAGGCAAGAGAACTGGGTCAAATCAGCTGTCACTGTGAACGAAGATTGCAATTCTGTTGCATCTCATGATGGCAAGGTTACTATCTCTGTGGCTATACACTTCCCAAGCTTCATTTCTGCTTCCTAGCATGCTAAATTTGCCCCCACTATTCACTACCTATTAATGGACTGAACCCACCTAACAGAAAGATTTTTATCTTCTGTACCTACTTGATATTGAGTACTGCTCTCAGCCCAGACAATGAACACTGCCTTGGCCAAGAATTATGGCAGAGAAGTCCCTACAGCTTTCTTATTCACTTCAAGCGATCAGTTCTGAGGACCTTCTGACTAAACACAACCTTCCTTCTATTCCTTTTTTGCCCTCTGGATTAGACATCATAGTAACACAGATACTGGAAAGCACATCATGCCTCCAGCAGGCTCTCAAGAAAGTGTGACAGCAGCAAGTTCTCAGTTTCCCTGCGTATGCTCAGATGGATCTGCCTACTAATGCAAGAAGAAACAATTATGCATTGCTATTTGACATCATAAACTTCATGGGACAGTTCACAAAAAGAGGATTGTTTTAAGCCTTTAAATTTTAATTTGAAATGTTGAATGAAAAAATCTGTCTTGAACTGGTATAACATGGTGGAAAATTTAACATACCACAAGCTAAAGAAGTACACAGGTGTTGTTTCAGGTTGCATAGAATTACATGTTTGTCTGATTATAATTACTACTTCTGATCCTTCAAAGGCTTACTTCAGTTTTGATGTATATGTCTTCATCTACCAAATTTAACCAAGATAGTTTGAGAACTGGAATACACCACAACACCCAAGAATCTAGCTCTCAGAGTTCCACTTCTTTCACCTGCACAAACGTGTAAGGAGACCCATAATGGATGAAGACATCACAGCTGTGCATGTATTTTCACAAGGACAACAGAGAACACTTGATACCAGCTCATGCATTTGGAAATACCATACACACCAGTACACTGTACTACCTGAACTACAGGGTACTCTGGGAACTCTGAAACTGTAAGCAAGGTGCAGGAAAATTGGCCAGCAATTTTAGTATCAACAGCTACATGATAACGTATCTGCTTAAGTATTAAACCGAGAAGGAAAGTTTGTTACTTTTTATGTGCTCTAATGAATGGCTGTAAAAACACAAAACTAGCTGATGGACCCACTGCCACATTCTATAATAAAAGAGCTGCTGGCCTTGTGGCTTAGGGTATGTCCACATGGCACAAGAAAGAGCAGGACAGAGATTCCTGCAGGTAAGGTGAATTCTGAAACTGGAAGCATGGCAGCCAGGTCACATCAAATCATGCCCACACTAGGCAGCACTGTTCATGCAGGAGAAAGGTCTAAGGAGCTGCCACCCTGACTCCCACCTGCCTGCATCACCTCACTGAAGGGGCTCTCTTGGACATCTGTAAATATATATGTCACATCAGTGGGACCTGGATCCCCACAGATCAAGCCCTTGGAAGAGCTCTTGCAAACACTTCTGCACAAAAGGAACAAAGAGTTTTCAAACAAGCTGCAGCCTGTGAAATCTGAAAGGAACGCGAAACTGGGAATGGCACTGGACTTTAGAAAGAGAGACAAATGATGACTGATACATTAGTCCAACAAAGAAACTATTTGTGCCCTTTTATTGGCTAACATCACTTCACCAACTACATGGACTATTAAAAAACATGCATAAAATGTGCTCTAGCTAGAATCCTCTAGAATCCTCCTAGCCATGTTTGCATATGAAATAAAATCAACACTTTATTTCCCACTTCAAAAGTAGTTCAACTGGACATAAGAAACTGCCCACTTGGGAGTTACCTTTCAGCTACTAATCCCAGCATCAATCTGCAAGGGGGATACTCCCCTTATTTCCAGCTATGCAGTTAACTGGGAGGCCTTGGGTCCAGTAATGAATCTGAACACAAGGAAAATGTTTCCACTACTTGCCATTTTTACTAGAATAAGCATCTCCTAGAACATAGTCTGAAATCGAGGCAAAATAGATTTTCATGTGAGCAACAGAACAAAGTCATTAGCTGTCCCAGAGAGTTGTTCTGTGTGCTGTCCCACAGGGTTTAAAATTCTTGCCCTATAGAAAGGAAAGTCTGCATTCCCTTCCCATGCAGAGGGAGCTGATAAAGATGACAGGAGTAAGTAGGTATGCTTACAAAGAGCCACATTAAAGGAAATATGCTTAGATCTCAGTGGATATCCCTTTTGGCACTGAAGATAGACTTTAATGTACAGTAGCACACACTGTAGCAAAATAAAAAATTAGAAGTCTTGCTAAACTTCCCCAAGTCTTTGCTGTAAGTAGGGATAGCTAAAGGGATTGCAATAAAGAGAAGATTTTGCTTTGGAGCTTTTTATCTGCATGTTGCTTAACTATGTGACTGTCACAGACAAAAGACAAGCAGCATTGTAAGTCATCTCTCTGCTCTTGCAGGGACAGCTCTTGCATATATACAAAACATTGCAATATCCTTGCTTTCTCATTCACAAGAAGAGAATAGGGAGAAAAAAATACGCCTGAATCCATTCTTCTGTCTTACACAGAAGCTTTTTCTGAAGTCAAAGTTTCAGCAAGCATCACAGCATTTTACTTACTTCACATTTTCCAGAGCACTTTTTAACCTCAAAGTCTCCTTGACTAAACAAATGATGAAGAAATGCAGCAACTTAATAATAAAGCTGCAACTTGCACTGATAGTGTGTCTGTAATTCATACTGCTTAAATCATTGGTTATGTAGGATCTGGCAAGTCAATGAGGCTTGCTCAGACTACAGGATCTCATTAATTCTGCTTTTTATTAGCAATTTTCCACCTAGTTCGAGGATGTCTGGCCCAAGTTCACAGTTCAGGAGCTAGTAGAACCATCTCTCAAAGAACCAGATGTTTAGTTGAACTGATTAAAAGCAAAAAACCTGTCTGGCAATCCTATAAAGAGCATGGGGTTTTTTTGTGATACTTTAATACTTCTACAATGAGCCCTAGCTCAAAAGAAGATCATAAGAAACAAACAGAATATGAATAAATATCCCATCTGCACATGTGAAATCCTGAAGAACATTACTATTTTCTCTTAAGGCAAGCAGGCCAGAACAGGCACAGCCCTACTACCAGCCCCACTTCTAGACTACACAGGGGTCTGCAGCAGTTCTGTGCCCTGGCTGTGTTTAGTTTCCTATCCATTATCTGTGAAAGGGATGATGGAGAGTTTTCAGTTCCAGCAAAGAGATAAGAAGTGGGCACCACTGCCTAAAGCCCACTTCCTTTCAAAATTTGTGCATTCTCTCTTTTGGTTACAGCTACTGACCTTTATTTTGTGTGGTGCAATGCCATTGCAAGCAAAGCAACAGTTCTGTGCAACACACTTTTACTAACAGGGCTGGACAGAAAGATGCCTGAGGTAACAACACCAGATGTTATATAGGTATGGAGAAGGAGTGCCTTTCCAGTATTCCCCTCAAGAATAAGCCTCTGGAGTGTTCATGTGCCTGGCTTTGCCAGGAAGGTGTGGTACCATTGGTGTTTCTCATGCTTGAAAGCTGAGTCATAACTTCAACCCACAGAAGCAAACCTAATGAAAGGTGAGATTTTTCTCCTCCTTGCCATCCTCTGACACGTTTCTGTGAAGATGCCCAATTACTGGAACAACAAGTACAGCCAGTGAGCACCTACTATTGCTGTCCAGCTGATGGGTAGGGCTGATGTCAACATACATTTTATTCACATACATGTCTCCTTAGTAATGCTGGACAATGCTTTTCAAATAAATAAATGTACCAAAAATCACTTCTTAGCCTTCATGATGAGTAAGGCTAGAGGAAGCCACTGGAGACAGATAAACACTAACACACAGACTCTTACCTGTGACCCACCTGTTCTAACATCCTGTGGCCTGAGACATGTACCAAGTGTCTTAGGAAAAACAAAAAACCAAAAAAACCACAAACAACATGTTAAGAGGTAAGATTTGGGCTATACTGCCCATTAGAAGTTTGAGGGGTTTTTGTCATGATCTCTAAAAGTTAACTCCAAAAGCTTGAAGATTTTATATCCACCTAAAACATTTTCTAGCATTTGCTAGCATTGCTAACATTTGTTAGCTAGCTAGCTAACGTTAATAATTATAATTCTGGACATTCTGGCTATTCTATACAAATATTTTTAATCCCTTGTTTAATCCTGCTAAATCCTCTGGCCTCAGCAATGCCTTATGGCAACTGTTTTCACAGTCAAATCACATCCATAGTCAGGGACCTCAGAGCTTGTGTGCTTGATGCCATGGAGCTGGTAGCAGCAGCTCTGTGGGCCTGAGGAGGCTCCACACTAGGCAGGACTCTGCCTCCAGGGCACACTGAAGTACCAGAAGCAATGTGGTTTCACCAGCCCTGCTGGGAAGCAAGGTGCAAAGCACAAGGCAGAGATTGGCTTCTAGACTCCAAAATAACTCAATTGGAGCTAGTTTTGCTGCCTGCCTTGCACACCAGTATATTTCTGTCTTTATTCTTGGTGCTACAGTAGAACCAGTCCAAAGCTCTATCACATCTCACAACAGGCATGGATGATCCAGGACCTCTCGATTCCCAAATCCTCTTCAGTTTGCAAGGATGGCAAGCAGCCTGTACTTGAGAAACAGAGCTGCTGCTGGACCAGGAGACTTAACAGCCTGGGCTCTAAGGCTTTTTTTCAAAGTGAAATTGGAAAAGACCAAGAGCAAAGCACTTAAATTTCAAGTTACCATGGAAGATTTAATCTTTTTATTTTCCTCTTTTAAATGAAGCAAGTGTTTTAACAACTTCTTCACAATTGAAGTTTTGGACCTGTGCCAAACATGCAAATGGAATTTATGTAGTCATTCCAATAGTCCATAAAATGTACACGCAGCTTGTCCTCAGAAATGCAACTACAGCCAAGCTTTTATAGATGGATTTTGGGAGGCTACCTACCAGAATACAGGTCAAAATGGGAAATGAGGGAAAACAGATGTGACGTAACAAACACAAAGGAAAAAGTTCCTTTTCATTGTTATCACTACTGTTTCAGCAACAATTAAAAGCAGCAAGTTGACTTTGATGTGCTACATGAAAACTTGCTGCAGATCTGATGCACTGCATAGACACATCTTTGCCGAAGAGAAAACAATTAATTAATTTCTCTGCATCTGAAATGCCTCTCACTCCAGATGGGCCACTACAGAACTCCATAACCACATCCTAGTCCCATTTATTAAAAGCTTTGCTACCTGGACAGATTATGAAAGGGTCTATATTATGTCAGCACACTATCTCTAGTAACATTATAAAAGAAATAAACCAAGAATAGGTCAACATTTCTGATGCTAGCTTAAGAACTGTTACACCATTGTACACTTCCACAGTCTCTCTCTGAAT
Source organism: Florisuga fusca (assembly GCA_038090715.1). Lineage (NCBI taxonomy): Eukaryota > Metazoa > Chordata > Aves > Apodiformes > Trochilidae > Florisuga > Florisuga fusca. The sequence goes on from JAAWXA010000002.1 coordinate 56,759,035, forward strand.
CTGCAGAGGCTTACTATTAAAAAGAGACCACTGAGAAATTTTTGCTGTAGACAATTCTTCTCAATATATTTTTAAAAATAATAATCATATCTATCTTCAGCAAGGTGGAAGAAAAATTATGTATAAATTGAAGAGAGAAATAAAAACAATACTTCTGGAAAATTATTTGTGACATGGTGTATTTAGAAAGACACCAGAGTAAGACCTGAGCTAAATCTGCCAGACTGAACTAAGACACAACAGAATATAGGTGCACCAAGTATTTCTGCTGGCTTTTGTGTTCCAGAAGCTGAAATTTGACAAATCTCAATTAAAATTTAAAAAAAACCCCACTCAATATTATTTTTGAAAGTTTTGTGACATTTAAGCCAATTTTGAGATGCTGCAATGAAGCAGGGAGTCACGAGCTTTGAATACTTGAATTTGGAAGTGCTAGACAATTCCACTGGCCTTCGCTACTTCATTAAGAGATTCAGATCAAAATCAGCTTCCTTGTTTTAAAAACCCTTTAAAGTCTTTCTCTTGCCAACCTGTGCACAGCGGCCTTTCAACAACTACTGGCTTTCTTTCTGTCCTTTCACACATTCTCACTCCAGTGCAAAAACTCTTTTTGTCCCTCAACTTCTCTGTATCTGCTTTGTGGATACACCAATCCACCCACACAAACAGAACTCAGCAGCAGCAACAAAAAAGAGAACTCCTACTTCCACAAAATCTCTTTTCTCCACCTTATTTGCCCCTCAGTTCCCTATTTGACTTGTTACTCTGCTGATATCCTGACTGCAAAAGGTTACTCAGGCAGGGAAGCATGAAGAGTTCAATTTCCACTCCACTTTTCATTTCCTATTCAACCTCTACACCTACACGAGACTGCACACACTTCCCTATTAATGCCTGGAGTGATGGCAGATACTATGTGAAGGTTGGTTTACAAAATAAAAGGCATCATCTATTTATAGTAATGGAATTTGAAAAAACAAAAGAAAAAGGGTTGATTCTAAGACTAGACACTGCTAAGGTATAGATATTATAGTTATAAAATAGATACATTTCAGTGCTTCAGGGAATGGCATTGTAGTATCTTCTCCCACTGGAAAAACATATACAGCAACATTTTTGTATGGGAGTAGTAAAAGCTGGGTAGCTCTGCTTTGGAAACAGCACTCAGCTTTAAATTCTCTCAATGCACACTTGCATTTAACAGTCCAACAAGCACAAAAAAAAGACAAGATATGTACGTACAAGTATCTAATGGTAAAATAACTTAGAAACTTTAGTGACCTTGGAAGCCAGGGCAAGATGTCTCAAGTGTTTCTCAAGTCGAAACATTTCATTGCAATAGTTTTTTTGTGACAGCATTTGGTGATGGGGTTTAAAAGTTTATAGTATTTGACAGGTTTGGTCTCTAAGGAAGAACTGCACCAATACCACCTCTGCAGCCACACAGAGGATGGAAAAAAAGCCATCCAGGTGAAAAGGCTGTAACTTCTTCTGGAGTTGCTTATGATCAACAGTAACACCATGCACATACTCTGGGTGTGTTTTCATCATCTACAGGATACTTGCAGAGGGATAGAATGGACATCTCTCTTCAAATGAAGCAGGGTATGATAGGTGATGGTGTCTTGTATGGGACAAGAGAGCAGAAGAGATACATATGTAGAGAATTGGATTTTTTCTGAATAGCAAGGATCTTAAAAGCTAGACTAAAAACATGAATCACATTATATAAGTGTTAGGATATTAGGGTAACAAAAAAAAAGGGGTTGGGATAACAAACATGAAGGTACCTTAATAAAATACACAGGTAATCAAATACTTGGATATCTGTTACACAAGGCTAGCTGTTTGAGTGCTAGCAACCTACTTATTGATTGGCCTCATACTAGACCTAGAACAATGATTAAAATAATACCTTGCTACTATTTGTAACCAAATCGCAACAAACTTCTGCCATCCTCAAGGCAGCAACTCAGTATTGTCCCAACCTAGGACACAATGATTAATTGAGGATGCTTAGAAGACATTGGGTCCTGCACGATTCCAGGTGTAATGTTGTCATACATGATCATGGCACCTTGGCAATCTAGAAACAGCAGAGATTTTTCCTTAGAAAATGAAGCTTCATGAACAAGCAGAGAATGTGGGGAAGCAGCCCTCTTTCCATTCCCCATCTTCCTCTCCCTGTTTTATTTTACTCCCTCTCCATCATCTGTTTAGAGATCATTCCACAGACCAAATCCAACTTGCACTCAAGTATAATCATGCCCATGCTTCCGAACAGGCTATGGTAACCTGTCTTCTCTCAACTCTCTGTTCCCATAAGTCAGTGTGCATGTGTATGTGATGGGTAAAAGAAGGGCAAAGGAAAGCTGCAACTTCTGACCCCACCACTTCCCTTCAAAACCTGTTAAAAATCCAGACTAGGGTTTCAGTTATTGAGAAGAGACAAGTTTCTTCCTCCTATTTGTCATGTCCATGGACCTAAACATACTCTGCTTCTACAGTGGGATGCCTGGATTGCTTAGTTGTTCCTCTGCTGAGCAGTAACTTATGGTATTCCAGTGCCTGCTGGGAAGTAAATCCTACTTCCTCAGCCTGCAGAGATGTTCAGTAGAGAAAATCTCTAATTTTCTGCCTTTAAATTGAATCAGATGAAAAGATCAATTAAAATATCCCACAAGTAAATTGCAAACCTTCTTAAACACTGGAGGCCAGGTATAAAGGAAATTACAAAAAATATTTTTAAAGTGACATTTATACTTTTCATCTCTCCAAGAAAAGGCAAGTCATCATTAATAACCAAACATAATGCAAGCATGTGAAAAAAAAAAGAGACTTAGGGAAAAAAATTAAAAATAGGTCAAGATCACTACATTATGACTTCCCATCTTATTTAAGACTCATGAGACAAACCCCTTTCTATTTTTGGCATTACTTATTTGCCATTCTTAAAAAATAAAAGCTAATACCAACACAAACTACCCAGACAGTCCCTCTTAAACCATCAAATTATTGAGTGCAGAGTTAGTAGCTTAAGAACATAAAGTATAATATATTGTAACAGCAGAAATAGAAAGGAAAAGATTTAAAGAGCATGAAACTATTACAAATAGTTTTGAGAGAGCTCAATGTGAAATCAACTAGAAAATGAACATTCCACAACTATAAGTACAGAGTACTAAAACCAAAACAAAGTCTCTAGCTTTCTGAAAAAATCAATAAATAAAAAAAAGCATCCTCCTAAACATTTTAGGGGAAAGCATTTAATGCAGCTATAAAATAGAGAAATTGTTTTCTTTATATTAAGTGTGGCTTTGATTGAGTCTGTAGAATTAAACACTAATGTTATTGGAAGTAACACAAGGAACTGGAATTTGTGTTTGGCATATAATCAAGAAATAAGTGAGTCACAAAGTCAAGGGATGTGATATGCCTTTATATGGCTTAGTTAGGGTTACTTTTCATGCACTATAAATTAAAAGTATTCTTTATGCAAATAATTTTTTTTTTTTTTAAAGTATTCACTGAGAGTTCACACTAATAGTCTGCATACATTTTCTGACTACAAACAGATTAAGATGTATAACACATTTAGGGTTTGGCTGGACATGTTCTGTAGGTGTAGTTGGTTGACAGCATGCATTTGACTATTTTGTAACAGAATGAAGGAACAAACATAATTTTATTTTTACAGTATTTTAGATGACCTACTACAACCGATCATGCCCATAAAACAAACTGGCAATCAGAAAGCCCAATTTTGCCAGATCTGATTATTTCAATAGTAAGTGTTACAGTACTTGATGATTTGGTTAAAGTTCCATCTCACAAATGTTAGCAGTTACATGAGACCCAAAACTCCTCTTTAAACTTACAGTGGTATAAAAAGACAAAAAACCCCACAACACTTAAAATCATGACCAAATTGGCACCTTGAAACTCAAAACCCAAAAGAGACTTTAAAGAACATGAATCCCCTTATCACTCAGTAATTTGTTTTGGTTTTCTGTATCTCTCAACATAAACCTCATGGAGGCTTAATATAAGACCTTTCAAATATTTGGTGGAACCAGAACCAAAACCAGAAACTAAATACCATCCCATTGACTCTACCTAGAGACCTCATCCTGAAAGATTTCCATCTCCCCTCTCTCACCATTCAAAGCAAACAGAATCCAATGTATTTGTAAACTGAACCACCAGTTCACAGTTAGCATTGTTCTACATAAGCACAGTAGCAGCATCTAAATTCCAGTTTCCAGAACCTCTAGGATAGCACTAGATTAAGCTTCAAACATAATAGTTGCTCTAGACATGATAATTTCATGTTAACAGTTCTTCCATTTCTTCCTCTGCCCTTACTCTGAACTGTATAGTCTCAATCTACTCAAAACTCTCTGCCTAGATTTCTATCTCCCATCAGAAATCAATAAAATAGACAGGACTCACACGAGGAATCTGTCACAGAGAAACAGTTGTACCAAGTCTCAGACAAAGAAAAAAAAAGTATAGTAAAGCTTATTTGCAGCTGTCCATCAGGCTAAACATGTACATTAGAGCAGTGGCAAAGAGAGGTTATCTAAATGGTGAAAGAGCCAGCCAATGCATCAAAGCTACTGCAGTGCACCCACAGTGCTATTAAACAGCTAAATGTCTGATCATGGAGTCACTGTGAGTTGGTTGCTTGATAACCCAAATGTAAAACGACAAAGGTTAAAATAAGGACAGCGTTCACCATCCACTGCATTAACACAACAGTGAAAGACAGCAAAAAGGCAAAAGCCAAAAATCACTAAGTAACAAGATGAAAGGAGAGATGTAAGAGTAAACAAGCATCTTTGGTTTGTGTGGAGGACTTGCACTTCATATTTCTAATGGAATCATCTTTGAACTCGATACAAATAACAGAGAAGCTGTGATGGCTCAGGAGAGCCATAGTCAATCCCGCAACCATAGTGTAGCTGCTTCGTGTACTGTTCCAGCACCTGCCTTCCTTTTCCTTGGTAGCTATCCAATTACATTGATTTTTTTTTTTTTTTTTCCTGCACGGAGAATCTACTCCGCACCTGTTGCTACTAATAACAATTTAAAATGGAAAATTCAAAGGACAAGAGTATGTTGCTAGAAAGCCTACTGTTAAGATTAAATAACTAGTATACATGTATCAGTGTGAACTAGTACACGCAAATATTCTACTGCCTATTTTGTCGCACTGTATATGGAGCTTGATGAATCTAAGTGGTCTTGGATGAGTCTGTGAAATCAAATTGATACCCCACAGGTCTGTACAGAAGATTACACTTAAGTAAGTGGTTTCTCTTTTTGCTTTTAAGATATACAAGTGATCATATTATCGTTGCAAGTAATACTGTAGACAGTGTTCCTGACTAGTTCATGCCAAATCACATACCCAGAAAAGGACAACTCTATAAAAACTATTTACACCTCAGATTTACTTGCATGGCATTGCTCTGTCTGGCCAGGTAGAGGTTTGAAGTTCAACCTGTTAAAAAGAATCAGTGGGAAATTAAAATACAGACAGGGATAAGATGTAGCTGGGTTAAAAATACAAAAAGAATGAGAACAATAGTAGCTGTGTCATTATTTGGGAAGATGTTCTTCCCAAGCTTCAGCCAGAATTTATAGTTATCTAAGGTACTGTAAAAGATTTCCTGGAAAAGAGGAAAAAGCCAGGGAGGGGTGAGTAGTTCATGAGAGTAATTCAGTCTAGAAAAAAATGAGGGAGGATAAGGTAACATAGGCCTAAAATCACAAGCACTATAAAAGGGGCAGGAATCACTGACGTTTTCTTCCTTTCTTTCTCTTTCTCTCATTAGAAAATAAAAGTGGAAAAAACATTTTAATAAAAGTTATAAAAGTTATATTCAACACATGAAGAAGTGGTTCTTCTCCCCATCATGGAGAAGAAACACATACAATTCTTTGCCAATGGATTCTGCAGACACTAAAAGCTGTCAGGGAAAATTTTTAAGTCTCTGGAAAACAAATCCACTGAAGGTCTGTAAAGCCACAGGAAAAATTTCCAGCAAAGAAAGGATGAGCCAGATGGAAAAAGGGGAGGGTGTGTGTGGGGGCTGGTAATATGGCAAAGTATCACACACACACACACACACACATCAATGCGGTCTTCTTACTCTTTTTTACACAACCCACCTGCAGCAGCAACTGGAGAGTCTACAGAAAGAGGTGGACCACTGCTTGAAGCCCAGTATGACTGCCATGTCCTTACAAACCTAGTCAGGCCCACCCTGCAGGCTTCCAAGGAAAGCTTCTGCATGTCCCAGCTATAGTTAGCCTAGCACTGCAAACTCAGTTGTGACTGGATGTGGGGTGGTCCTTGACCAACCTTCCCCCACCTCAGGCATGGTCACCCAGAGCAGGTTGCTCAGGACCACATCCAGTTGGCTTCTGAGTATCTCTGAGGAGAAATACTCCACAGGCATCTTGTGCTGGTGCTCAGTCACTCTCACAATGAAAAAGTGTTTCCTGCTGTTCAGAGGGACAACAACTGAAACTGTGTTGCAGTTTACGCTCATTACCTCTGGTCCTGCCACTGGACATCACTGAATAGAGCCTGGCTCCGTCTTCTCTGCACCCTCTCTCCAGTTATTTATAGACATTGATGTGATTTCCCTGAACCTTCTCTTCTCCACTATAACAGATCATTGAATTGTTTGGATTGGAAGGCACCTTAAAGATCATATAGTTCCAACAACCCTGCCATGGGCAGGGACACCTCCCAAAGGGCCCAGTTGCTCAAAGCCCCATCCAACCTGGCCTGCAACACCTCCAGGCACTGGGTATCCGCAGTTCCTCTGGGCAACCTGTGGCAGTATTTCACCATCCTCACACTGAAGAATTGCTTCCTCATGTCTAGCTTAAATATATCCTCTTACAGTTTAAGCCATTCCCACTCATCCTATTGTCCTTGTAAAAAGTCCCTCCCCAGCTTTCCTGTAGGTCCCTTCATGTACTGGAAGGCTGCTTTAGGGTCTCCCTGAAGTCTTCTCTTCTTCAGGCTGAACAATCCCTACTCTCTCAGCCTGTCTTCATAGGAGAGGTGATCTAGCAACAATTTTTCCTTCTTCCAAGAAAAGCAAGGCTGATTTCAGGCCAACAGGTGTTTCTGCTACCTATCCACATATACCTACTTGGAAGCAAAGAGGAACCAACTAATTAATATATCAACAAACAAGCATTATCCTGACCCAGACTGGTAACTTCACTGGCTTATCTGCAGCCTTTGCAATTTGCAATCTGAATAGTCTTTGCAATTCAGATTGCCAATGGCTATTTAATACAGGAGATATCGGGTGTTATGTTTAAACATGTCTAAAGTAAACAGAGTCATTTGTTGGATTGCTTATGTGCAAATGTGAATATTGCTATTTCAACACAAGTTCTGCTTGCTAAAATTAGCAGAACATAATGACAGGTCTTTCATGCAAAGTTAGCCTAAAATATCTGTTAGTACACGGTGAGGAAGAGGTATCACATGGTGAGTATGTACTAAAGAATCCCTTGACCCCAGCAGGTCTGGGACAAAAGTGCTTATCTAGTCACCTATGGGACTCTTCCACATTAAATTATTTCAGCTAAAGCTGTATCTAGGACTATCTTGTTGGAAGAGAAAATCTAAGCACGCAGTCTTTATGGTTGCAAAGATAATTTTCCTAATACAAAACACTATAGCACTGGCTTCATAAATCTTCTGTTAATACCACTGTCTGCCTTTACTCACAGTTGTGAAGCCCTCTGAACTGCAGATCTCAGTCCCTTGCAGGCTGCCTCATAGCATTCTATCACTGCCTTTTGTATGGTTTTAGAAATACCATATAGCTCTCCTGAAATGGTTGCCAGTTCTTTAAATGAAGAAAATTCAAGCAGTAATCTGGAAAAAGTCTATATTTAGAGTTTGATTACGATTTAACCCCAATAAATTAAAACCAATTTAGTTAGCAAGACATTTACAAATAAGTGCTCATTTCAGTTATGAACAGAGGTGTGGGGGGGTTTTTTTCAGTTTACCCTACAGCATCCTGAAGCAAATCTAAACTAAAACAAAAGTGTCTATTCCCAAACTAAGCAACTCTACCTGAATCCCACATCTGTAGTTAGAGTTCAACAAGTGTCATCATCTTACGGAGGTATGGCTTTCTTTCCACCCCTTCAACTATGTATTAGATGAATAATTGCTCTTCTTCATCTCTGACTGCACAAACGCAGTCAAGTAACTACTTCAATTTACAAAAGCAACTAATGTTAACACATGTGGTTTTGTGTGTCTCGTTGGGAAAATGCTGTCTCCTCAGGCAAAGGCAAACAGCATAAAAGCTGTCCAGAGAAGCCAAACAGCGAATTTATGTGGTAACCTACAGACAAGTTCTGCCCACTTTCCAAGCTGAGGAGAGATCTTGGTGCAATGAATTGTGCAGAACTGGACCCAGTCATTTACACATCTGATCTTGTCACTGCTGTGAGTATGATCTATTGCACATACGGCTTTAATGGTTGGCCTCACCACACTTTAAACTATTGTCTATGTAGAAAGCATTAGGTTTTTTTCAGGAATTCTTCAGGGTTCCCACGAGAATATCTAGTGGAGCAGTACCCAAATTCTGCACAGCCAGAACAACTCGTGCCTTGGAGTTAAAGGATTTTCATATACTGGTGCAGCTGATTCCATCAGGGCTGGTATGTCTTTGCCACAAGCACAGAAACACAGGACAGGCAAGCATTTCAACACTTCTGGCTAGGGGATCCTGCCCTCAACACACATACTGATGCTTGTACATGGTCTCCTGGCTGTCTATACTCCTGTCCATCTGTTGGGATGGCATTACGCCAGCTAACAAGGTAGCATGCCAGCTACACTAGAACAAATATGCCAAGTAAAGATAGGATGGTTTGAGCGCTCTGCTTTCAGAAGACTGCAAGAACCAGGTGTAGATTGCCCCCACTAAAGAAAAAAGCAAGAAACATCCTCAACTCTTCTTCTTATTTTAGTTTTTATCTCCCTCTTTATTTTCAATATTCATGTACCTTCGCAGATATGGAAATCCAAACAAAGACGGTGAAGATCAGAGATAGAAGGCAAAGGAGGTGGTATTTTAATAGACTCACTGGTAGGACCACAACATGCTTGCAGAAGGCTCTCTCTCTCTCTATAAGCATCCTAATAAGAACTTTAGGAGAGAGCTTTGCCATCTAAATCTGCACATTTCTTCACTGTTTTCCTTCTAATCAGCTCTACTGCTTCATTTTTTAACAGCATCTATTCCCACAGAATAAAAGAATTGTTTTTTAAAAATACCTATTAGCCTCTTGCATAGAAACCTGCTACTGGAGCAAGTATATAGGAAACCCTTCACATCCAGTAGTACCCAGCTAGCTTAAGGTTTTCTGTGAGCTTGAAAATTAGAGAACCAGCTCAAGAATTATTGTATTCATAAAGGCAGGAACTTCCCTATAAGCACTAATTTAGAAGCCTGAAGGAAAGAGTCCTTCTTTTCGTAAGTTTCCCTGTGCTCATGAACTACACAGCCTCAGTCCCAGAGATCAACAAGTCTGAAGAGCCATGATGTGTAGAGTTTAAGAAGCCAGCCAGCTTGCCAGCTCCAGACATTACTGAGCACTCTAGAAATACTGGAAATTCTCTCCTGTAAAGCTTTAAGCCTAAACTGCACACTTGTCAAAAAGAGAAGTCTGACAAAACTACAGTTTAGGTGGGTAAGGGAGAGTCATTTATGTAATGAACATTTAGGTACTGTCAAGAGGAAGCAGAAAAATGGAGAACACATAAAGGCCTAAAGAAAAAAAAAACCACCAAAAACACCAACAAAACGGAAGCAACATGGATTGACTTCTCCTGGCTTAATATTAAAGCCATAATAAAGCTGCCACAACAGCCACAGTAAAATAGAGGAAAGCTGGTTTTCCTTTAAGCAGCAAAACTCAGACAAGGCTACTTCCATGCCACCAAAAGTTTTACCTTCCTGGTAATTCTCCCAGATTAGCTCACTGACAAATCTGCCATTAGCACAGGCACTTTCCAGGTTCTGGCACAAGCACCTGCTCCACGGTCCCCAGCAGCCTGGCCAAGGGTGCTGCAGAGGGATGGGCACAAATAAAGGTGTGTGTCTCAAAAGGGTTGACTGAAAACAAGGGTCCTGTCTGCCCATATTTGTATCAGGTTCCCAGAAACATTATATCTACAAGGATACAGTCATCAGTCATTTTCTGAAGTCGTCACAGTAGCAGGACCTTTTCTTCTCAGGTCAGTTCAATCCAGTTACTCAGCTGCTCTGTCATTCAGATCCTGCTGCTTTTGCTACTGGCACATTCATTGCTGGACTGGGCTCAGATAGAGACAATGTTATATGCTTCAGGATTCCAAAGCCAAAGAATAAGCAATTGCTCCATCCATCTCCTTTCTCCCACAGAGGTTCTGCCCTATGAACAGAAGTAAAAGACTGTAGCTCAACCCACATGATCTGGCTTCTAGCTTTAGTACTGTTTGTCACTAACTTTCCTAAACAGGGATCATACTTAGAAGCATAATTTCTGACAGCAGTATATGTGCTGGTGGTGGGAAATATGGGGTGTGGAGAAAAGCAGATCTGGGAAAAGGTTTGTGATAGTAAACACAGCCAGCATGAAGGTAACCACCTGCTGGGAGGCGATTCTGACATGTAAAATACTGAGCAAGTGTTAATGAAGAACAGCAAACCCCACCCATGCACCAGACACGATCCAATCTGACCCCCTTAAAATTTTTATTTGAATTAATGTTACCTTTTAATAACCTTTCACTGCTCTCTGCAAAAATAACAGGTGTCATTAAAGCAGCTGTCACCATGCCAGTCTTCCTTGAGACACCTAGTTATTTGGCTCTTTCAAGAGAAACATAAATGAAATCAGTCATTCCATATTAGAGGGTTCCCAGGGACAGTTAGTTGATTGGCATCTCACACTAGTGGGCAAGTCACTGCAAGACACTTGTAGAAAAGAGCATTTTCCCTGAAGTCTTGATGCTTTAACATCTGACAGAAATATGTATATACGTATAGATTGATTTTTTTTGATGAACGATACTCTGTGAAATATCAGAGAGAAAAATGTCAGACATACATTGCATAGCAATTGAGGGCTAATGAAGATCCAGGTATTAAATCAATTAAGAAGTATCAAAAGCTACCTAATCATCAAGGAACAAAATTGGCACCACAATATGTAGTGAGTATGGGAAAGCCTAATTTACTAAACATACCCTGCAGTCACATAATTGCATGTAATTTTACCAGCATAATTAACTAATTTAATTACCACTTCTCAAGTGCATCAATTATTGACATTACAGAGTTTTCAGACAGCAGAATTACTGTGTGGTACATTCAGAGAATGCAAAATGCTTTGTACGCCTATTTTCCAGTCACAGTCAACAACTGAGAGGGAATACAAGCAGCAAAAGGGGAAAAAATTGGAAGTGCACCACACATAGCACAGTTTAGCAGTCAGGTTTAAGAGAACCAGACAAAACTATGTTTATGCAGGACTGAAAAGTCAACATCAAACAACTGGAGAGAGCAAAGAGACAAAAGCTAAGTATGGTGCTAAAACAGACAACTTCATTTCTCAACAAGGTCTGTTTTAAGTGAAATCTATCCAGGAGGTGATGAGCTCTTTGAGATCTACCAGCCACCCTTGCCTCTTAAGCGAGGGCTTGATCTTGCAGCAAGATCTGCAAGGAAATACAGACACTAAGAAGTCATAAAGGTGTCAGGTCTGTCTGCACAAGTCTCAAAGCAGATTCAGAGCCCAAGGAGATTCAGGCTAGTATGTGACAAGAAACAGGGATGTGCTTGAATGAACCCTAGATGCACTGGTTCCCTCCAAGAGAGGGGGAAAAAAGCAAAAAGATGAAGCATGGATGCATTGTTATTAATTAAAATGTAGCTTTGCCACATGGGATCATTACTCAGACTTGAAGAACTATTGATCCCTTGCTTAATGTTTAGACACTGTATGTAAATCTTTGCATAAAACCATTTTGTTTCAGCAATGAGCTTTTCAAAGTCAAGAGAGATGTCAGCATCTGCTCCCTATGGAGTCTTAAGAGTCAGTGTCAGTAAAAAACAGGCAGCGTCAGTAAAAATTATGCCCTGTGTCAGTAAATTTGTTAACAGGGTGGTTGGAAACCCTGGGAGCTGTGGTGTCATTTTCTTTTCCCATTGCCCTCTTGTACTTGACCTTTGCACAGCTGTTTCACAGTTATCTGGAGATGGCTGAACTGTGAAATAGTGATTACAGGAAAGGGGGCATTTTAATGAGACAATACAACCTAGAACAAGAAGAGGGCATTATTTTGTATGCCAACTGAGATCTTTAAAGTCTTTTTTGTCTTTCAGATTCAATTAAACACAATAACCTCAACCCTCCCTTTTAAATCTAATGCTGATGTTCAGTTACCCTTTTTATAGTCAGGAAAGCTTACTGGATTCGTTGTGGTGATTATTCCAAGCAAGTAGAGGCACTTTGTTAAAATAAGATAAAACAAAGGTCCAAATAAACAATAAATACCCAGATGGAACTTAAAATCACACAGAATAAAGCAAGTGCAGACTGGTAACCAGAACCAGTAACATCCCCATCAAGTTGTAAAGGCTCCTTCCGTGGAGAAAAATGAATGATTCACTTAAGAAAAAATTCTAGCAGAGCAAAGATACTGCTACCTTGGACTTTTAAGGAGTAGATTTCATCCTTCAGTGAGCAGCACTGCAGGAATGGGACTATGAAGCCACTGCCATCTGTCCCTGCAAAGGCCTTGTGAGGTTCCGGGTTAGGCAAAACTTAAGCATGTGCTTATATTTAAGTGACAGCTTAATTTAATTTAAATTAAGTTGAGAAACTGGGTTGAATTATGCAGACAAGTACATCTTTGACCAGTGAGGCATCAGACCTGTCTGTTGCTTGTGGCAGTAATGAAACTTTCTCCAAAAGCACAAGAGACTCCTTGAACCTTCCTCAAAGGTTTAATTCAACAGCAAGATAAAACCTAGTACCATCTAGAGCCCTGACTTGAAATCATGATGTGAAACATCATGAGAATGAGAAAGCACATATTGAAGCCATGGGCAGTGGAAGGTAAAAGGATGGAGGAGGAAAGGGTCCACAGCATCTTCATGCTAACAGACAAAATGACTTTCTGTGAGCAAACATGATGAATGATGTTCTTCAGGCTGCTCATTCTGCAGCCTGCTCTCTGTGCACCTGCTACGTGGCTGCTATCAGTGAAAGCAATTCCAGTAATGACATGGATATGTGAGGGGTCTGCACTTGTGAGACACGAGGCCTAAATCATTATTCATTGCACTTGTAAGTGGGTGGTGGAACTTAACCAGTCAGCTGAGTAAGTGCATACAAATGGCTGTAAACAGACAGCAAAAAGAGTGCATCAGTCCGTAGCATCAGGAAAAAAAAAAAAACACCAAAACTCCTCCTCATACACCATCAGCCCCTGCAGAGATTGTCACACCACTCAGGCCTTCAAATGCCCTTCTCAAGTGACTGCAAAACCTGGTAGAGATTTTTTCACATATCAACAAGAGTTACCAATCAGTAGTGTATGCATCCTACTACTTACATGTATTTGGCAATCTGAAATACGAATTTTTTTTAAGTTTGCACAATGTACAACTTAGCAATTTGCATAGCAATATGTATTTCAAACTGAAAAACTGTGCATTGCACAAACTACTAGAAGTCACTATCACATACACATACTTATATTACTATATTACTTACTTTGCAGGCAGTGTGGCATGTCATGCTACATGTGCAAGTCACTGATCTAAGACTCGCATCTTTGAGGAAAAGTTTGAGGCTGATCACAAGTGAGGGTGTAACAAGCTTCCCTCACAGCTTGCAAACAGAGCTGCCTTCATTTCTTATTTCACAGTGAGTGAGAAGTGAAATCAGACATTTGTGCTCAACAGTACTGTAGCATCCTTCTGCCTGAAGTGGAGAATTAGTGGATGAATTGGAAAGAGCAAGATGCTTCCTAAGTTATCTTGTCTTTTTTCCTTTCTAAGACCTCCCCTGCAAAGCTTTTCCTCAGCCCCTCTTCTCAGACAAATTAATATGGATGAACCCTTTTCTTGCATATTCCATTACCCTTTGGAGGAGCCTGGGAGTCCGATGACCTCTCTTGGGGGGTGGGGGGGTTTACTGCAAGCAGAAAAGGGAAATCATGCTTCACACTTAACTAACTCACCCAGATACCTTAATGTCCCAGATATATCATCACAGTTAAATCCTCTTCAGCCCTAATTCCAAATCTGGTATTTTGGACAAAACCATTTTTTTATCCTTTCTGCTTTCTAGATGCTTCAGCATCATTTCGATGTGGAATATAGTACTTGCAGATACAGATGGGAACGAAGCAAGAAGGGCAGCACAACACTGTGAAAGGCACATGACCAAGCATAGCAAACCATCTGGCTCTCCTCATTGGCATTCTCAGTAGCACAGTTTTCCCTTGCTGTAGTATGAGGAGGGAAAACAGGTTGAATCTCCTCTCCTACCGCACATTTGTGAACCAGACTGCAAAAATTGGCCCAAAATGTAACACATCTGGTTAATATCTCAGTACTCAGCTAGCTGCTTAACACAGAAAATCTGTTCTGAGGTGCTCTGGATCTCTTAAATATCTGGACTCTTGTTGAAGTGCCATCCATGCATCACACCTGGGTAGCTGAGAAGGAAGTAGGGCTATCAACACGCAGTCAATGTCAAGGAGGATGAGTATTGGGGCCTACAGCTTTGCCAGAGGCCTCCAGCTGACCCAAGCCATTCTGGAACTTGCTTCAAGATAAACATCAATTAGTAGCTAATTCTGTCAGTTCCACATTGGGGTGAGTGGGTAGGAAAACAACCAAAGTCATTCAAAGTAATTTAGAGAAAATAAAGAGTGGGGGGAGGTGTCAGGGTTTCACTCTGAACCTTCATCTTATACTACATACCATTTTGGCAGATAAGAATGAGTAGAAGCAGAATTAAAAACTAGAGTTACCAGCATACAAGTGAGCATGGCTCCATTACACCTTTACAGGTGTACAGCATCAAGTTCAAAACAGTTATCTTTCCACTTGGTGCTCTTCAAGGGTCAATTGCAATGAGGTCAATACAATTATCCAGGTACCCCAAAAGCCACAGTGTAATGATTTTTTTAAAAATTAAAGTAATTTTTTAAAAAATCCCATTGGTTGTTATAGAAATGCAACCAGGCTTACAATAGAAGTCAAAGGAGCCACAACTTTTCAACTGTGTGTAACAAATGGAAGAAAGAGAAAGATGAAAATTGTAAGTATAAAACAGAAACTGAACACTGCAGAAGATGGAGAAGTGAAAAGACATAACCAACTAACAGCCAACAGAACCAAACAAACAACATTTTTTTTTAAATTCATTAGGACCAGAAGGACCTTTCACAACAGTACTCTATTACTTGATGAAGAAAATTGTCTTATGATCAATAATAGCTAAGGTCAGATGATATAACACTGGTGGGGAAAACAAACAAACAAACAAACAACAACAACAAAACAAATTCAAAATAAAAAAACAGGCCTTGCCCTCCAGGAAAATAATATGATCCTTACATTGTCTAGGTAAAAATAGGAGAATAAAGCAATATTTTACTACAGTTGCGAAGGCAAAATAAGGCTTGAAATCTGCACAAAACAAAGTTCAGATAAAAGTGAGGTTCTTTGTTTGAGTTCTGCAAGGAGCTAACCCATTGGCTAGTTCACTGTTTTACAAATGTTTCACCATCCACATTCCCTGCTCTCAAAGAGCTGATGGACTAGCATGACCCGAGGAGATATTACAGTGCACATGCACACGTTGATTTATGCCAGCAGGAAATCTGGCCCTCCAGGTTTTGTGAAGCACTGTTTTATTCCTATTTTTGTTCCCCTTACAAAGATGAAAGACAAGAAGAATTTAGAACTGGTTCCAAAGGTGCAGGTGCTCTGCACAGTTCTGCTGGGGGGTGGGCAAAATTGGCAGGGTCTCCTCACCACTGCTACATCAATACCACACCTTGGCTCATCAGCCAGTGGGACCAGCTGCAGGAGAGACAGTTAGGAAGCTTCCTTTTACACTTGTCCAGACATTTCCTTTCCACTACCAATTAACTACCCACAACATAGAAAAGCTTATCAGCAACATCAAAGAATGCATTCCTCACTAACACACACGGTATGGCAGATAACGTCTCTGGCTGCATCAGATTTTCTAATTAGGAGTGTGGGAGTGGGGGAAAGCAAAGACGCAGAACTGGGATGGGATGCAAGACTTCACCAGTCAGGTGCAATGCAGGCCCTGCAGTGTCTGATGCGCTGACATTATGCCACTCTGTGATTCCAGTGGAAACACATTTTCTCTGATTTCTTTGAAAAGAGGAAAGGAAATAAGTCTATTTC
>JAAWXA010000002.1:56775577-56868921 GCA_038090715.1 Florisuga fusca
GGGGCTATAAAAAAAATTTTTAAAAAATCAAGCAGAGCACACTGTGTGTGCTGTTACCAGTCACTACTGTAAACTGAAATACAGGTGCCATTAGCAATCTGTTGTCTGCTGAGCTGCTCTGCTCTGGGGCCTCGCTTCCCTGTTGGTCTTTTTTGTCTTCATGTCCAAGAAGAACTCCTTTATGGTGGCAAGGTGAAGAAATAGCACAATAATTGAATGCTTGCCTTTTATCCCAACTACCTCACAGAAAAAAAAAAAAAGGATTGAGTAAAAAAAAAAAAAGCCACTGATTTCATTAAAAGAAACAGGTTGCATTAAAGAAATAAAAAAGCCAAATGGAACAAGCAAATAACTAAAATGTAATAGGTTGAATTAGTTATCAAACAGCTGAACAAATAATTCACTACAAGGAATTTATAAGACTAATTCAGCTTCCAATGTGCTCCCCTCCACCAGTTCAAAATTCTCTTGAAAGTATCCAATAACGTTGAGAGCAAATCACTACTTCAAGTGTCTGCAAGTGCAAGCACAGACAGTTCAGTATTTTCTTTCAAGCTCTGTCCAGTTAATTGAGAGTACTTACAGTGTTTTGTTTTGGTTTTTTGCTTGTTCCTTGAATTAAAGAGAGCACATACACTTTCAGCACAAATAATTGTGCATATAGTTTTAAAAATAGGTGTCTTTACATATTGGTGCCAGCAAAACTTGACAGCAGGAAAATTGGTAGGAACCAAACACAAAGAAGATGTCACTGCAGATGAAGCAAATTAATTTTCAGATTGAACATTCTCAAAAATACTGTCCAACTACAGACAGATCATTATGCTGAAATATGAACTGTGAAAAATTAACAACAGAAAATATGCACTGCTTACTTTGCAAGCCTCAAATTGGGTAAATCACCTTAGGTCTTGTGGCTGTAATAGCTGAATTAATTGCTCAAGATCTGGTTCCTAGATAAACTTTTCTGCATGGAAAACAAGTCTTTGTTTCATTACTAAATCCTAATGCAAATTGACGGTGTTATTCAAAACAATCTTCTCTTGAATTCCAGTAGCAGCTCAGTTGAGTTCAGCTGGCAACCTGAACAATGCTGTTTTAAGTATAAGAACCTGTCACATGCTGCTTTTAGTTGTGTTAAAAAAAAAATAAATAAAAAAATTAATATTTGGCTAATATGTTTATCTTTGCATAACATTACTGTCTATGTGCAGGAAAGAAAGAAACAGCTGTTGCAAGCCTAACCCTTACTCATTAATCTTTCATCATCTTGGGACTTCCAGCATTGTATTCTCTTTTACAGAATCAGCTTTCAATTCAGCAGTGGTATCTGAGAGCACATTCCCTACAAAAGCACCATTTAGACTTGCTATATACGCTTGTACCGATTGTGGACACTGAGGCTCCATACACATCACCACCCAGCAGAGATGAGTGCTTGAGGTAGCCAGCATTTCTACCTTATGAGGCTTGCACAATCTGTCTACTGGTGGATGCTTGTTTCAAGGGGAACAGGAGGCATCCCAGGTGCAGCATTTCCTCCTGGAAGCACAAGCAGTGATTTTAGCTCTCTTGCATCAAACTGGTGTTCTGAGGTCTGCACTTACTCATAGACTTGGCAAATACCCTGGACCTTGGAGTGCCCAGGTTACACCCAGAAACTTACAGAGTCAGCAGCAGAGGACTCTCTCTCTCCTGTTGCAATGTTTTCATCATTGCCTGATTTTCTTCTCAGCCTCCTTTTGGATGGGTGCCCAAATCCACAGATGTGCACAGGAGGTAGATGGCACTAGAGGTGCCCTTAAGCACCTCAGCTGTTACTTCACACTGCCTCTCAGGTGTTATTAGTAGAAAACATGCATTGCAGAAACCATGGTAGGATTCTTTTTACACCATTTTTGCTTTTAATCTTCTCAGGAAAACAAGTCAATGGGTATTTTAGAGTTGGAGCTGTATGACTTCCTCCTTTTCATTAGACTGTGTTTATATAAACATATAGTAAAGTATATATTGGTTTCAAGCGCCTGTTGGTAGCATGTCAACATTCACAGCTGTAGCAAAGTCACCAGTCTGGCCCATATTCTGGTTTGCCCAGCTGACAAAGTAGCATCACACACACATTGGCTATCAGCTTGTGCCACCTATCTTTGGGCATTCAGACCATGGGCAACAGACAGGGGAAAGGCTGCCATATCTCTGCTGTAGTCAAACTTCATACAAGGTCTCATGGACTGTCTTAGGCAGTTCTGGGTGGATCTGTGCCTGACCCATCACCTCTTGCACTGACTCATATACCAAGTATATACAGAAAGACCATCTAACTCCTGACATCATGCTCTGGTAAAGAAACAACTGTGGTATTTACTGATGCTGTTCCTCACCAGCTATCCACAACCTTACATGCATACCCTGGTACAAGTGTAGGCTGGGCCATACTTAAGAACAGCAAGCTGGTCAGGGCAAGAATTATGCAGTATTTATTCTTCTGGTAAGGCCTGTGGAATTTTTGCATGCTGTAGAAATATGCATGCTTCACTATGCATATTATAAATTATTTCTGCAAGCACACATGGAAACCAAGTACATCAGTAATATGTATTGCCAAATTACTAATCCACTCATATCAACAGAATTGAGCATGACTAAACTGAAATGGATAACATGGCCCATCTTGAGGTTAAGGTCTGTACCCATTTTTATTTGGTTTGTTCCTGTCATTCATGCTATCTTTCCTTATGGGGATAAGCCTGATGAGAATCAAAAGGCACTCTTAGCACAGTAAATCAAACTGATTTTCCTACTAAGAAGCACAGATTTTTTTTTAAATGCCAGTATCTTATCATTCTTTGTGCTTATGTGTTACTTATGCTTACCTTATCTGTGTTTAAGAAGTTGCATTTACATTGCCTCCATAGAGCTACAGATTCTCAGGTTAAACAAGGAAGCTCCCAACAGCTTTCTCTTTCCTAGGGCAAGATTGCTCAACTGACAATAACTAAGATACTTTTTGACAAGTGCAGCTAAGATCCAGTAAAGCTTAGTCAACCTGCATCAGTCTGTCTTGGCACCTTTCTTTCAGTTTCATATCTAAACACTGGATGCCAAAGTCTCTTGCAATGATTACAGAAAATTATAAAATGGGAAATGAATGCAAAAGCAGAAATCATATTAATCAGTTAAAGGAAAATACTTTCCCAACTACAATTGTGGCTGAAACCCATAAATTAGATGACTGGAGTAATAAGACATGTGAAATGGCTTTTAAGTCCACTACCAGTTCCATGCAATAAATTTCAAATGACACCCAGGCTTTTAGTGGAGGGGATGATTTATTGCAGTCTGCAGGAAGAGAGCTTTCATGGATTATCTCTAAAGTGGCAAAACTCTATTCTGAATTTTTCAAAATTAGTGCAACTCTGAATGTTACTGACAAGCAAGTCCAAAACCACTTAAACAAAACCCAAACAAACAACAAAAAAATCCCACAACCTTTTTGTAGAAGAAATAAAAAAGGAAAAAAAAAAAAAAAAAAAAAGCAGCAGAATAACACTTGCTCCAAGTGTTGTTCACCTGGGCTTCCTGCAAACGGAGTTATTTCACTAGTGAACTTCCTAAGGCAGCATTACTCAGCTTTTGATGATGACAGTTTAAAAAAACATGGGCAGATACTGCAAGTTTCTCCCAAAGCTATAAACCAAAATGTACTCTCTACTATTTTTGTAATTAGGCAATGCAAGTGAAGCACTGACCAAAGAAATGCTCAAAGATGGGTCATGTTTCCTTCAAGCACCCAGAAATAGACTTATTTCCTTTCCTCTTGTCAAAGAAATCAGAGAAAATGTGTTTCCACTGGAATCACAGAGTGGCATAATGTCAGCGCATCAGACACTGCAGGGCCTGCATTGCACCTGACTGGTGAAGTCTTGCATCCCATCCCAGTTCTGAGTCTGCTCCTTTCCCCCAGAGTGAAGATGGCTGACAAGAGCTCTGCAATGATTAGAACTCTACATACACACCTGCTAAAAACTGTAAAAATAATTGTCTAAGGATAACATGTATCAGGAGACAGGCATAATCCTCTTTTAGAGGGCATAGGTGTGCCCGGGCTAAAAGTGGTTAATGATAAGCCCTTAATTCTCGTTGCTCCCCTGTCTAGTGACAATAAATAATTCTAGTAATTCTCAGTACATGAGACAGAATTTGCATAGCAAAGGCGGTTAAAACTAGGCTAGGTTTGTGTTAAGTAAGGGAAATGTTATATATGGGAAACAATCTTACACTTTTCTGACACCTTTCATCCAGAATAGTTCTAAAATATTTTATGTACTATATAGAGATCCAATTTCACCGGCATTCAAAGTAGAAAGTGAAGATCTATGCTTTAGCTAATTAATTTATATGGAAACTTTACAGTGGTGTAATTTAGTCTCCCAGGAGAGAACGTAAGAGGATACCAAGACTAACGGCTCTGCTTTTACATGACTCTTAATAATGCTTTGGCTTTCATTAGTCTTTCCTACTGAAGACTAACCATTAGCCTTTTTAGGCATGAATTCAGCACTGGCTTGGATTAAGAGCAGTATTTCACTGACTCCACAGTACTTACAGCTCTGAGAGTTGCCCTACAAGTCACCTATCCAAAGCCTTATAGTACCGCTCTATAGAAATTCTGGAAACAATAAGAGTGTCATGCAAACATCTATTAAAAGGAAGTCCAGCCTAACTTGAGACATAACCTACACTAAAAAGGACCTGGAAAAAAAAAAAAATTACCAGCTTTACCATCAAGGCCATTCTCATCTACTGTTTCTTTTAATGAGTCAAATCACATCTTTTATGTAGCTAGTCACAGACATTATCTCAGTTTTATAGACAGAGAACTTCAGGTACAACCCAAAGAAATTACTGACAAAGTAGCTGGCAGGCCAATGACAAAGTCCCAAAAAGAACCCAGTGTTTCTCACAGAAGTGCTTTAAACAGAGAGATACATTGAAGATAGCTCTGATTAGAAAGTATGTGATGGCAATGGCTTTTAAATTCAATATAAAATTCCTATCCATCGGTGTATTAAAATGAAACCAGAACATGTCTTCTTCATCCTTGGCTTAGGGTATTTCAACACATACTAAAATATCCACCTTACTCTGTACTCCATGTGACTCAAAGCCACTCAGACACATTGAAACCTTTAAGCGATGGCAACCTGTCTTCATCATCAAGTATACAAAGAATTCAAAGAATTTTTTTTTTCCCTGTCATCACTTAATAACCATTTAACTTCCCAAATGCTCACAGTCAGAATCAGGGGACTCAGTCTATCATCATCAGCTTGTATCTGCTTTGTTGTAGGCACAAAATAGAAGACATTTGCTCCAACTATCTATTCAAATCCCATTCCTTGGATGATGGACCCAACTGAACATAAAGTAAAAGACATCCCCTATAGGGCTTCAAGCGTTACAGACAGTGTTAAACTGTAAATATTCAAAAGGTGACCAATGGACTTTATTACCCATGAATATCATAGAATCATAGACTGATGAATGTTGGAAGGGACCTTGGAAGGTCATCTAGTCCAACCTCTCTCCCATGGTCAGGGACACCTTCCAATACACCAGGCTGCTCAGAGCCCCATCCAACCTGACCTTGAATGTTTCCAGGGATGGGATTTCTACCAGCTCTCTGGGCAACCTCTTTCAGTGTTTCACCAACCCATGAATAGAAAATGTCTTCCATGTATCTAGTCTATATCTACCCTCTTTTGGTTTAGAACCATTACTGCTTGTTATATCACTGCAGGCTTTGCTAAGGAGTCTGTCCCCATCTTTCTTATAGGCACATTTAGGTACTGGAAGGCCACTCTAAGGTCTCCCAAGAGCCTTCTCTTCTCCAGGATGAATAACCCAAACTCTCTCATCCTGTCTTCATTATTTTTACGTGTCATTCCTCCAGTCCCTCTGATCATCTTCGTGGCCCCCTCCTAGACTTGCTCAAACAGCTTGTCTTAGTTTAAGTGGATGAACTGAAATCTGAGTACGAGGAAGCAAATAAGAGGGTTTTAGTATCCTGAGGGGTCTGAGAGCAGCAGGACACAGAAGGGTCAGTATTCCCTCCCATTACCTGCCCATACTCTATCAGACCAGCAGCCCCTCCTCTCTTTTGCTGGTGTTTCCCTTTGCTCCTTTACCATCCTCTCGCCACGTGCTCTTCAGAATCCACATTCCTTGGGTGCTGGGAAGAGCCATGGAGCCCTCTCCTGACTCAGCCCTGCCAGAAGGGGCCCTCAGACACCTATCCCTGACACCATCAAGATCAGGTTGTATATACATACATACAAATATATATATAGACACACACATATATATACATATATTTGTATTTTCATTCCTTCTCCAATGTGTTACTGCCTTTCCCATGTTCTAGTAAACCTGTTCCAGTTTTAGTTTCCAACTTCTAAATTTCTCCTTATTTCTTATTCCCTTTCCTTGGGAAGGTGGAGGGAGGGTAATAGTAATTCTGTCCTCTTGTTTCTGATCAGCCCAAACTGCTCAGCTGTGACAGGGCTCTGTGTCTGTCTTGTGCCAAGGCCTCCAGAGCTGGACAGAGCACTGGAGATGGACTGTCATCAGAGCTGAGAAGATTCACCTCCCTCAACCCGCTTTCTTTTCCCACGCTTCCTTTGATGCAGCCCAGGATACAATTGTCCTGGGCTGCAAGCACAGACTGCCAGCTCATGTCCAAGTTTTCAGCAAACAAGACCCCCAAGTCCTTCTCAGCAGGGCTGCTCTCAATCCCTTCATCACCCAGCCTCTGCTGATACCGGGCAGTTGCCCCAACCCAGGTGGAGGTACCTTGTGCTTGGCCTTGTTGAACATCATTGAGTTCACAT
Organism: Florisuga fusca; assembly: GCA_038090715.1. Taxonomy (NCBI): domain Eukaryota; kingdom Metazoa; phylum Chordata; class Aves; order Apodiformes; family Trochilidae; genus Florisuga; species Florisuga fusca. The sequence continues at coordinate 56,782,468 of JAAWXA010000002.1, forward strand.
GGGCCCACTTTTGAAGCCTGTTAAGATCACTCTGGATGGCAGACTATGCCTCAGACATCTCAACAGCACCACTCATCTCAGTTTCATCTACAAACTTGCTAATGGTGCTCTCGATCCCATTGTCTATGTCACTGATGAAGATATTAAACAGTACTTGTCCCAGTAAGAGCCCAAGGGACACTGCTTGTCACTGAAGCACATATATAAGCACACTGCTACTGTTCACTTAAAACATTAAGTCAGTTAAAGGCTGGGGTCTTGATCACGTCTAAATATTGTATTTTAGGTGATGCAAAGTGACCATGTTGTGAATAGTTGCAAAGTGATGATAAATGACAGAGTACTTAGTGCTATTGCAGCAAAAACAAGCTTGTGAATTTTTATGAAAACTAAATGGAGAAAAATAGCTCTGATATTCTTTCCTCAAATCTTCTCAAAAAATCAGTACATTTTTATGAAGGAAATGGCAAAGAAACTGTTTCATCAATTATTTATAAATTCACATTGAAATGCATGCAAAAGTCTTCCCTTCTTACCTATGCATAGAGCTTCATTTGCACCTGTTACTTCTCTAGAGTTTTACATCAATTTAATCCTCCAAAACAAAATCCCTCCTTATAGGTGGGACTGTGTCTGGAGAAGCATTACAGAAAATAGATAAGAGAAGGCTCTTGCCTGATGTGCCTAACTTCCCTTCTCATTAATGGGCAATATGCCTACACTGATCAGAAAACTTATCTCAAAGTCTGTGATAAATCAGTCAGATTTGATCTGCTTTACATAAAACACACAGCCAACACTTATTGAATGAGCAGTGCAGTGCTCCTCCAGTAGTGCATCAATGTTTTTCAGCATATAGGCATGGACAGAGATCATAGCAATAAAGGAAGAAGAATCATGACTTATGTTTTCAGTCACCAGAGGAATTAATTATAAAATACGAATAGAGTGATGTGGTTTCTTTTCCTGTTCCTTTTTCTACAAGCCCACTAGCATACTTTGCTGGTCACTCATAGTATTATTGGGTGTAACAATTTGGGGTGCAAAAAAGCTTTATGCACACTGCTGTGTCATTTTGAGGTTGGATTGTAGTGCAGTACCATAACACATTATTAACAAAGGAATTTTCAAAAAATAACTGCAGATCTAATCCTTACTCCTGTGACCTATCTTCCTCAACCCGTCTTTTATCACTTAGGAAAAAAAAGTCTTCAATAAAGGTTCACCAAGTGTGTTTTCTAAAAGATCACAAAAAACAATACGTGTTCAACTTGAGCTGATACTAGTGATCCAGAATTATCCTAATTCATAAATCTGACCACCCAGACATCAGAAGCAACCCACTGCCTTTGCTCTAGAAGCAAATGCACAGAGAGCTTTGATCTATAGTCTCTTGCAGATCCAGTGCAGACAACCAATTTTTCTAGCTTTCACCTAGGCTTCCTCTCAACTTGCCAACCTCATCACACTAAGAAGTGACACATCTGGTATAAGCAAGCTCTGATCTCCTGTGACTTCTCATGAACACAAAACCTCCCTTCCAGAAAGCCAAGGAGAGGCCTGCAGCTTCAGCAGCAGAGTTTGAGGACTCTTCTTCCCTCCTGTTGAAATACAAGGCCAGAAGGAAAATGAACCAAAGAGGAAAATACCAATAAAATTTGCCACACAAACTATGTTTCAGAATTACTTCAGAAGTTTCACACAACAGATGATTTCCCACACTTAGCAAAATTGTAACTAAGACTCACCAAGACAGGGGCTGACTCGGCATGCTTAGTTAGATTTATCACATCCATCCCCAACAGAGAGGCTGGATGTGTACTGTGGTGGAAGTGGGTTGAAACAATTCCTACATTTCCAAGACATTCCCCTTATCACCCTGCTTGACACATGCCCTGGATGGCACTCTGCCCATAGGCTCCTTTCCCTCACTTTCACCTTGTGAGCTTCCAAACTTAGCCCAGGGTTCACAGACCATGTTCATGAGCTACTTGGGTGTGGACACTGCAAGAACAAACCTGTACCACAGTTTCAAGAGCCCCACCAGAATAGGGGAGGAGTAGCTGGCACCTGCCAGCCCCATGGAAACTGCTCTCTAATGAGAGACAAACTCTGAAGTAAACCAATCTCTTCCACAGAGAGACAGAACATAGAAATGGACCACAAAATCAGCAGAAGGAAACATGATATTGCACTTTACTTGTCCTTTGCTCAATGGTATTTCCCACACAACCTAAGGGTTCCCCTCAGCTAGCATTCCCAAGTCAAGGTAACACTACAGACAAGGATCTTAATGTCTCAGACTTTTTCCCCTTCCAATACAACTTTGGGGTGATTCCCCTCTCTCAGCAAAGCTGCAGCTGAGTGTTTCCAGAGGCTGTCTGTATTAATGGCTCATTCAAGCCACTGACTCATGTCTTAACCTAGAGACCCTGACTACCATGGAATCAGTTGGTATCATAAGAACACCTCTAAAATGCCACTGCAGAGGTCCCAGCCAGATTTAAGTCAAACAAAATGTCCTCCTGAAAGGCAATGAAGCTCCTACACAGACATATTATGTACATTAGAAGTTCTATTTCAGAAATTGTCATTATAAAATACATGAGAAGAAAAGAATGGATAAGGCTTGTTACTAGTGCTAAACACAAGCAAAAGGTGGCAAACAAACCCGAGACAAATACATGTTTGGACTGGAATGGCTGGAGACTATTCAGAACATAGATGTTTACCTTTTCAGCAATAAGGGGAAGAACCATAAGAAATTTAGGAAAGTGCAAAAGAAAGGAGAGAGAAATTAAATAGGGGTAGGTAAAATGAACCATTTTGAAAAGCATGGATAGAAGGAAAGGTGTGAAGTTGGAAGGGAGCAAACTGGAATAAGGCTAAATAAACAGCAAATATCTTGGCAATCAGGTCCATTTAGTGTAGAATAATCTTTCCTGGTAATTGAAGCAGAAGCCCATTCATTACCTGTAAAGATTTAGCTCAGATATCACTCTTAACACCAGAGCATCAAAACCAAAGCTGAACCAAATGCTCAATAATGAAATGCAGAGGTAAAACATTGCAGACAGAGCCATAGTTCCATTTTTATTTATGTAACAAGCCCTGAACGGCTATCTCCATGTCCTAGTCTAGTTTACATTGTTCTGTGAGGAATGGAAAAAAGAAAAAGGAGATTAAGATGTGAAGAAAAATGTACAGGGAAAAGAACTCATGTCACAGAAAGAAGCAATAACTTTATTTTCCATTTGTAAGCATCAAAATAGAAAAACACCAAGTACTACTCGACAAAGGGAGACCTTGTTTGCGTTTGTGAAGTATTTATTCTTCACAGATGCTTTCCAGTTTCCACTGAAAGCAGAGATGTTCCAACATTAATTTCAATGGAAAATTGGATTAAGCCCTAGAACAAACTAGGAATCAAGTCTTGAAATTATTTCCACAACCTTTTAGAAATTGGAGGGAAGTATAAAAAAAAAAAAAAAAACCCAAACAATAACAAATCGCTTTTGTTTATTTCTTTTCCCAACCCCTTGAAAACTAGCAGAAAAGATGCCAAGAAGCACAGAGTTTGATTTCACTCTCCTTATTCTGCCACATGTCCATAGGACCTCCAGGCCCCTGAGCAAAACAGGATGCATGCCAAAGAAGGAAAATGCTATAGAATCATGCATGGCACTTTTCTTCACATGAATACAAATAGCAGGCACCTTTACATTTAAACACTATACTCACCACATAAAAAATGCCAGAGAACCCTATCTATTGATCAATTCCATGAAGGATCCACAGGTCTCAAGGTAAACTACTTTTGACATACAGAATCAGACAAAGCACTTACTTGAAAAATAGCCTACCAGATACAACTCAATGAAATTCAAAAAAATAATCATAAAACAGCTTGAGCTGGACCTTGAGAACCATCCAATCCCCCTGACATGGACAGGGACAACTTTAACTATAATAGGTTGCTGAAAGCCCCATCCAACCTGGGACAATTCCAATCATGGGGCATACGTAGCTTCTCTGGGCAACCTTTTCCAGTGTCTCACCATAATTTTCTTCCCTGTGTCTATCTTCCTAAATCCCTCTTTCAGTTTAAAACCACCACTCTGTCAACTCTAGTACTTGGTTAAAAAAATATATGTTTCTCTGCCTTTCTTTTAAATGCCTTTTAAGTATTGAAAGCCTTCTATAAGCTCTCCTTGAAGCTCTCTCTTCTCCAGGCTGAACAACCCCAGCTCCCTCAGACTGGGCTCACCAGAGCATGTTCCAGACCAATGTACAGGGAAGTAACAGCCACAGAGGAAAGGAACTGTTTTACACTAAAATAATTTCAGAGTCTTAGTTCTAGGAAATGCTTTGTTCTACTGTGGCACTGTAAAACCATACAAGAAAAAGAGAGGGGTTCTGTCCCAAATACCTTATTCTAAATAAATGAAAGAAACAAAAAATGAGTGACACAGAAAGAGAAGAACCAGCAGATAACTCTAGTAAGTATGAGAGGAGATGCGAGGTCAGGACACCAGCAGATGACAAGTTGGCTTGATCAATTTTTATTTTTTATTTTTTTCTTAATGAACATCACGAAAATGAAAGCGGGAAGGCAAACAGTGAACGTGTTTATGAAGAACTCTTACCAAATGGCACAGCACACAAGGAAACAGGCATTTATTGAATCTTAAATACAAATGATAAAGAAGCTGACAGTGTAGACCACAGAAAAGTAAAAGTTCTATTTCAGTAGTGAGTAGGAGATGGTTAAAATACTGGCAGAAGCCCCAAATGCCTTAGAAATTAAGACAAATAGCTTACATATGATACAATATGAGAAAGAGAGAGAAAAGATACAGAAAAAGGAATCGCCTGGACAAAAACAGAGGCAAGCAAACTGATCTTTTCAGATTAAGCTTTCTTGAATGTTACAGTTTATTACATATGTGATAAATTTATCATTACCTTATAATGACTGAATCATAGAGTTTTAATTAAGCAAGTACTCTGGAAGAAGAAAGCACATGGTTGCATGTACTTATGCTCCTTCCATTATGAAAAATTCTGAAATCTAATTTTTGTAAACGTGTGCTTTCCTGTGATGAACATTCTCTCTGTCTGACAGAGAAATGGGAAGACAGATGTTTCTGCTTCCAATATCCCCTTGAAACCATCACCTATTTGCATATCATAGTGGAAGTGTTCCCATCTCCACGGGAACAAATGTACTTTAAGAATTCCTTCTGGAAATCCATGTCTCAATTTTTCTTTGTTTTAGCAACATGAAGAATGAGCAGAAGTAGCTTTGGTTTCTTTCATGAATAAGGTAATTCATTCATGTTTTTTGTTATACAATACATGGAAATTTAAAAGTTTCAGTCAATAGCTTGGTCAAGCAACCAAATCTGAACTCTGTTACTAACAACCCAACCTTCTGAAACTGGTGAGTCATATTATAACCAGCAGTACTTGTGGTTCACTTCCCATAAACAAACTCAGATTACATTTTACATCATCTAAAATCAGAAAGCACAAATAAATGTATTTTGCTGATGCATTTAACTTCTTAAACAAGAAACACTGCATCACATAACCAGTTTTCCATGGTTTAGGTAATTAAGCTGTGCCAGGTGTAATGGACACTATTATGCTCTCCTATTACACTGCTGCCTTTAAAAACAGTTTTGATGTCTAGAGGGAAAGAGCGGGACAAAAGTATAGGAAAGTATAAAACTTTATCAGTGGGGTTACACGCAAGTGAATAGCAGTATTTTCAGTAAAAACACTCCAAGCTGGGCAACAGCAAGAAATTTTACAACCTCGTTCAAATTTCAACAGGATGCTTTGGGGTTTTAAACCTAAAAAAAGGCCAGAAAAGCTAAAACAATCAAATCAATTACTTCTCAGTTTTAGTCTTTTATAAACACTTAAAATTTCTTGAAGACTACACAGAAGGTTTTATTTCCAGTGAGTCAAAAGAACCATGTCCAAAATGGGATGGCTTCAGCCACTTTAAAGCCAAATTTGCAAACGTAAAACCTATTCAACCGAGTCAAAAAAAATTTTTCCTCTTCAAATTTTGGAGCAGTGAACAAGCAAAAAGAAACTCTGTTATTCAAATATGTGTGTAGGTCTAAAACATTCTGAATGAAGAACAGCCTACCCAAACTTGGTAGAGACCCTATTTACAGTATTTGTCTTTGCTTCTGAATCCGTCACCAGATAATTATATCACATGGAAAACGGTGTAATACCAAGGGTGAAGCAAGAGTCAGTGTTCCTGCTGACTCTTTCCCTGGTGTGAATGGTTACACCAGTCTTTTTAAAATAAAAAACTGGATCATACTATCTCTTACACTACTTATATTGGAAACTCTCCAAGACACAGTTTTATATGACTTGAAAAAGAGCTTATATTTCCATGTAAGAATTATATGGAAATGCACTTCTCTATTAAAAATTCTAGTGAAATACACATCTATATGTTGAAAAAAGTGAGGACAAGGATGGTAAGCTAATTTTATCTTGTCCAGTTATGCCCCTGTTTAAGCACATTTCATTTTTACAAGCAGGTTCTGTATCTTAGATCTTATTGCCAAAGAAGTTTAGTAATAAGATGGTCAAGTGATCTGGCTCTTAAGAAAGTATTTGGGATCACCTAAGGTATCAGTTTTAGAAGACAAACGTCCTTGCCATAGAAAGGGACTACAGGATGGCACAGCTACCAGCAGTTTCAAAAACTGCAAGTATTCTGTGACCCATGACATTTCTGTTTACATTGCTAAGAAATAATTCTTCACTGACAGGACCATTCACTAGCACAGGCATTAGGTCCTCTCACCAGGAAAAGGGAGATATCATCCAACAAGTTCTTATTTTCTGCCGCAAGGCCCTGCTAAGGGCTGTGGGCATGTCTAACATACTAATGGTGTCTGATTTAAAATATACGGGAGTAACATGGTCAAATTCATGCTGAAAACTGGGAAAAACTGGGTATTCTGGACTCTTCTAAGGAAGCTGGAAGTTCAGTCATTTATAACCTTCCCATACCCAAGACACCTCAGTCACAACAGAATAAATCCATTCAGATGAAGATGCCTTAACACTTGTTAGTGGAAGGCCAGAACCACAGCTACCACACACAGGAATAAGCACACAAAATATGAATAACAACATGGTTACCTGAACCATGGATGCAATAACAGCTAATATATAGGGTCATCAGCACTTAGCAGTAGCATTGTTCACAGGCAAGGCGGATGATTTATGACATTCAAATCAATATATTCACAATTCATAACAACGTCATTCATTCTTCTGAACTAGAGAATGATATTCAGAAAAAGCTCAACTCCTTCTCCCATACTCTGCTGGACACCATGAAGTATTTAATTTCTTGCTTGCCTTTGTGTGTGCAGTGGGGGGACCCAGTTTTTGTTTGACCTGACAGTTGTATCATGCTGTATTTTTCTCTCCCGAAGCCTTTATGTGCAGGTCTTGATGTGAAAGCTTAGCTTTCTGTAGACAACTGTTATTTCAAATTAAAAGCAGCATGAGTTTTTATCAATGCAAAACTTCATATTTAATTTTGTAATTCACAAAATGGATAGTTCTGTAATTCATTCCGTGTCACTTCATAGAGAAGATTATTATTGCAGCATACACCCAAAGTCATTTTTCTCATCAACAAAATGTTGTTTGCAGCAGCCACACATCAATGAAACTTCTTCAAGCCTATGACTGTTGCTTTTTCATAATTATATTTTCTAATCCTCCTTTGCACAGAAGAGCTCAGTTCTCTTCCTGGTACAATGCATTAGCACCCTCTTCAAATCCATTAGCAGTACCAAGATTCACAGTGTCTCTCCCTCTTCAAAACTGTGTGCTATTAAGCTACCTTAGAGCAGGCTGAAGATTATGAATATTTTAAGTCCACTGTATGTACCAAATCAGAGAAATCAATACTAGTCTTTTACCATACTGGCAATACTCTATGAAACATGGACTTCATTAAGCTTGTGTTACTGGCACAGCAATATACAGTAAATTTGACAGATTTAATACATAATATTATAGTAACAGCATAATTTCTCCAGTCACTTTCAGCCCATAGCACTCAACAGTGGGTGACCTCAGTCTAACTCCCAGCTAAATTGGGCCTAACATCTCAAACATCTTCAGTAAGACAGAACTAATTCATCTAATGAGCTGCTGTTAGGAATACCAAAGATATTATCAAAACAAATAGTGGTATGTTTCAAAGCACTTCATAGAGTCCTAAAGAGGACTGACTTATACTGCAGCCATTTTTTTATTCTCTTTTGTTCCATTGTTCCAGAAAAACATCTATTTTGAAACATCTGAGGCATTACTGAGGTAGTAATCAAACATTTATCCTGAACATCAATTTATTAACATTCATCCTATTACAAGAAAGGCATGGATGTGATGGAGTGTGTCCAGAGAAGGGCCATGAGGATTATCAGAGGGCTGGAGCACTTTTGCTATGAAGAGAGACTGAGAGAGTTGGGGTTATTCAATCTGGAGAAGAGAAGGCTCCAAGGAGACCTTATTGTAGCCTTTCAGTATCTGAAGGGGCCTACAGGAAAGCTGCTGAGGGACTTTTTAGGATGTCAGGTAGTAATAGGAATAAGGAGAATGGATTCAAACTAGAGGAGGGTAGATTTAGATTGGAAGTTAGGAAGAAGTTCTTCACCATGAGGGTGGTGAGACACCGGAAGAGGTTGCCCAGAGAGGTGGTGGAAGCCCCATCCCTGGAAGTTTTTAAGGCCAGGCTGGACAGAGCTCTGAGCAACCTGATCTATGGGAGGTGTCCCTGCCCATGGCATGGGGGGGTTGGGACCAGGTGATCTTAAAGATCCCTTCCAACCCTGAAAATTCTACGATTCTCTGATTTAGCCTTTTGAATTAGTAGTAAAATCTGCAGTTGAAATGAACAGGGCAATCTTGGTTTGCCCCCTTGTCAAGAACACGTCCAAAACAACACTAACAATCACATCTAGCCCAAGTGCAGAAGATGCAGGTGACCTCAGTTAATTGCCAGATCCCACAGGCTCCTCCAGCAACAAATTCCATAGCTTCTTCAGCAAGAAGGGCCCTCTTCTAGAGATTTTTCCATGTCAGAAGATCATCTGGGTTTACGTATGGGGTTTAGAAATTCCCTAGGTGGCCTATGGAGCCTCTATGTTTGAATCTGGGAGCTTTGAATAAGTAAAATACATGGAACAACAGACCAGTATTTAATGCTAATCTAACATGTAGCCCCACAATAAGTTTGGGGTGTTCTGCTTGGCAGTTAGGAAATTCACAGTGTGAAAGAGTGCTGATGGATCCACAGAAGCCTCCTTAAACTTTCATATGAGCAACACAGGGTATGTGAGCAGAACATAGTATCCAAACATATGTCACACCATGAGTTTGTCCTGTGCTTTTTATCCTCTCCACTCCAAAAGCAAGGCAAGTTTTGTTTCACCAGTTTTTCCAGCATGAGCTAGCCTTTATTTTTATTAATTCTTTTACTACTTTTACTATTTCAAAAGCCACATTTCATCATTTCCCTGCAGCATCTGGGAAATGCTTCTAAAAGCTTTTAACAGCAATAACAAAAAAACCTTCGACCAATAAGTTCCTCTACATTAAATGTTTAAGCAAGATAACTCACCCTCAGATACATAAACTTCTGAGTGGTCGTCTTTTCTTCCTAGTTTAATAGCTGACATACTCAAAGCAAATTAAGGGTAAACAATTTACCATCATTAGAATGTCTTCCTCAGACTGAATTTGAACCCTTCAGGTTTCCAGCAGTTTGCAATATCCATTAAGCTACAGTTACGGGTCTGGCATGCCTTAGGTTCCTACAAACATCAATGCTTCTACACAAGATGACTGTTATCAAAACAGATGCTGACATACCAAAACCAGCAGGAATTCTTCAACTAAGAATAGCCAAATCCTCTCTCATAGGAAAGCTGCCCTTCTTCAGACATCTGCATCCTTCTTTGGACCACAACCATGTAGACTGCTCATGAAATAAATCAGTTATTTATTCATTCCTTTCCTTTAGATAGGAAAGTAATCTATGTCATATTTTAAATAATATTAGTAGATGCATATGACATAAAAGTAAGCACTTTTGTAGCCCTGTATGAAGTTCCTGTCCTGTCACCAGCAAATTTGCAATCTACTAGTGAGGAAAATAAACCGCAGGGTAAAGACATAAACCACAAAACAAATTAATAGAATAGAAATATGATGTCATGTTTTAGGGGATGTAATCACTCTTCCATTAAATTTCATTTCCCCAAATTCTGAGCAGTGGATGCAGGGAGTTTCTATTTATCACCTCTAATTTACTATTACAAATGTGCACATGACTTAGCGGTATCTGCTGAGAAAAAAGAGAGAACTTATGCAACTAATCAGTAGTGCAGTTCCCAATAATCAGCCAGATTAGCCACCATCAAAGTACAGAAACTAGAACTTATCAAACTCCATGCTTTCCTCTCCTTCCCCTTTTGCAAGGCCAGAGTGAGAAAGCAGCCACAGCAGGAGACATTAATCTTACTAGTTAGTAACAATAACTGTGCATAAATAACCCCTCTTTCCCATCCTCTCAGTACAAGGAAGACAAACTCGATAGAAATTCCTGTTATTAAAGCCACGACATAGTTTACAAAAATAAAACAATGGAAGAGTTGGAAGCAGCACGGAACAATTTAGTGGTGACCTACAGTGGAAGCTATCAAAGCTGCTTAGTAGCTGATCTGGTAATCAGGCAACAAAGTTTGCCCCCCCTCCCCTCCCCACCTCCGGCAAAAAAAAAAATCTCATCTCCTTTATATCCAGGTACTGCAAGCATTCATACAAAATCTGGTAACACACAACTGTTAGAAGATATGCACAGTGTCTTTATAGCTTTTGTGTGTTTACCCAGAATATGTATTTGCTTTCACACGCAGCTGTATCTTCATCTCAGAAAAGCAGTTGCTATTTTTATGGCTTTATAATCTTTTGTGCCTCTTACTGACAACCTTCATGTGTGTTATGAATAAAAGATTCACTTAATGGGGTTGATAATCTACAGACCATCACTGTAATAATTCATAACTTGCAGAAATTCAACAGGAATCAAGACAATTAGCCTAGAATTGAGTTTGGTCTGTAGAACTTCAACAAAGACTGTGTTTCACAGGATTGCAGTATCATGAATGCTTGACTCCTTTCCTTTGAGGATGAAACATTCTCTAAATAAATACTGGTTAATCAAGCCTTCCTCCGTTGCAGTAAGACTGGAAAATACATCCCCATTCTACAAAGAGGGAAGAACGATGCCTGAGTCAGTCTTCCAGTATATTAGGAATAAAAGAGAAAGGCTTTTCAGAGGAGGTACACAGAATTACCCTCATGTACCTAAAGTTGCTGAACTGCCCAGTTATCCCTCAACACACTTTTTACACCTGGTTGGCCAGGTGAATCCACAATGTGTTGTACTGTTGAAACAAACCTCGTGAGTGCATTCACTTCTTTTCTGGCCTATTTCACTACGAGCTTCACAAAGCAGGAACCACCTGTTTGTTTGGGTTCCTGGTATGCAGGCCAAGGAGCTATGGCTCATCTGAGCATTTTCACAGCCTTCTTCTGAAACAAATCAACAGCATGAACAAAGCCCAAATCTGACAGAAATCATTGTCATGTGATTGCTTAACAGGATTTAGAAGTCCTTTGTATTCTAAGCACAAGTCACACAGGCTGCCACTCAACTGCCTAAGCACAGGTGTCTCGTGCTATTTTAGATGTCATACAAAGTGCTAGTTTTAGGTGTCATACAGTATCTTACCTGGCTCTTACTTACCTCTCCCAGACAGCATGCCTATCCCACACATCAAGTGTTGCCTTTCAGAGACCCATGCAGACGGCCAAGATACCCTTGGACATATAAAATGTCAGTCTCAATCATGGTTAGGCAACAGAGACTGCTGGAATATTTGCTACAGAAATTCATTAAAAAACTGTGAGGAGAGATCCTACAGAGTCTCTTCTAGTAGTGTACAGATAACTTCCATTTCTCAATTTCCCTCTTTTGGGTGCAAATCATTATTTCAGCCTCACTTGTTAAGTCCTTTGAAAGATAAAAGAACCAAGTAAACATTAGAGACGTTTTTTCCTCCAGATTTTACTTTCAGTAGACCTTGGTCGAGGTAGCCCAGAAGTTTTGTATCTATTCCCACTTTCAGAATCCAAAGGCAGAAAGACATCAAGGTGCAGATCTTCTGCAAGTAATTAGACACCCCATCACTCTCAGTTCCACACTCTGGAAGTGAGCCCCACTGAAGTACTAGTTATTGGCCACCCACTGTGATGACAAATGAGTTGTAGACATGCTGCAAGTCTGATCAGGGTTAAAAATAAACACTTGCTTTCAGAGTATTACTTAGAACACCTGACTGAACAGATTAACAGTGCATGGCCCTACAAGTAATTATATTGCAAAAATGACAGGACAGGAGGCTGTGGTCTGGGGGTGGGACTGTGCAGCTGTGGCTGGAATGCCTCAAGTTTGAATCTCCTCTTCAAATTACTTAAGCTTTGAGCATACCTGAGAAAGTCTGGCCCCTGGTTCTTGAAAAAACAAAACAAAAAGGCAAAACAAACAAAGCAAACAAGCAAAAATAACAAAAAAAAATTCCAAGCAAACTAGCAAATTATGAAACAAACAAATAGAAAATTGTAAGTGTGACTGCAGCAAAAAACATGAAAGCATTACCAATTGGTATTTCTAATGAAAAGGAACACTGTGACCATCAGCATCCCGCATGAAAACAGTCTGGTAAAAGGGCAATTAATAAAACAAATAGTCTCATGCTCCTTTCCCTCTCTGCCTCCTATCCCCATATAATTCTCTCATACAAAGTAAAAACCAAGAAAGCAGGAAATATTTAGTGAAGAAGGTAAGTCTTACAACACAGATGAAGTTTTTAGATTATCATCCTTTTGCACAAATTAAAGATGGTAAACATTGAAGGAAATTCAAACTGCCTTCCTGTGCCGTTTGAACTTAATTGACACCAATGAATGTAACTGTGCAGATACAATATAGGTGGATTAGTTTTCAGCAGGTTTATTAGCAGCATGCCTCAGTTATCAACAAGGTGAATCAATAAGCATGAAGTACACTGGGCTGCTTATGTGTGACTAATACAGAAAAAGTTCTGTTGCATTCAGAGCCAAGGAATGTCATGCTGTTGCACAGGTCTTCCAACTCTATGTCCTACATAAGTGCCAAAAACATCCACTCCTTGCAAAATGGGTGACTTATTCAAAAACAGTTCATTAATAAGCAAATTCCCATATTACAGGGGGAGCATCCAAAGCAGAGCTAAGGGTTCCAACGCCTTTGCCAACAAACCCTGTAGCAAACAGGAGTTTCACTCATTAATTTCAGTAGCTTTGTTTCAAGTTCTTAATAATGAGAGGGCTTACTCTATCTTCAATTAAGACACACGTCACTTCAGTCATTGTGGTCTGGCTAAATGGGTAATAGCAATAATGCCTTAGTGTGGTAGCTCACCCACTCATTTCACACCAGCAATAAGAAACAATCCATTTTTGCTAGTCCAGAAAGCAACCACAAGATAATTCTCTGGAACCTGCCAAGCACATGTGATTTGATCTTAGAATTGGTCCTAAAGGTGCAATGACAGTGACATTCAATAATTACTTTGTACATCAGTCACAAACTTTAACAATTATTAAAATGAGGTAAGTCTAGACCAGCACCCATTTCAACATTTTATATAACCAAGTACAGTGCCCTAGTTTTCACTCAGCTCTGGTCCTGTATGCAGTATTTCAATAAGAGATTCATCCTTGCAGAGCTTTCATTAGCAGGTCTTCCACAGAATGAAAAGCTCCACTGAGATGCTCAGAAACACTACCATCAGCCCTTGGATAGTATTTTCCTTGCAGTCCAGCTACAGTGAGTGGAGGATGGAGAGGTGTGTTCCTTCAGGCTTTGCAGACAAATGCTAAGCAAAAGCATAGCATGTCTCTCCTGGCCACAGCAACAGGACATGAGGATATGGCATGAAGATGCATCGGAACAAACTGAGACTGGACATTTGGAAAGGTTCCCTACTAAGAGGGTGGGTTTTTTCATTTGCTTTTGGTACATGCTAAAATAAAGGAAGCAATCATTTACTCCAAGACTGTAGCAAAGAGAGGATAAGTGTATCCTAAAATTTGTCCTTTGTTGGTTGCAGCTCCTTCACCTTACTGTAAAAGTATGCTGCAGTTGCTAAAAATGAGACAGGTTTATAAATACTCCTTGGCACTAAATGTGAGCACTGTACACTGCAAACAAAAGCTGAAACAAGCTACAGGCATCCCCAAGTTACAAGAGATGTTTCCAAATAACATTTATTTCCTTCTTCCAAAGAGTAAGGTATTTTCTGTAGCGTTCTTTACAAGTACATAGGCAGTGGCAGCCAAGCATAACCAAAAGCTGACATCATCTTCTTGAAGAAGAGCTTTAATGCTGAATTCAGAAATCAGTCAGTCTTCCTCTCTCTCATCTTGTGATGTCATTACAGCTGGGCCAAAATTTGTACACATTAAGGGACATACACACATTCTTGAGCATCACAAACCAGATTAGCAGTCCCTCAGGTGAAGCAGCTAAGCAAAACCAAACCTCTTGGGACTACTTATTCCTCCTCCTCTTTTTTGGTTTTTAATTTTAAATGATACCAAACTCTGAAAAAAAGCATAAACTCCATATACATTTTAGTTATAATTCTAGTTGCTTTGACCTTTATTATAGCTCTAGCAAGCAATTCAAAAAAGAACCTGTGCAAGGAAAATTTGAGAATAAGTTCTCCTGACTTCAGTAAAGACAAAAGTCAAAAGGTCAGAATCATGAAGAAGAATCCTGACTAATAATTAACATTTTTTCTTTTGTTTTTTTACCATTTTAACTCTCTTTCAGCCTCTACTGAGATAATGTTTCTTTAACTAAAGTTGGAACTTTCTGTTATGATAACAGCAATGTAAGATTTATTTTTTTTTTGACTGTTCAATTCCTAGTTTGTGAAAACAGCCATTTTTAATTAAGACTTTTATTATTTTTATCACACAAGGGTCAAAAAGATCATATGTACCCAACCGTCAAACCAAGGGCATATGGACTGCCCTTCACTAGCACAGGAAGACATCCTCAGAATACCTCATCAAGTCTAACAGGTAACCATGTTTTAAGCAAACCTAATCTGGGACAGAGTGTCTATTACCACTTGCCTGGAAAGAAATGCTTGTCACGCAGACCCCTGTTATTCCCCATGCAATTGTCCTTTCAAGACTCTGGCAACAAAAAGCCTTTTGAATACCCATAGCATCACATATTCTAGACACAGACCTATCTTGTTTCACTCCTTAAATAGGAGCCTCTTATCGTCTCCATCACACACCTCCCTGCTTTACCTCTGGCATCTCCTGGGCTGGCAGCACAATGCCACAACACTCGACAGGCAGGCAGCTGGATGCAGCTGCATGGCTCACAGAGCAGTTATGGCTGGTGTGGGCTTTCCAATGAGAACAAGACACTGTACCAGGGAACACAAGCCTCCTAAGGGCACTCTGCACACTCAGAGAGCCTTGATGAAAAGCAGACCCTTCCTGGCTGCAGCCCTGTTGTGTCACCTAATCCAGAGCAGGAGGACAGGGAGAAAAGGATGAGACAGAGAAAGATCTCTTCCAGCCACATGAGCTGACATATAGAGCTTCACATGGCAGGGAAGAAAAATCCTGAGAGGCCTGTGCATGGTTCCATCAGCCACATGGAAATGTGCAGGGTAGGTGAGGAATGCTGCACCTCTCTGCTGCAGATACCTCAGCGGGCAGTGTGAAATGCTCCCTCGGCATGCCGCGCATTCCGGTTTTCCTCCTCTTGCCAAATCTGTGCCCACCAGCTTTTAAATTCTGCTAATTTTCCATGCGTTTAATATTAACACGCAGATGCTGACCGCACAACTTGTAAGTTTAGGGTTGGTTTTAAAAGATAAAAAAGGTAAGAATGAGTAAACACGTGCATTAATTTCTGTAGAAAAGCTAACAAGTTAAACTGTGCTTTGACTTAATTGTTATGACTCAGGCTTGCACTCACTTCACAGACCTGACAAGAAAACAAAGTCACTTTTTTAATGAATGAATTGAAATTCTTCCATCACTGCAGTGAGCTCATTAATTGTTTCAAAACCATGCACAGAGAAAAGGCCAGAACCTTTCAGAAGATTGTGTTCTTTTTCTTCATGAATATAGCAAAAAACCCACAGCAACTACAAACAGCCACAAACTCAAGTTTAGCCTCCTTATATTTGTGCACGTCAGGCTTGCAAAAAGGTTGACATGTAGACGCAAAAACTAAGATATATTTAGACATTATTCCCAAACAAAAAATCTGTATATCCATGCTTTTAATCTAGTTGCTGAGTTTGCACCTATCTACATATACTAGGTACGTGCAACATCCACATGTAACTTAAGACTGCCCCAACCTTGCCAAGTGGCTACAAAATTCCACTAACCTTGTAAACGGCAGCCTAGCACTATCAGAAAATACTGTGAAAGGAAAAATTATGGAAAGACATTATGCTCCACCTGTTAATAAAGACTTGTAGTAACAACTGTCTCCCATGTGTTCTGATTGTGCTGTAAAGAAATTGGAATCATATTCTGGTACACCAAGCCTCATCAAAAACATTGATTCTGAAAATGACAGATAATGTTGTCTTGCCTGTGATGTAGTAAATGTTAAAAATTTTAAGTACCTTAAAATGTCTGATAAACAGTATACAGCTCACACATGCTCAGACAGTAGGCTGGTTAATATTTTATAGTTTATCTGATAAAGTTAACAAAAGAATTTAAGTCAGAATGGAAGCATACACTGAATATTTCATCACTTCCTTAATTGCAGAATACAGACAAGACAATTTTTTCCCTCTGGGAAAAATAAATGTTAAAAGTTATTGCTGATGGGAATCAGTTTGGCAATTAGGTTAAATCCAACTGAAACCAACCAGAATCAGAGTGCTGAAAACATCACAGAGCTAAAACATACTCAGATGACTCTATTAATTTACATGATGAAGCAGAAACGTTGATAGGAAAACTTGTATAACTCAGCAAGCTGAGGTTACATTAACACAGAAGAAAACACTGCTTTATGCTTTTCCTTACAGTTAATTTGCAGTCTTCAGAAGCTGCTATTCTTTTGCACAGCAGACAATATGATATACCTAAGGCTTTTCATTCTGACTTCTGATTTAGAGGTTGTGCTGCAGACCTTACCCTTGAAGCCAAGTGCAAATTAGCTTTAAATCAATGAAGCTGATTAAAGCTTCATTGTGGCGGAGCCCTTTAATAGAAGGAGAAGAGGGGGATGGGTAAGACCCACTTGAACATGGCAAAAGAGCTGCCTCTCAACTTGGAATATATGTAATGCTTTTCAGCTCCACTTTACCCACACAAAACCATGAAGGATTTAAAGCCATTTACCTGCTGACAGGATGAAACCAAAGTCCCAGATCAGTGAGAAAGGCCAAGAATCAGATGTATGCGTCTTTGCAAGCAGAAAGTAAAGGTTTCTTTCAAAAAACAAAGGTGAGGAGAGAAGAGGACAAAGGCAAGGAGATAGACACTAATATACCTCTCTAGGAGGAAACTAGGGAACAAACTTCCCACTCTGCTGTAGCATCATTTTTTGTTTAGATTTGGTTTTGGTGATGGTAGTGCTGTTTTTTTAAAATAAAAAAGAAATAAGCTGTAGGCAAGTCACAGTGCTATGAAAGAACGTAGCTCTTTCATGGAGTTCCATTCTCAAAACAAGCCACTTGTCTCCAGGGTTTCCTTTTTACTTGGAATGCAGACAACCTGCCAGATTCACCTTTAAAAAACAATAACAGAACCAAGTAAGAACAGAGGAAGATCCTTACACTGCTCTGAATACCACTGTGGGAATACACATTGCATAAATACTGGGATTGGTCTCCTTTTTTTTCTTACCTTTATATTTAGTACACGTCAAGCATGCATAGCTTCAACAAGAAGAATGATTGATTTTTTTCCCCCCATAATTATTTGGGAACCTTCACAAAACATTAAAATACAAAACAAAAAAATATCATACTCCAAAATCCTGAAATTTACTTCTCTCACTGAGCATACAGTGCTCAATATATTGCTAAATTAATACTTGGAGCACTGCGAAAAATTCCATCCCACTCTCCCTTTTGAAATCTTAGCCTTGAAGACTAATTCCTCCCATGATGACAACTCAGCCACCCTGAGTCCCTCAGTCCCACATTTTACCTCCAGACATAAAAGACAAGAATACTGAAATTCCTAGGAATATAAAATGCTGCAAAGGGGAAATCAGTCTGCAAGATCTTTAAAAGTTAAAAAAAATACAAGTAGCAAAAATCATACTTAAGATAAACAACTGAATATTAGAACAGACAATCAGCAATACAGCACAGTGTTTGACAAATAGATGTTTGAATGAATGACCTGAAGAAATGAACTGATGTGAGGAGAGTGATTCTCAGTAGCGTGCTTGGTATGCAAAAGTTAACCTCTAAATTAGCATTACGTGGCTTACCCTCATCTATTTATTATAGAACCATTCTAAGCAGATCTCATTTTAGCACTAGCACCATAAGTAACTTCATGTAAGTCACAATAGATGGTAGTGTGTTGTTACAGAATATGAAAAACATCCCATGAAGATTCATTCACCCAGACCTTATTTTTTTGGAAGGTAAAACAAATCCCATAGATAAACTTAGACTTCAAGATTAAAAGAAGGATTTCTCTCAGAAAAGATCTTAATACATGGACAATCTAGCAGTTGCAGTGACCAATTCCCTGATGTTACATGTCTTTTGTGTGCAAAAGTCCTAAGAGAAGATTGTCGCCCATTTTCATGACTTCTCAAAAACATTTAGGAGCACAAACCAACTCATACAAGAAGTTGACTGTGGAGCATAAACATTCAGGAACTTTGACAGAGGATCATTTTTTAGTGGACTTCAATACGAAGGATGAATACTCACATTGCTTCATTTTGGGCAAATACAGGAAACTGGGCTGCATAAGCTCTCATCTCCCAAGTCAAGGCAGCATTGTCCTGGGTCTCCTCAGATACATCATCAAGCTGACTATGTCCAAGGCAAGGAGCTAAATCTGTACAAAGCTACAACACAGATTATCTCCTTCCTTCCCAGACTAGTAATAAGAGATCTACACTGCATAGGGAAAAGCAAATATTCATTCCTCAATGCACAGAGCTTTCCCTTACCCAGCCTACATATCATCAAGAATGAGAAACAACTTTTCATCAGAAAACTGGCCAAAATTAGATACAGGTTGAATGACAGGAATACAACTTTCAGTAAAAAATAGTACAGATGACCGTAGTCACCTGTATTGTATATAAAGGCCCAAAGGGACCCAGAGCAGATGCATTCATACTATATACTTACAATTTTAAGCACTGGTCAGCAAGTTGGTGGTCTGCTTCTGAAGGTTTACATGTGTTGGTTGCTGTCTTTTTATTATCTGCTATAAAACATCAAGATTTGAAGCAAGGAGATGTATTTGCTGCACCAACATTAAGGCTTGTTATCTCATTTCTCTATTCTTTTAGTGGGCATTTCAAAAACCTCAAACACAAATTTAACATTTCCATGGATTTGGCCAGCAGTAAAAAGCACCTTTAGGAGACATCCTTTTCAGTGGTGGATGTTTCCCCTTTGATGCATTTCACACTTTATATTTTTTTTAAGCATGCTAACATCAGTCACACCAGTGTTCTGTGTGCTAATGTTTCCTGTATCTTTGAAAAACATATAACACAGAATTTGTCACACAATTCTTCCCTAACTGAAATTCACTTCATCTGCTATTCACAGAATGTATTTTACTATTTGAGTAAATTGATTAAGCTTTTTCCATCTTAACAGGAGTCAGATCTGGGGGAATGGGGCTACCTTTCTGTGCATGTTAAAAGGAGGAAGCTGATGAGAGATTAATGGTTTCTGCAGTAATAATTAACTGACACTGACTGTAGAGGTATTATGTATAGTTACTTTTCTTGGCTCTGTGAAAGTACATTAGTTTGAAAATACATGAACAAACAAAACTTTACCATAGAATAGCAGTGGTACTTGCCTACCAAAATTGAAATAGACAACTCTTAAAGCTTTTAAGGCTTCTGAACCAAGGTGAATACCTTATATAGTACTGATAGCAGTAGGTTAGATGTCACGAATTGGCAATTTGCTCTCTTGTACTCCATATAACAGGAAGCATACAAATTTGTAGGAGCCAGTTTTCAGATCAGACCTTAGATCTTCTTGGCATAGGGTTCAGACACATCATTCCACATCTAGCTGCACTCCACAGAAGTCTCAAAAGCAAGCACCACCATTCCTCTATTTCCAGTCTAGGAAAAGCCTCCAGCATGGAGCAGTAGAGCGGGCAGAAGAACTGATACAACCACAGTGGAACAGACATAGTTTTTTGCACTATCCCTACTAACACAAACATGATATGCCACTCAGGGTCTCAGATCCAGCACCCTCCAAATCCCTCTGCATCAGGATGCTGCAGAACATGACCCTTAATGATTACACTGCTGCAGAAAGGACTTGCAGGCCAATGGTTCAATGAACCTCAACACTAAATGTTCTAAATTGAAAAAAAATATCAAGTGCCTATAATTAAAGGAATCCCAGATAATTACAGGAATACATTAAAGACCAAGAAAGGTCAAACATTCACAACCACAGGTAGAACAAGTGGAGTTTTGGAGAGTCTTCAATACTCATAAAGCAGTACTTATCTACTAACAAAATAGACAATGGCTAAAATTATATCCCAGTAGTATTTTCTAGTGTGGAAGGAAACATGATCCAAACACTAAAGTGTACCAAAAAAAGTCTATGTACTTTTCATCCATCAAGAAATACAGACACATTTCCCACTGTTCTGACACACGGAAAGACTTAAAAGGAATGGCTGATTATGATTCTACTATTACAAATCAAACCTCAGTTTTTCATGACCCCAGACAGGATTTGTCTGTAAGAACAGTGTTTTGGGAAATGTTCCCCTACATTATAAAAACATCTTAAGGATGACAAAACTTACTGACTGCAAGACAAAGTAGGAACACCGTCAGCTCCTCTTCACTCTCCCGGTTTACAGATTATGACCCAGATTAAGCACGTTAAAATCACTTTACACTGCAGAAAGCAGCTCTAAAACTAGAATCACCACTTCTTACCTTAACTATACATGACCTGGTTTTCATTCACCTCCTTACATACACAATTTTCCAAACTTAAGAACTCTTAAATCAAGACAAATTAAAAAACTGACATAAAACATGGCATAGTTGGTATAACAGTTAGCATCACCTGTTCAGTATCCACAAAGCTGACAGGAAGATGTAAAGGGACAAGAAAGAACAATGTTTTTCAGTTCATTTGTAATCCTCAACTGATGAAAAATAAATCGGGATTGCTATCTCCTGGAATAAATTTATACTTTGCCTAAGACCGCAGAAGTGCGAATTCAGAAGTCTGCAAGTCTGCTGTGGAATTTCTAAATACAGCCAAAACATAGACCGAAGTTTGTTGCTCTTTTTTTTTTCTGTTTAATTACTTAGGACTGAGTAAGAAGACTGAGGAAGGACCCCAGTAGGCCAAACACATTTATATGTTTGAAAAAATTTCATTTAATAAACCAGGATGATCTGAATTTGGCTCATATTTATGTCTCAGGCAAATGCTCCAGTAAGCAATCTCACTACTTTTATAGCCCAAGCAGTTTTCTCAATATAAAACAAGAAATTAAAGGCAGTTGATGTGTCAAAAACAGGTAAATGGATATAAATCTAATTTGAACACAAGTGAGTTTGCCATTTTTTGCACACAAGGCATTCAGCGCAAGTTTTGTCTCAGGTAGAAATAGTTTAGTTGGAAAATATAGCGACAGCTTCATTTTGCTTTGAAAAGCACAAATTATAAATCTTAACATTAACCAAGTCATTCAGGGGATGTCATATTTGATGACAGTAAAGGGAACAAAAGGAAGCTGATCTTTCTGTTGCCAATAATGTGAAGATGAGAAAAGAAGGAAAGAAGCTAAGGAGTTCAGAGCAGAGAAACCAAAAGGGTGATAATATGAATTGCAACAGGCCCTCTAAAATTTGTTTCTCACACAGTAAGTACAAAAACAACCACTTCTGCAAGAGAGGTCAATCTACCCATGCATTAATCCCCAATCAAGCAGCACTCTCCGAATCAGAATGTGATTGCACATCTCTTGCATTCCACAATGAGGGTTTCTCATTTCTATTACTACCAGCATTTTACATTCATTATGGTCAGGGGGTGAAGTGAGTACTAGGTACTTGCTAGTTTTGAATGCCAGCACTTTCTTGATTACATTAGTAGAGAATTAACATACAGACCCTGCCTTAAAGCAATAGAAATGGGTTTACTTATAACCACTTTGCATGGCTAAAGCTTTCATAGCAATCTTACTTTCTAACCTGGAGGGTTAAAAGGTTAAGAGGTTAAAAAATAGCTGTATAACCTACCAATTGCTACAAAAAAGAGGTCTAAAAGACCAAGCTTTGAGAATTACAATGACACAAGGGCCATCTCTGCTTTTGTATGCATTTCTTTAAAATATACTTGGTGAGCTAGCAACCCCTGGCTTTGAAGGTGGGGCTTTCTGGTTTTGTTTTTTTTAAAGTGGTAATTGGGAAGATCAAAATAAAGGTTACAAAAAACTTGTATTACCTCCAGCTCTACAATAGGCTAGCTCGTGTATTAACTCTTCACAGCAGAAATTGCCACAATCACAAGTTACAATGCGATAGGGTCATGACAATCTGCAAAACTTGAAAAAGGTTGAGGAAAGAACACATTAGGAAATACTGAACACACTGAAAGATGCAACAAGTGGCATAAGCAGTCTTAAGAGAGTTTAAGACCTTGGTACACTTCTTACAGAACTTACTTTGCCATTTACATCATAAATGTACCTCAAGCCCCCAGTTCAGGAATCAAAGTAGTGAATATTTCCATAATGGAGTTTTGCATTAAGTCATCTGTATTGGGAGCATAGATGTCCAATAAATGCACCGAAGGATGAAAAGTAAGGGAAAAGACAGTGACTCTTCCACAAATGTAGCAGTGTTGTATATATTATTAGATGTTATTAACTGCATCAGAGATCATTTGGTTAATCTAATAATTCTTTGGTAGTGCAGTGCATTCTACAACAATGATATAAAGTAACTTCATTGTGTTTAAAAAAAAAAGCCATCTTATAGCTTCAAAGAAAATCCTTCAAAAAAGCTTCAGGATGGCATTGCATTAATGAAGATTTATTAGTTCCAAATTCTAGTTCACTCACATACGGCCAGCTCACACTGTGAGCAGAGCAAAGCTTAGGGGTTTCTAGATCTAAGGAGCAAGGAATGCCTGTCAGAGCTATCAATGTATGGACCAGCAGTTGAGCTGGCCCCATTCTTTGCTGTACATGATCAAAACAATTAGACAATTTTCTGGACAAGAAACTAGTGCTTATTAATCCAAAAACTGTTACTCTAATACCAAACTTCAATAATCACCAAAACTAAAATACATCATCACAGTTTTTCAATTAACTACTACTAAGTGGTACTGTAAGCCAAATACACACTCTGCTGCTAAACAACTCACCTCCTTAGAGAATCAGCACATTCATTAGACTAGGCAGAAACTGAACAATATAGAAATGGCCTCACAAAAACAAACAAAAAATTAAAAAAAAAAATAAAAATAAAAAAGAGAAAACCAAGGGGTTTCACACCATAGTACTATTTCCACACTTGGCAGGTTTTTCTCAGCAGGAGGTTCCACTGAGGTTGACTCAAGCCCGTTTGCTGCTTTGCTCTTGATGTTTTCACTTTGCTCCTACTGATCAGTTTTGCTGTATTTGCTGCAATTTCAAACAATGTTTTCAAAGCAATTAATGAATTCAAAAAAATACAATATGCATATGGTTGCATTAATTCTAGTTAACAATCAAGATCACCACTTATTTTATGTGATCTGTTTAAAAAAAAAGGAGCAGACAAGTCAGGCGACCATTTAGGAGCCAGATTCCACGGCTGTAAAATATTTTGTGGGTTAAGATGACAAGTTAGACAAGCATTTGCCAGGAAAGACATCACTACAGGTGATTTTGCTGGAGAATAGGAAGAATGACTGGATAGCCTAGTGAGGGCACCTCCAGTGACACATTCTAGTGTTCTCTGCTTTTTATCCTCTTTAAAGCTTAGGGACAATAAACCAGTGTTTGCATCTCAGTATATAGCTTATGGCACTAAAAACAGCACTGCAGGATTTTGTGGCAAAGTTTCTTGGGAGAGAAAGCAACAATCTTACTTGGCAGACCATGGCATTCTGAAAACCTTTTCTGAGGTTTTCCACAAAGAAAACTCCTTGCATGAAGAGGAGCAAATCCCCCAAAGACTTGTGACCAGTGGAAGCCCCTTACCTATTCACATGAATGGCTGCAAGATAAAGTTTGCATCAAGTAAAGTAACTAAAAAATGACATCTTGTTTGGTTTTAGCTTTGGTTTGATGGCAGTGCCTTAGCACCTAGGCCAGAATGTTCTCCTCCCCTACTTTAACTGGCCAAAGTGATCTTTGATGCACATTATCTGGCTGTGATCTTGACTGGGATGAGAAGCAATAGCATGGCATTACTGCTATTCCTACCTTATAAAGTGGAAATTCAGCAAACTGTCCAAGGAATTTACAGGGACTTTGATGCTACTGAAACACAATGCCAAAAACGACAAAAAACAGGCTCTGTGAGGAAGGTTCTAACCAACAAAAGAAATGGAAACATCTAGTTGTCAAGTAGTATTATACAGCATTATTTCAGGATTGTGGCATAATAGAAGAATAGGAACAAAGAAATATTAATCTGCTCACAATGGAAGCATTTTGCAGCTTCCATGGAATGACTTTACCACAAGAGTTGTCACTCCAGGGCATTTTACCAATGAAAAGTTCATTAAGAGCAGCTCACACTTAGAGAGTAAGCAGCCAGGGAAAGAAGTTAAACAGACACGAAGTTACATATTTTACAGGAGTTCTGCCCACCTGGAATTTGCCCCTGAGCATTATTTCAAGTTTTTGGACAACCAACCCACCTGGGCATTAATGAAACGGACAACCCAGATCCTGCACATCCCTTCTTCTGAGGGCACTGGGGAACCATTAACATCCAAGACATATGGGGGCTCATTAAACAGCACGATGCAAAAAAAAAAAAAAAAAAAAAAAAAAAAAAAAAAAAAAAACGCACCATCGTTTATAATGTAGAACTCCCTCCAAAATTAGCTTACACACTGATATAAATTGGTTTTCTTTGTGGTCTAAAATTGACTTGCAGTTCACTACTTAGTCAGAAAATAGCTACTGAAAAGCCCTGGCCTCAGAGCTTTTGGGCTGTGGACTCCTTTCATCGTGTAAACAAATGCTTCAGATTTAAAGCTTTCCCATAATTGTTATGCTAACCTTGGAGTGAAACCTCTCCATTTGCATTTGAAGGAGCTAAATATTAGGCAGGAAAGAAAGTGGTCTTTTTAAAAGCATGAGAAAATGTTCCTTCTTTTTGGTCCTCAACCATCTGGGCAGACCCTGCTCCTCTCTCTCTCTCTGGCAAAGGCAGAGAGAAGGAAAAGGGGCACGGATGGCGGTAATCTTGCTGAAAGAGAATTAAGGAATTTCTTCAAAACATGAATGAATGAGACTTCCTAGAGGGGAGGGGAGTCCATGTTCCGAGGAGATGTAAGAGGCTGTAGGCAGGGGAGAGGGAACAGGGACACAAATACAGTGAGCTAGTGAGTAATGTAAGAAGCACCTACCTTTTATTTTGTTTTTCTCTCAACACGTTCTGGAACCCAAAGCCAGATTTCTTTAGAGACTGTGCATGTGGACCCGCAGACAATGGGATGTTAATGTTTCCTCTTTCACCCTTCTGAAGCTAAGTGGAGTATTTGGTATTTGACTGCATAATTATATGCGCACATGTATATAGGTGAGTAAGCATAACAATGTCAAAAACCAAAAAACAGAAACAGCTGTGGATTTCAGCTGGGGAATTTCATCAAGTATTTCAGCAAAGGCAGATAGGACAACACTGGAATGAGAAACCCAGAGTTCTGAGATTTCTAATAATATGGTTTGAATGAAAATTTTCTCGGAATTGCTTTTATTTTCAAACAGCTCTATGGCGGGGGCTGTCTCTGTCATTGCATAGGTCAAGACATTACTCCACTAGTCTGTTTAGAGTTAAAGCTCTAATCAGTAGAGTAAATATTTGATATTACCACAGTAAACATGTAATAAGGAAAAACAAGACTGACAACCTTCTTAAAAATAATCTAGGCCAAATTATCTGCTGGCACAACTCTGTTCTTGAAGTCATGCCAGCAGGGAGTTTGGTGTTACATTTTGAGCTGCTAGAGGAAGTTATCACAACACACTCTCATAACAAAAACAAACAGAAATAATTAATTGTACTGGAAGGAAATGGAACAAAGATTACTAGACTACCACCAGCCAGAACAACAGTTTGTTAGCTATGTTACTGGTTTCTCTCTCTTTTCCACCCACTTCCTTGCAGAGCAATTGATCAACTTTCTCATTACTATTTTCTCCTAGTATCAGGAACAAACTGACAGTCGAAACACCAAGTGAGATTCGCCGCACCTTGATCACATATAAAATGAGAAATAGACAGGATTCCCTTGAGATTTCCTTTTCATATTAACATTCAGGACTTTATTCGAGTCAAATTTCTGGAGGAAGGACAGATATGAAATACTGCTTGCCCATTTTACTCTGGGATGAAGTAAATTCTGTGTTTCATTCCTGGGCTGCACAGTACCAAACAACAGATCTAACTACCAGCAGGACTCCACAGAAGCTTCCCAAAACTACCAGGAATCTTTGTAAATATAGATATGAGTTAAGCCCAAAAGGAAATCAAGAGTCACCAAAACAGTAGCCTTGCATTCAGAAGCATGATCTTTGCACTTGACTACACGAAGTGAAGTTAATCCCATGAAGGCCACAGTATATGGTGGGCTTTAAACTCATTTCACTTCTTACTAGAGAGGTCAAACAAGATACAGAAAGCAAGTAAGGTGGAGCCTTGCCTTCATCTGTGCAAGTATAGATTGTGTACTTGAAGTCTCTCACAAAACTTCAATCAGCAGGAGGGTAAACAGATGTGATGAAAACTAAGAACCATAACATATACCCTAAACAAAAATTTAAGACCTGTTCACTAGGCTGTGGGACAAGTTCACTTTGTTTACAAAAAGTAAACTATTTCCTTGTCTCCCTCCCACTAAACAGAACATCAAAAGGGACAAAAAGACACTGGGTTGGATTTAACTGCCATGTATGCTTTCCTTTCTGACATGCTTGAAGAGGGTGCACAAGTAGCTCGAAACTTCCTTACTGCAGGATAGACTATAATACTTTTAACATTTTGCATTGCATATGTTAGACTCTAGCAGCAAATTTTACAATTTATGAGAAATTATATTTAAACACTCATTTTCTGTATTTATTTCATTCTGAGAGCAATATGAACATGTAGAAATACAGTTTGCATTTATATAGATTACATTGCTTGTACTAAAGAATATAAATGCACTCAAGCTACTTGTTTGGTTGGTTTTTTTTTCTAAATTGTACTCTCTATTAGCTGAAAATCTCCCATTTTCTTGGCTAGGGCAGGGATCTAAGTCAGCTCTTTCTCACTCTTTTTTCACCAGCCTACTGCCAGTGGAAGCAGAGGGGGGAGGGAAGCAATAAAAGAACCAGTTGAGATCTAACATATGCTAAAACATAATTCTGTTACACCTGAACTAATGGGGATGGAACTAATGGGGATGACATGAGCTTTCTTTTCTATACAAAAGGTATGTTTCTCTCAGACTGACACAAATTCTAACAAAACTTCTGAAAAAGCTAACAAGTATTATCAATTTTTCCCAGTAGCCTAAAACACAGTTATAAATAATTCAAGTATTTATCAGCCAAATGATGGAGGTTTTGATTCTCAAACTGTTAAACAATGAAAAGCCCAAGGAGGAGGAAGCCAATAACACACTTCCCATCATTTGTTCTCTATTCCCACTTTTTTCCAGCTTTGCTCCTGACAGTTCTTGCCAGTTCTAGGTCGCAGTGCTGGCATGTTCACTGCCCCACCTGGTCATTAATAAAGCCTTTGCTGAATTTGTTGTTGTTCTGTTCCAGAGAAAATGGCAATTCTTTATTTCCTGCACCAAATACAGCAGAATACTCTCCTGTTGGATGTAATGTAATGAACTCATGGCTACACAAATAGAGAAACTGTGGTCACTGGCCAAAAAGCAAGGCCATTGGCTCTAAAACCAGATGCTTCCACAGTAGCTCTGGCAGTCAGCATGATAGTTGCTTTATACTGTCCTCTTTGTGTCCACCAGGCTCACCCCATCACAGCAGAGCTCTGGCCAGAGCCCAGCCTCCCCAGTGGCAGGGAGCTGGTCTTCAGGCCCTTAACTATTCTATCCTCCACATCCAGGGATAGTTCTTTCCCAGATGCACTAGCCAGCTGCTCACAAACACAACAGATGCTCAGTTTGACTGGTTTTAACCCAAAAGATATCATTAGTGGCAGTTAAACATAAACACCAAAGCACCAAATTTTTAACAAGAGAGTTGAACACAACCACACTCAGATAAACACTGAGTGCACGGGAGTATGTATGTTCGTAACCTGAATCTGCAACAAGCTTAAAGTTATCTGATTTTCCAAACTGTCTCACCCTCTTTCTCCCAATATCAACAGAAGGATCATCTCCCCCAGGGGAAAAAACAAAATGAAACAAAGCAAAAAACACTTGATATAATATACTAATTTTGCTAACAAAGAGTCAGAGAACATTATGCCTTCTCAGGGACTGATTTCTTTTCAGAGCACCAGTTATACAGCAAACACATGCAGCTATTTGGACAAATTTTGAAATCCACTATCATGTGCTTTCCCCCACAGCCTTTTGTTTTCTTTCTCAGCATGTTGTACAGTTGCAGCATGACATCTTACAGGATTTCATTAGTGTATAGAGTTAGGTTATTCTATGAAACACCTGATGAAACAAGGAAAGTCTACTGAAATATGTCAAACATTGCAGCCTTAAGCCTTCAAGCTCTTCATCTTGACACCTAAAACATTCCATTTCCAAAGATGTTGAGCGACTCCATACACTTCTTTTGCAGTCCCAGTTTTAAACAACCAGAGTATAATAGCCCTGCATAGATCCTAATTAAAATGAAGTTAAAAACAGACTTTGGAATTTATTTAGAGTTTTCAGGCAAAATTGTTAAACATGCTTGATGCCAGATGCTCAGTGCAGTGTTACACATCCAATAGGACTTAGTATTTTCAAACTCAAACATTTCTGAAAACAACATGGATACACTTTTGAATTTAAGTCATATATCCATCATGTTTTAGAGAGAGTTCCTACAGGGTTCTTAATATACAGAACAAGTGGCAGATAACAGACAAAATTCTCATTGTTGTAGGTGACAGGCTCTTTTTATCAAGCTCTTTGCAGCTATCGTAAAAGGAATGGGACATAATTACACACACTTGAGGCTTCATTTCCTTCACAAGCACAATTCATTAGTACTCACTAGTAAATATCCTTATACATCTTCAGGAAGACAAACACTGCTTTTGCAGAATGCCTCATCAATGCACCAATTTGTGGTGGCAAAATACACAACAAATAATTTATCAGCATTTATGCAGTCTTTCCATACACTGGGGAAGCCATGAGCTATCCCCCATATTATCTGTTGCTAGCAAGGGCCAACATGACTTCATACAACTTGGTCTGCTCTGTTTCCTGCATATATCTCATTTCAAAACAGTCACGTATCCCCTTGGAATAGAGAGGTAAGATATGAGCATAAGCAATATGACAGCTACCTTGTAACATGGTGCTACTCAAGTGCCATTCAAAATTGTAGGTAAGATGGCAAGACATACATGTCTCCTGGATGTGTAAAGCTGGGAGATGCCATTTGGAAATCAATATGCTCAAGTCCCACAGAGTGGTCCCATTGCTGCCAGCATGGCTGCCTGAAGCACTGCAGTGACAGCCAGGGCAGCCACAGGAAGAGCTTGAAGGAGGCAGCAGCTCCTACCCTTCCCACCCTCCACTGTCAGACAACTATTTGTTGTCTGCAAGTTTGCTGATGACACAAAAGTGGGAGGAGTGGCTGACCCAGCAGAAAGCTGTGCTGCCATTCAGCAAGATCTAGAGAGGCTGGAGAGCTGGGCAGGGAGAAGTTCCGTGAAATACAACAAGGGCAAGGATGGAGTCTTGCATCTGGGAAAGAACAACCCCACGGAGCAGTATTGGTTGGAAACTGACGTGTTAGAGAGTAACTTAGGGAAAAGGGACTTGGGGCTGCAGTGGGACAGAAGGATGACCATGAGCCAGCAATGTGGCCCTGGGAGTTTGGAGTACTGTGTCCAGTTCTGGGCCCCTCAGTTCAAGAAGGACCAGAAACTGCTTGAGAGAGTCCAGTGCAGAGCCACAAATACGATTAAGGGAGTGGAACATCTCCCTTATGAAGAAAGGCTGAGGGACTCTTTAGCTTCGAGGAGAGATGACCTCATTAATGTTTATAAAAGTATAAAGGGCATATGTCAGGAGGACGGAGCCAGGCTCTTCTCAGTGATGTCCAATGATAGGACAAGGTAAAGGAGAATTCTGCATAAACATAAGGAAAAGCTTTTTTACTGTGAGGGTGACAGAACACTGGAACAGGCTGCCCAGTGAGGTTCTGGAGACATTCAAAACCCACCTGGACCCCTTCTTGTGTGATCTACACTAGGTGACCCTGCTCTGGCAGGGGGTTGGACTCTATGATCTTTCAAGGTCCCTTCCAACCCCTAACATTCTCTGAACTATATTGCAATACCCTGTGCAATTGTGTATTTACCACTAGAAGACCAAGCACGGATGCCCATCCAAATGTCCTTTTTTTGCTTGTTTGGGCTTCTTGCTTGTTTTTTTAAAAAATAAAACCCCAAAGTCTGTTACTGAGTTTCCTTTTTCTTTGGACAAAGCATTTTACCCACTTCTCTTCACATCTAGACTATATGTTCTTTGGAGCAGAAATCTTTCTATATGACATTTCCCACAAGGGACTTTACAGTGAGCATCCCAGGGAGCCATCTCTGAAATACTGCGTTAGTTTCTCTGCCTGCTGCAGACTTCGTACATGAAAATAGGTGACTCAGTAAAGCCATCCATACCTCCTCTGAACACTTTGAATGAACAGAGTAACATGGTGCACATTGTTCCATTAGTAATAGAATTCATAAAGATTACTTGTTTTCTGATGCTTCTTAGAGACCTGTAAAACTCAGTTGATAAAATCCCATTTTTATTAACTTTTCACTCCATAGTTCCTCTTCTACAGCCTTTTCTAAAGCTTCTAACCAGACTTTCATGAGGTTACTAACAAGTTTCTGCTTTTTAGACTGTGTTGCCAAGCTGCAACCAAGTAAGATTTCAGGGATACATCCTATCATTCCATGCATTCTCTGATTTTTTTTCCAGAGGGCAGAGACCTCTCCAAAATCCTGTCCACATGTAAAATGTAGGTACCACCTCTCTCCCTCACACAAGACCAGAGAGAACATCAACTATTTGGGACTAATTTTATTTCATCTTTTTACCCATTCCTCTAAGTTTCCTTTTAAAGTCTGTAAAGTTTTGCAACATCACCATGCTTATAGAAACAGCAGCTATCTAATCCTCTCAGTTCATTCATAAATTCCAAAGTACCCTGCACATAGCAAAAACCTTTTTGTGGATAATCTGATGTACTTATCATTGCATTAGCCATATTTAAGAACCTATAAGCAAATTATGTTTTGCATCATACCCGTGAAGACAAATATAGTAATAGAAGCAGGTACCTTTCCAACCAGATGGAAATTTGCTAATGCAATAGGAAGTTGCTTATTAAATACAATGAACTTCTGGTGCCAGGAAATACAAACTGCACACACCGTCAGGTGAAGGGAAAATGTCTCCTCTAATGATGCTACAGACAGATTTCTGCTGAGTAAAAACTGCTAATACTTAAGACTCTCCTATCTGTTACTGTTACTTTTTAGGTTTATTTAAAAAAACAAACAAACAAACAAAAAAAACCAACAAACCAGCCAAACAAACAAAAACAAACCAAAAAACCCATCACAATACACTGCTAAATAAGAGGCTGTTGTCATGTGTTTGTAAGTGAAGAAGAATCTGTCAGGCAAGTCCTGACTTCCAGAAAATCTTGGAATGCAAAACGTATCCTTTAAAGTACTTAACTCTAGCTCTTTTCTGAGACATGCTGTACCAGTACTTTTAAAAAGCAACATCTAGAACTAGAAAATGGTGTTTTCACCTGATTTGTGAGAAACTACACAAAGAATAATGTGTGAGCTGCAAACAAGCAGAACAAGAGAATTAGCACTTATCCATATGAGAAGAAAATTTCTTCCATTAGACATAATTGAAGAACAGCCTATCTTGTTGGTTACTTCTGTGCACAGTTCACTGGTCACTGAACAGTTACTGAAAAGCTCCAGCTCATCATGCCTTGCAAGGACAAGTAAGCACCAAGCCTATATATGGGTAAATGAGCAGACTCCATAAGGGAGTCAGGAAAGAATTTCAGAAAGTTTTTAAAGAGTGGTGAATGTCCCAGTCACATTTGAGTTATTACATCATGCCATTCAACTAGGAGATGCAATTTTGATGCGGTTCCCACAAAGGAATCCACTCTCTAGAATACAGGTTAGGATTTCTGAAGATTACTTTTTAAATCACCCACAGCTGCCACCCATCCAGAAAAAAACTTCCAGAAAAAAAGCCTTCTTTTCTGCTCATATTAGGCTTACAGTTATCATGGTAAAACTCACCACAAAAAAATAAAATTTCACCTTCACCCATAATGCACATCAGCTGCAAAATTAACTGAACACAACAAAGCTGTAGAAAATTCATGTATAGAAAGTACATGGATGTGTAGAAAGTGTATGGAGATTATCTGGGAGAGCATCTGAAGAACTGTTCTGCCACAGAGAGGCACTGAGAGGGTTAAGTAATTCCTGTTAAAATGGTCCTCTCAGGTCCCCAGATAAAGGGCACTATGAAGTACAAATAGATGTTCCACAATTAAGGCTAAACCAGTAGTCTTTTCTTAATGAGTACTTGGCAATTTTCTAATTCTCTTCCACCTTGACTGCTTTGTTTCAGAAGTGCTCTAAACAGCAAATCATTGCAATGTGGATTTTCTAAGGGTACTTCTGGGTTTCAGAGGCTGAACTAAGCAAGAGAATTTTGTTTTGGGCTGCAAAAAACAGCATACAGTCTCTTCAGAAGTTGTGCACAATAAGCCACCAACTATTTTCATAAAACAAATTAATGTCATAGATCAATATTGAGAGAGGGGTTTGTTTTGTGCCTGTTTTAAGTGACAAAATCACTTGCTTTCCCTGTCAGCAGAAGTGTGCACTCCTTCTAGCAGAAGTGTGCATTTTCAGTCCAAGAAGCTGTCACATCAGCACATTTCAGGGAGACGATAGATGTTGGTTCATACGCCTTCTCATCCTTCTCTCAGAACTCATCACAAATGCCTGCCACCCACCACAGTAACCCAAGAGATGAAACACAGAACCATACTCGCACAGAATGAGAGGGGCTTGTAAACAAAAACAGATTAAAAAGACATCCATGCAAACTCTGAGGTCAAAACGCAGTGTCTAGCGAGTAAAAGCTTAGCAAAAACGATTCTGCTATAGCAGCTATACCTCTCCTATACCCAGGTTAACCTTACATATGTAACACAGCACTGCCCCAACCAGCTGTAGAGGGCTCAGGCTCCAAAGCCCACTTCCTCATAGCAGAAGTGTCAATAGTAAGTGTATAGGATTTGCTGACTTAACTGCCTAGGGACTGGGGCTGAAAGCACACATAAACCTGAGGCTACACAAATGCCACACACAGCACTCCCAGGGTAAATAAGAGCTGCCTGTAGCATTTGTTCATGTGATCACTGGGGTAGACTAAATGGGACCTGCTGAGGATTAAAGGTATCAAATAGAAGTGAAACTCAATAATATGAAATGCAAGGTCATAGATTTACGGGCTAATGACATTCCTGAGACTAAGGGTTTATTACTAGAAAAGGACGAGGAAGAGAACCTAGGAAAACCAGATGGCAACTGGATACAAATGAGCCACCAATGTCACAGAGTAGCAAGAAGGAAAGGAAATCCTAGGGTGTATTAATGAAAAACTAAGCGACACCTCAAATCAAATGCAAGGCTCCAGCTTTTAATATCCAATTTTACACGTTCAAGAGAGGAGAATTAAAACAACACAACTGTGGTAATAGGCTGTAAATATTTCACTGCAGAAATGTATTGCTACTAGGCAAGACTACTGTAGGGAAGAGGCCAGAATGCATCAGTAACCACTGCAACAACCTCAAAGAGACACATCTGTATTAAGTTAAACTACAAGACCACCAGTGAACTCTCCCACACCACAAGGACAAGTCTTGTTTTTTGAAGACATCACTTTCAAGAAATACCAACACAGAAAAACGTCCACTGAAAACAAGCATTCTTTGAATACCCCTAAGTACCAGTCTGACTGTCTCACATTCCTGGTTCAGTGTACAAAACCATAACCCAGTTTCCCTCTGGGCATGAGATTCAGGTGTTGCAAACACCAATATATCTTCAAACCTTCAAAAAAAAACACTGCACCTTGCCTCTACTCTCTCTTGGCAAATCTTCTTCTAAAGCAGGCATAACATATTTTTTTGTGTTTGCTTATGCACACCTTTATTAGTAGAGGTGTGTTTGTGAAGGACAAGACTTCACGGCAGCTTGTGTGCAAAAACACAATTAGTTTTTCCTCATTGACCAAGTCATTTAAAAATATCTGAAAGGTGAACATCTTGTTCTACTATGGAAAGACTGTAGAGCCAATGTTTCAAATTCAGCATTACCAGTATGTAAAGAAATTACAGACAAGTACCAAGAATTTAGTTTCACCAAGCGATTTTTTTTTTTTACCTTGTAACTGCAAAAGCAATATTGCAGAAAAAAAAAAAAAAAAACCAAAGTCAGTCTTCTATATGACATGCTTTCTCTTAATCTAGCAAAAGATGCGATAAATAAATGAATAAAATTAAAAGTTGCTTTTAATTACTCCAGCATTAAAGAAATTAATTTCATTTTTGTATGGCTTGAAATTTTGACATCGTTCTTGGCTTCAGTATCATTCCCAATTAGAAACCTGTGGAAGAGTGAGAATAACAAGAGCCATTAAACATGTCACAACAAGGGCTGAAGGGAAGAAGTGCTGGAAGTGGAGGCTTTTCAAAGAAAGCATAGGAAATTGTGCAGCACAATGAGGACAGAATATGTTTTTCTTTCTACCTTCCTCCCCCCCAGCTCCCAGCTCCTCTCTTCATGACATACATACACTTTATGGCCTAAAAGCCAACGAAAAAGGGTGTGTTCTTTCAGGTTTATAGCCTTGACTAATGGAATTGCTCTAAATAACATTTTGATCTTGTAAGGTCACACAGAGTGCTATACCTTTCCTTTAATGATTCAGGTCTGGACCAAGCATTTCCCAGAATTGAGATGGTAATGAAGTCATTAGTTTCTTCCTACTTGAAGCTCTGGCTAGGAAAGGGAATTCTATGGGTAAAGTCTGAGAGGTCTTTTTCATAAAGCTCATACCCAGCTGAGCTGTAACACCTGTTACATTTTCCCAGGAGCCTGAGCTGCAGAGCATTTCCAATCTATTTGCTCTTCTCCTCCAGCACGTTGACAAAAGCTGGAGGAACAGGTTTTCTAAGGGAGTGCTAATTGAAAAAAAAAAAAAAAGAATAATTAAAAAAAAAAATCTATAGCTGGTGTAAATGTTAGCTCATATTCAAGCTAAAACATTGATGATTATTTCATTGTTTTCTTTGAATATACAGTATTTTCAGGCTGCATTTAAATTAAAAATACACATGTGAACCAGGTTCAATAATTCCTCATTTCCTATGTACAGGAAGAACAAGGGAGGAAAAAAAAAAGAAAAAAAGAAACCAAGACTTATGCTAAAAGGTTTTGATACTATAATACAGTCACTGCTCAGCTAAGAAATACAGCACTAAGTACATGCCAGTAAATCAAAGAGAACAATAAGCCTGAGCATTCTCTGAGTATCTATGGGGAGGGCTGTGTTGTTTGTCCATTTGAAGCAGCAACATGTATGATGTAAGGAAATTCCAGATCACTAAAGAACAACATATGCATGAGTAAAGACTCACATCCATTTAGCAACCACTACACATCTTGTTTTGCTACTGGTACCCTCTCACATCTCCCTCCAAAGTGAACCCATTTATAAACTATATTTTATAGAGCAGACTTGGAAATTCCAGTGCATTTTAGTCTCACCACCTAATTAGTACACATAGAAGTATAAACACACACACACAGAGACTGATAGAAATCATTAGAAAGGAAGACAATAAGAAGAAACCTCTTGACTCTCCTACCAGAACAAAATGACCTAGATGTAATGAATCCTGGTTCCCAGCAGAACATACCACAAAAATCAGCCCTTCTCCATGGTGAAGGGAGAGTTTAATGTTAGGACTCTTCTTTACTCTTCTTGCTGCAGACCTAGCTGGCTCTTGCTGTGATCATTAAGGTTTTATAATCAGAAACAGAATGAGATTCTGAAGAAATATCTGATTATACAGTATCCCCAGTATCTTAAACATAATATGGAAGCTTTAGTACACTTATTGCAGAAGCCAACATTCTTTGCTGCATTCTACTTGAGCTGCTCACTTATCTCTGAAAAGTCTGGAAAGTTCTGAAAAGCCTCCAGAAATAAAAATAACTGGAGTTTTTCAGTTGATTAGGGTTTTTTTATTATTACTTATTTCTACACCATATTGCACAAACGTGGTATAAACAAGTGGAATATGTACATTTTTTAGTATCTTTATAACATTTAGGAATTCCATATGCAAGAAATTTTATGCATTAAAGCATAAAATTAATCTTGCATTTTTATTAAAACAGAACTTGCACTCAAGGAAGAATATTACAGTCCTCACTTGTATGATTGTTATGCTAAAATATCGTACTAGAAATAAGGAAACATTCATTAGGACAGGGTAGAGTACGGGCTTTCTCTCTTACACTTTTCTCGCAGAAACATCAAGCCCAGTTATTATTGTTTTTCTTTCAATACTACACATCTTAAAGAAAGATCTTGCTCATTTAGGAAGTAGAGAATTATTATAGAATAATTTCTGAACATTTTGGTCACAGACCACAGCATACTAAGCTTCCCGATTTGCTCTCTCTAATCTACACATCTGAGAAATAACCTCGCTGTCAAGCTTTACTACAGGGCTTTGTAGATTCCCAATAAAACAAAGCAGAACTGCTTTCTGTCATTGTTTATATCCCAAAAAACACTGAATACAGTCACACTAATGTAACACACCAGGGAAGCATATCTGAAAGTTTCTAGTGTACGTATACTTCTACTTTGCTTTTGGTCAACCCCAGCCAGGCAGTGAACCACCCCACGTTACTCTGGAAGGCAAAAAAATCTGCAGTCAGAAGGCAGCACCTCCCAGGCACTTAATGCCAATTCTGACCAGCTCAAACTAGCAGCTTAAAACTTTCACTTATAAACTCAGCCTTTAAATTCATCACTGTAGTGTGTAAATTTCATATTTAATGCACTTGAAAGACACCTACTCCTACATTTTAGCCATGTTCCACCAGTTACATCCTTCTCGTCTACTGCTTCTATAATTATTTTCTCGCTTCCTTCCAAACTGTTCCTGCATTCAGCATGCAATGTCCTCACCCAAGAAAACTATTATCCTTCTTCAATGTATCAAATCAAGTAAACTGCAGCAAGCCCAGTTCATCCCTTTCTAAACACTTCACAACCATACCTATCCCTGCTTTACACTGTCTACCTCTTCACATTCATATCACTTCTGAAAACAAGTAACAGGATGTGTAGGTACTCCGTACATGGCAAAGTACCCCAGTTGGACAACCAGATTCTCTATTCAGTGCTAACCTTTCGAAGAAAGAGGCAGTTCTGTTGCTGATAATCCTTTCCTGGACACCAGTGTTTTGGGGTCCAGTAGGTGTTCTTGCCAAGGTGCAAGAACAGCACTCTGAAAGGCAAAAAATCTGCAATCAGAAGGCAGCACCTCCCAGGCACTTAATGCCAATTCTGACCAGCTCAAACTAGCAGCTTAAAACTTTCACTTATAAACTCAGCCTTTAAATTCATCACTGTAGTGTGTAAATTTCATATTTAATGCACTTGAAAGACACCTACTCCTACATTTTAGCCATGTTCCACCAGTTACATCCTTCTCGTCTACTGCTTCTATAATTATTTTCTCGCTTCCTTCCAAACTGTTCCTGCATTCAGCATGCAATGTCCTCACCCAAGAAAACTATTATCCTTCTTCAATGTATCAAATCAAGTAAACTGCAGCAAGCCCAGTTCATCCCTTTCTAAACACTTCACAACCATACCTATCCCTGCTTTACACTGTCTACCTCTTCACATTCATATCACTTCTGAAAACAAGTAACAGGATATGTAGGTACTCCGTACATGGCAAAGTACCCCAGTTGGACAACCAGATTCTCTATTCAGTGCTAACCTTTCGAAGAAAGAGGCAGTTCTGTTGCTGACAATCCTTTCCTGGACATCAGTGTTTTGGGGTCCAGTAGGTGTTCTTGCCAAGGTACAAGAACAGCACTCCAAAAGTTGCCCTTAGAATCAGTTAGTCTGCCTCGGTGCTACCACTCCAGAGTCGGCTATCCTCTTCCTCAGGCTGCTCTAGAGTGAGCTCCCCATGGGTTTGGAAGCCCACCTTTTATTAGTCCCCAATTCTGCTCATGTGCAGTTGGGGCCAGCCCTAATGGGGCACAGGTGGGCTTAACAGGAGCTCACGCCTTCCTCCTCCTAACTGGCAACACCTGATTGTCTTTACCTGATTGCCTCTGCAAGTTCCTGCACCACAGACCATCAAAGCCTGCTGATGGTAAGTTTACAGAGATCCTTACAAAGGCAGACCCTGGAATATGAGTGGCCCTCAAACACTCCAAAACCTTTTTGCTTCTAGTTGCTTGATCTTCTGGTTTCTCCATATTTATACATGCGCTGGCCGTGACCTGACAAAATGGCAAGACTGGAAACCTGGGGTTCAGATACTTTATCAGTATTCTGGAACACGATGAAAAGCAGGAAACTGATTCATTTCATCTTCACATTTAGCATAAATTTCTTTCTATGCCGCACTACAAACTATTAAGTAGTGGTGAATTGTTGAGAGTAAAAAACAGCCTTAAGCATTTCTTGCCTGTCCACAGGAGGTGAGCAGCATCAGTCAGTCCAGCCAAAGTGGCTGCCCCATACGCTCCACTACTCAGCCAGGAGCACAGCCTGAAAGGTACCACTCAATGGGACTGGGGTTTCCTGTAGCCTAAACAGACCAAAATCTGACTATGTCTAAATAACATCTAAAAGTGTAACAATATAAACGTGGACATTAAATAAATATTGACATTAAATAAAAATTTAATAACTTGGATTATATCCCACCAATAAACCCTACCCACCAATTCCTATCGAGGCCTAAAAATCTTCCATATTTTTGGCATCTGGAATGACTCATTTCACTGAGCTTCTCCCAGCAATAAGAGGATCAACAGCAGCGCATCACTTTTTGCCTCTGATAGAAAACTTCAGCAAGGACTACTAAACCAAAAGGTATCACCCCTAGCCTAGGACCATCCAGGAGCCTGAAATCACTGAAGGCTAAAGGAGTATTCTGGGAAAGAATCACTCCATACGTGCCCTGTTCTCATACTGCTCCCCCAACATCTGCAGCTGGTAATTGCTACAGACCAAGCAATGAGCAAGACCATTCAGTTGCTCAGAAATCTGCAGCAGAGGAAACCATCACTCTCAAATGCTCCCAACATGACAACATCTGAACTCTCTGTACTCTTGTAAGCTGAAGAAATGTGATTAACCTGGTTTTACAAGAAGGGAACTTGGGCAACAGTTCTCCAAAATTCCAAAGGAAGTTCAAGGACAGTCTGGGTGACAGTTCTGAGGTTAAATCATGGTCATGATTCTTCAAAAGTGTGAATACAGTCAGCACCTTCATTTTCAGCAGAGGTTGTGAGGGACATGATTTTGTACTCATTTTAATTTTTCAAAAATCTTACTAAAACTTTGACCTTTCAACCTGAATTTGGGTAGTATCAATAAAAATGGTCAACAAGAGAAGAAGTTTCCTGCCCACTGCAAGCAAAACCAGGCAAGCTGGTTTTGAATGTGAAGAAATCAGATTGAAATTCACATTTGACTTCCTAAACAACATTCTTGAAATAAATGTTGCAATATAAAATAAGAGCAAAATTATATATTTTATTTCCATATGTACATGTTTTACACGACACTTCCACAACGTTATACAAAAGTCATCCCCTGCCAGATCTCGTTTAACAAAAAAAAGAAAAACAAAAAAAAATCCCGTTTTGCAGCCTTGAATAGTTACTGTAAGAATTTTCCTGCAAAACAATTCAAACAGCCTCACTTTTCCCAAACAGTAATTCTGATTTTGATTTAACCTGACAATCCGTTATGATCCTCAAGTCACCACACATGCCTCAATCTTTCCCCAGACACCTGCCAATGAAGTGCAGTATTTCAGATTAAGGCAGTATCTGTGACTTGCTGCATACATTCAGAATGAAGAACGTATGCAAAAAACACAAAGCACATTTTTAGACATAAAAATCCATGGGAATGGATAATGTAAAGAAATCTAAGATTTTTAAAAATTAATAACACATTTCAACTACTGAAAGTTTTACTGTATTTAAAACTTCAACATCAGTATTTTAGATTTACCTTTTTTTTTTCTTTCTTTTAAGCAAAAACCTTGGGCTCTGTCACCTGAGTGCTGACACACTAGGAGAGGGGAAAGAGATAAAAGGTCCCAGTTGCTCTTGGATATACCTGAAAAATCAAAATAAAATGAGAACCAGCAACACTGAACGTGGTAGGGATTTAAAGGTGAAACAGAATAGCCTTTGTACGCTCCAAAAGAAATTTGTTTTGAATAAGTTAACAGGATTTGAAATATGAAATAGTGAGCAGAACATTTTCAATCATTTTTCCCCTCTCTGCTATTCAAAGTGCTTAGCTAAGGGAGAAGAATGGAAAGGAACTCAAGCCTGACTCAAGCCCGTTCACTCTTTAAGTCATGTTATGTATGCAGAGTTTTACTGTGAAATGATTTGGAACAGAGCCCGTGAGAAATTCTTACTAAACTCACATTTTTCATTCAAGAAAACGCAGTCACTTGGAAGGTATCACATGTCCAGATTCCGTTCCTAGTCAGTGATCTTCCCTTTCGTCCCAGTCTCACAAGAGCATAGTGATTAGGAAAGTCACCTCCGGCAAGATACCCAAATTCAAGTCCTTAGCCTAGCTGCTTTACAGCAAAGAGAAGACCTAACCACCGGGTATCTCCCTTTTCAAATGCTTTTCTTGGAACCACTCTACCTTGTACTAGTAACAAGCATGGTACCACAAAAAGGGAAAAAAGTGGTAGGCTTGGTCACTTCCTTGGGGCTATGAGAGGCACCAAGCTTGACAAGTCTTATATCTTAAGCTGGTATTCTGACCACAGAATTCTACAGTATTGTGGCTCCCTCCATCCTACCCAGCTGAAAGAATTTCATAGAATCATAGAATTGGCTGGGTTGGAAGGGACCTCAGAGATCATCAAGTCCAACCGTTGATCCGCTACCGCTGTAGTTACCAGCCCATGGCACTGAGTGCCACATCCAGTCTCTTTTTAAATATCTCCAGGGATGGAGAATCCACTACTTCCCTGGGCAGCCCATTCCAATGCCTGATCACCCTCTCGGTGAAGAAATTCTTTCTAATATCCAACCTAATTTGATACAGAAGGTCAGCATATTCACAGCAGTACATTGGAGACCTAAAGTTGCAGACAGCAGTCATGATGGTTTTCCAAGCTACAGGCTGAAGTCAAAGGGAATTCAACAACACTTAAAACACTTCAGTGTCCTTGAAAAATCCCTGTTAAGTGCTTATCCTTATGTGTCTTTCTACACTTGAAAACCATGCCTGAGTGCCTTGTATAGGTTCTATAAACAAGAGAGAGAGAGAGAAGCCCCTTGCAGGCACTGTAAAGAAGACAGCAAGCAGATTCTCCAAGGCAACCTGTGCAGTGTTTACTGAAAATAAAGCATCACCACATGACATTTTCTCAAAGTGGTAGGTGTCTCAGATTCTGTGAATGACATTCCTGGGAGTTCTTCCCATCTCTTCTCCTTATACAATATCAGAAAACTCCACACATAAGATTTTATGTTAAAATACTGGTAGGGCACACACACTCCTCAAATTTTATGTCACAATTACAGAAATATTCTGCCTCTTAAATGAAGTATGTACTATGAAAATAGTTAATGGCAGGATGAGATCATATGACCCAAAGAAAATCCACCTTACTCAAATTTATTACAGATGCACTTGAAAAAACCAAAAACCAAAAATTTAAACCTAGAAGCTCAATCAGAGGTTACCAGAACCAACAGCATGTGTGCCTACCTCCCTTAACAGATGCATGATCTTCAGCTGTGGCTGTACAGTACTACTCCATCAATGGTAAGTCTTCTTTAAGTTTGCATTTACTTTACTTCTGAGGTTTGTACTCCTGCTGGGGGATAGTATCCATCAATTTATCAATTGTGCTGCTTCAAGTGTTTACTAGCTTTATC
This sequence comes from Florisuga fusca, assembly GCA_038090715.1. Classification (NCBI taxonomy): domain Eukaryota; kingdom Metazoa; phylum Chordata; class Aves; order Apodiformes; family Trochilidae; genus Florisuga; species Florisuga fusca. The sequence continues at coordinate 56,825,594 of JAAWXA010000002.1, forward strand.
CTTAGTAGAATTCTGTTATTATTTTAAAAAACAATGAAAAAAAATATTAAAAAACTCAAAAAATCCCACAACTTCGCAAAACATTTAAACAACGACAAAACCCCAGATTACCTTAACAAATTTTCTTTGACGTATCACAGTGCACACTTGAATTGAGCAACATAGAGAAAGGTAATTCTAGAAGTAAGATGAACAGTACTATGTTGTATAATCTCTACACTGTGCCTGCTCCTAAAAAAAACATAGGCACAGAGTCGTAGCCTTGATATTATAAGCCCCTTGCTTTCTACTCTCCATCTGTAAGCATAATGCACTCTTCCTGCCAAACTCCTCCCTACAGGAACTGTGTTTCCCTCTCCTACCTTTAAAATTGATGCTTGAACATGCTTGTTCTCATATAGCTCTTTAATATACCCCTTCTCAAAAATTAATTCACGTGCAGCTTTACATTTAACTAGACTACCCAACATCAGAGAACTGAAGTAGTAAATAACTTCAATTATTTTTTTGTGGATTTGGCATAAGCTGTCTGAGATAAGTCTGCCTTATTGCCATCATATCTCTTCCAAATGCCCATCATCTGCCTTGTTGAGCTGGATAATAAACTCTGTTGGGCAGGCACCATTGACACACACTGTACAATACGCTGGGTAAAGCACTGGAAACTCCCACTTTTTATTGACCTTGAAGAAGAAGAAATAGCAAGAATCAACAACATGCTCAACTTTAGAAGGGTTCCATTTATTTGCAATGAAAATCTTCTGGTTTCTTTAGATTACTAAGGCTTTTTGCTCAGTTAGTTTGATGCCAATCCCTCTACTCCTTAATTTCTGTTGAAATTGACTAGTAAAAGTTAAATACAGATGAACAGATGACCAAAAAAAAAAAAAATGTATCTCTGAAAAATTATACAACTATCCTTCAGATAGCTATATTAATCACCACATATTGCTGTACAAAGTACAAAAAACTTTTTTTTTTTTTAAATAGATTTAACTATTACATTATATTAAACAGGTACATCTAAAGTTTCTAGAAAGAAGACAGCATTTCAAGAACAGAAAGTGGTCAAAAATTAAAGAATGTAGTATCAGATAAAATAGCAGGCACAATTCAGGCTAAGTGAATTCACAAGCAAATGTCTATATTTTGGTTTTATGTTTGTTTGGGGGGTTTTTTTGCTTTTTTGTTTTTTGTGTGTGTTGGGTTTTGGGTCGGGGGGGGGCAGAAGGGTTGCTGTATTTTTGTTGTTGGTGGTTGGTTGGTTGGTTGTTTTTTTGGTTTGGGTTGGGTTTTTTTCACCTTAAGTGGATTGTTAAGTGTGAATTGCAGCGTAAGGCAAACCAGGGTGAGGTTCTGCTTAGTTGTTTCCAGAAATTACTATAAAAATGCATACTCTGGTTACAGCAGAGTAATTCACCTGATGAACATACACATAACAACACAAGGTATAGATCAAAGAGACATAAGATCATTGAAACTGATGATACTATCATGAAAATAGAAAACAAACTTTGTTAACTGTTAGGACAGTTCTTCTCAGTTGTGTGGTTATGACTCTCTACTTCCCCAGCAATTTCTGGGTCAGAGCCTGAAGAATGCTTACCCATCCTCTTACACTGTTGAACAAACAAAAAAAAAAATAGTGACCAGAGGCAGTTGACTCCATCTCAAAGATATCTAAAAGGAAAACTGGGGTGGGCAGAACAACATCCCAGTGGGAAGGCTCGTAACTACTTTCAATCAAAACAAAACAAAAAAAAATACACACCACTTTCCTTCTTACCAAATTATGTAAGAGGGGAAAATGAAGGAGACTGGCTCATCATAGAGTGCTGGAATAGGAGAGGCAGGTCAGTGTCACATCAGGAACTACACAAAAACTTCTGGTACTGCATCTTGACAGCAAATACACATGCAGTCAGACACACCATGGGGCTTACTTCATGCTATCACGATTCAAATATGTCTAACCCCAGTCATTCACAAAGGGTAGCATAAGACTCAAAATGGGTACCCTAGACTGGAAATAGGTCACAGGAAAGTATCTATGCAGTTTACCAACAGGGGGATTCCCTGGGAATCACTGAAATCAAATTGGATGTTTCCAAAAGATAACCAGTAGTTAGTTTACAGCTACAGGCTCCAAACTGGAACAAGCAGGATTGATTCAAAAGCCTCTGTTGCAGAGGTAGGTGGATGAGGAGTGGTCAAAAAAGCCCGTTTTTGCTTTAAAATCTACTGAATGGTCACTGTGGTCCTTCTTACCTCTGGCCCCAAAAAGACTATCAGAGGAAAAATACATTTCACGATGCAGGAACACACATAAATCAACCCAAGACATTGTGAGGAGCTATAAAAAAACAGCATTGGGAAGAACACATAATGCACTGGTGGAACAAGGAAGGATTTAGCACTACCTCACATGCAGAGGTGCTGGAAGATAGAGAAAGTGGAGGAGGGGAAGGAAACCAAAATCCCTCCTGTGATATGGTAAATCCTCAGATTACTAGACATGGGGGCAGGGGAGACTTTAGGCAGCAAGCTGACAGAACAACCCTTCCACCCCCTCAAAAGTCTAATTCACCATGAGGATACTCAGCTTCAGTTTACATTTGTTATCAGATCAGCTTTATAGATAGCCTAAACAATAAAGTACATGAGGGGTGGGGGGGAGGAGCACAGACTGAATACATTCTAATTTATCACAAAGCAGGGACAGCCTAATTCATGTACTATTTCTACCCTTATTCACACAGGTAAGAAAGAGGGAAATGGAGGAAAAATTACTGAGAAGGAAAAAAAGCCTTTCTGTTTCGCTAAAGGACCCCAGGGAAGGGCCCCTGATGCAGAGGCCCTGCTTTTACAAATGCTTCCCTTTCCTTACACGGTTCCTTTAATACGGGTAAAAATTCCAAATTCCTCATTTGTTTAGCCTGAAATCCTTTGCACATTTCCCACAAACTACTTCCTTTTCTCTCTTTTTAGCTGAACTCCCTCTCTTTTTAATGAAGAGAAGTTCAGAGAGTTTTTCCCATGAATAGATGGCGGGCACCTGGGAGTTATGAATTTTAAAGTGATCATTTTCTTTCAGCCCCGCTGGACAATGGGGATCTCCTTTTGACTCACTTTCACAGCTTTGAGAGGCTCTCAGATCAGCCACATTCCAATCAGACTGGAGTCAGATCAGAGCCGGGCTGGACTGCATCAAGGTCTCGGGCAGAGAAAGACAAGGAGCAGATGGCCAACACTGAGCTCTCCTCCCCTTTTCAGAGTGCAATGGAAGGCAATGTGGGAAAGCGTTCCCCCAGCATTGCCTATTGATTTCTGAATAGGACCACCACATGCCACCAGCCTGTAGGTATGAACCTCTGTTAACAGATGGTGAGATCATTATGAGCAATTAATTCCTTTAATGTATCAGTGGGAACATGTTGGAAGGGGTGATGCAAGCACAGAGTGAATAGTGAACTTCTCATTCCTCAGGGAGAGCTGCAGCTACATCACTGAAGGATGGGAACAATCTTTCAAGAGATTCTGCACATACTGAGAACCACAGTTAGCCACTGGGTCCAGAGAAGCATGTTTTTTATTAACTAATCATCCCTCCCTCGTTGGTATGTGATTAACAACAGATTTCTTTCTAGGTCATTTTTGGACAGACAAACAATTCAAAACAATGGGGAAAAAAATCCCAAACAATCAACAAGATACTAACACAGGGAATTCCATCCTGAAGATGATGAGGGAATATTCCTACCAAACTATTTGATACATAGAGTTTAATTTAGACGGGCTATAAATGAATAAGGAAACAGACTATTTTGAATGCAACTATGTATAGATGAGAGGAATTCATAATAGCTCTTGGCACTGAAAATAGAAGCATACAAAATAAGCCCTTAGCAGAGTTTGTTAAAAAGTTACAACCAATCCATCTTAACACCGAAATCATAGCTGATACAATTTAAATATGGATACAATATTGAAATGCAGAGAAAGCCATAGAAAAATACTGCCATTCAGGGTGATCTGTGAATTGAAATTCACTGAGCTAGTAACAAGTGTAAGAGTAGGACATTCCCGCATCATCTACTTTACATGCATTTATATGACAGGCTTTGTTTTGTGGTTGGGTTTGGTTTTTTTTTCTTTTTTTTTCTTTTAGAGACAGAAGGAAAACTGAAAGCACAATATAGATGGCTAGTTAGCTCTTGGTCTTAAAGATGACAGCAGAATGTGAACAGGAAATACAGGCAACTATTCACTTATTCATATTTAAATGACACTTTTTGCTTGTAATTAAGACACTCAAGTCATGTCTCTGTTCATGAAATTTACATAACTGTACAATAGCTTGCCTAAGTGAACAGCAAATGGTAGTTAACCTTGGAGTGTATTATCTTAATTGAATAAATCTGGCTATAGTTCAATAAATTTAAACAGAAAGATATCTTTAAACTACTATAATAATTTTTAAAAATGGGTTTGCTTTTATATGTTAGAGATGGTTCACAGTTTTTCTTCTAGATTTTTATTTCTGCTGTAATGTTGGCCATTTACAAAAAAAAAAAAAAAGAGAAATCACTGCAAAACACAGAAAACATTGATATATGTTTGCTGTTTTCTCCTTATTGTTTGCAGTTTGAGTCAGTGTCACATTCTGGAAAGCCTTGATAAGAATATCAGAATATTAAATCAAAATATATAACTTGCCTGTGCAAGACAGTCCCTTACCTACTTTCTATGTCCATATTGGACTCGGATGCCTCCCCTCCTCCACCACATACCAGCTGACTATCCCATCACACAGTGAGAAACCAAGGTGGGAGAATATAGATTTTTGCATAGGTTAAATAGGAAAGGCACATTCCACCACTTTCCCATTTAAATCAGATTTACAAGGGGTGTAAATCCCCTCAGAATAGAGCCATTCAGAAACAGTTCAAAATGTTCCCCTCACAACACTGATTCTATTAAATCAGTAGCAAACATGTTTCTTGAATTATATAGTTACAGCAAGAGAAATTCGGCAGCATTATTATATTTGTGTGAAATAAGTTAATGAGAAGCCACCTGTGCCTGATATCAATTTACAAGAAAAAATAGGAACACAGATGTTTTGACAATATAGTTATGTATTTTTATATGAATTTGCAAACACTAATAATGAACATATTGTTACTAAATTCAGCCACAAACACACTTTGAAGGACAATATTTTGGATTTTGTTTGGGCTGTTGTCTTCTTAAAAAAAAAATACAGAAGGCTACTTCCTTGGCCATCAGCAAGGGCTATAATTTGGGCTTTTCTTCCTCTCACAATGTTCACCATTGTACCCTATGCAACTTAGATTGTACATGCTCAGTTCTAACCCACGTTGCTGGTGAGAAGCATTCACACTGTGAATTACCATTTTTCCCAGCATCTAGCTCGACTCAAAAGACAGCACAATAATACACTAGAACTGCCTTTGTCTGTTAAAACATTGTTCTTCATTACGACATGAAAAGCAAATTATCTTTGTATAGAGGAAGAGTGGCACACAGTAGCTCTGGGAGTAGGGAGAAAGAATGAGTATCACTAGCTGACCACCTCACAGATATACATGCCAGTTTCTTCCTTGGGAGAAGACACATTGATGTTTCAGATAAAATTCTGGCTGTCCCTGTTTTAATTATTACTTGTAACAGAATGACTTCAAGGGGATCGTTTACTCTTGCCCTTAAGGAGAACATCCAAGCTTTCCCCTAAATGATTTTTGTTTTTTTGCTTGGGGTTTGGAGGGGAACACATTAATACCATGTGCTTAATCTCTTGACTTGATGCACTACATCTAAAATGGAAGCAAACTGGAAAATATCATCCTTTCATTAGGGATCAATTCAGAAAGCACATTTAAGAACAATATTTTCGCAATACAGGTGAACAACTGTATTCTAAACTGGTGTGTTCGAATTAGGATTTTGCAAATTGTATTAATATGGTCCTGCATTCAGGCAAGTTATGGGACAAATTGCCTTCAAAGAATATTCTCAGTTCCCCTAAGTTTTCCTTTTCCTTTAAAAACAAAACAAGAAAAACAAAAAAACCAACCAAACAAATATGACAAAAAACTAGTCAAAGTCTAAAAAAAAATAAAAATAAATAGGGATACAGCCTAATACAACAGGTCCCAGATGCTGATGGATTGCAAGAGGAATTGACATCAGAAAGTGGTCAGGTTCATGTGCTTTTCCTGAGCAGCACTGCTTTCTGCTGCTGTCCTGAGCACTAATATGACACATGGGTATTTTTTTTTTTATATTATGTGCTCCATGGAGAGAAGTTTCTTCCTTTGGGGAATAATCTACAAAGCACATAGGTTGTTCCTGGTCCAGACAGGACCTATGGAATCTCGTGTCATTTACTACCTGGGAACTTGTGTGATTCACTCTAAATTTTGACCTCCTGGTCACAGGGATCCAGTGCTTCCACCCACACCAGCTCTGCAGAGCATCCCTCCACAGGTCAGAGACAGTGATCAAAAGGTAGGGCTGAAGCCCAGGAGACACTTTGGCTCATCTCCTCTCCATCAAGAGACCCCAGATTCTACTATTTCTATATGGGATAAAAAAACCTGGACAGAAATTTAACAATTACTCATTCTAGGATGTCTACTGACTTCCTTTCTCTCCCTCTCCAAAAGTGCAGGTAATAAAATCTACTAATTTTCCTCCTGACAAAGATTATAATTGTAGTTTGCAAGCAAGATAGCTGAAATCATTAGTTCTCCTATAGCGAAATGAAGTGACTCTGCCTATCTTGGCACAGCTGAATTTATTTAGTCTAGCTAGATCACATTTTGAAGGCTTGTGAATTCTAGTTAATTGAGAATACCCTTGGCAATTCTACACCCTCACTGGAGTGGTTTCCTGGCACAGCCAGAACAGAATTTCATGACACTGGAGTAGAGGCTAAGGAGAACCACCCAGTTGATGCCATACCCACAGAACCTGCATTCCTCTGCCTTCAACAATAGACTTAGATCTGACTTTTAGGGCTTGCTATTTTTTCCCAACTGTTGGTGGCTTACAGTTCAGTACTCAGCTATACTGACAGCTTTCCAAAATTAATACATGTGTAGGAGCTTCCCATAAAGTCAGAATAAGGTATGCTGAACTTCAGGCCACTCTAAAATTAATCTGACCATCTTTGAATATTTTATTACTTATTTTTAGGAAAGCAAAAAATTACATATTCGATTTTTTTTAAATAAATATTTAATACATAGTAGTAATAATAATTTGCAAAGGTTTTTAATTACCTTCCTTAATAGGGAGTTTCTGTTCTTTACTAATATGTAAGCTCTTTTTAATTACACATCTGTAATAGCACTTTTCCATTACATGTTCAGAGATATGACATACAATTAGAAATATGAATTACTTTCAATTAAACAAAGTGAATCAGTTTGAGTCTGAAAGCAGAGAAAATTCTGGCGGTGGCAGCTGTGCTGATGGGGAGACACTTCAGCAAGCTCCAGGATGCACCTGATTCAGGAGACAAACCACCTCCATTGCCAAGAGCTAAACTCTGGTGAGGACAGAGTGCTACACTGCAGCACCAAAACCAGCCACAGATCCACTTTCTGATATACCTGTTCACAATTCACCTCCTTTTAGAAGTGCTGAACACTACCTGGCACGACAGAAAGAGTGCAAATTGAGTTCTGCTGCAAGCATACCTGTCCCAATCTGCTATTTGATTGGAGTCACTAATTTCAGATTACACACAGGTTCTTCAAAGAGAATACTGTATTAACACTGCCACCAGTAGCATAAAATGGAAAATAAGAGTGATGTCATGCTTCGGGATATTATTTGGGGGAAGAAAAAAAAAAAAAAAAAAAAAGCTTGCAAGATCAGATAGCTAGAGTAACAAGAACATACCAAACTACACTGTTCAACAGTTACAAATAAATCAAATCATAACAGCATTCAGCACCAAAACTCTTTGGCAACAGAATGATCTGTTGCTTGCATACCACACTCATTAAGTATTTGCAAGCGCTTTAAGTTTTTGTTCATTTTTAACAGCATGTAAATATCTTGTCTACAGACACCAGCAACAGCCAATTCTTAGCAGCTCCATGTGATTGGAACCAGTCTGTAGAAGATGAGAAGGCAAAGAAATACTAGGTATGAGCACAAAACAAATTACTGAAGCTCTAAGCACAATATGGGCATTTGCATCTTAATCTCTTCTCCAGAATCAGCTGAAACACACAGATCATAAACTATAGTAAAGATAAAACTAGAGCCCAGTGTTCAGGAGTATTTGCACAGATATTCTCAGTATGACTCGTTCAGAGCTCAGAGTCTGACTGCTGACACAGATTTTTTTGTTTTATGTTACCTTTCATAAACACAGATTTGAAAGTGGAAGGGCAACCCCTGTCATAGAAGTTTGCTTGGTCAGGACACTGACAGACCGACCCATTAAAATTATCTTCTACTACTAGCATGAATATCTGTGGACAGAGACCTGGTTGAGTTCCCCAGTCAAAAACGCAAAATATTTCCACACAATAATGAAAGCAATTTTAAGCTTCCCTATGTCTCACTACATTCCAGTCTCCAGACAAGTATGTTTTCTGGATTCAGATTCTCTTTGTGCCATAACCTTCCCAAGGAAACAGGGCGTCAGGACTCCAGGAATGAACCAGTTTTACACAGGTAATAACTTCCAACCTTCTATGAAAGTAAGGTGGATTCACACCCTGGTTAGCAACCCATTCTGCAAAACCAGTTTAGTGACTTGCTTTAGAGCAGACATTGACCTGTAAGCATATTTTTAGGCCAAGGGTCTCAACAGGTGTCCACTCAAAATCACAGCAGCTTTTTTTTAACCACACACTTGTCATTTAACTGGCTATTTCCAACTCCCAGAAAGCATCCCTGCAAAGCATCTGGGGCTTTCTCATACTACTGGAAAAGGTACTTCAATACAAAACTAACAAAATCCCAGATAGGGAGAGAAAAGGGAACTAAAAGCCAAATCACAGCATGCTGCAACCTGCCACTATGGCCCCAAACAGAGTAGCAGCAATAATTCCAAGTAATTTTTTCTCTCCATGCCTGCCCTGCCTGGATGACAAACAGCATATAAACTTTGTCTTACCTTTCGCACAGAAACCGTGCACCTGAATCTGCTTTCATCACTATTTGCTTTGAGGGCACCTAAAGGTTTTTATTTCATCTTTATCATGCATCACTGTGCAAATATACTGTGGAGCTACCATTCTCCAGTCTCTTTGATACCATCTCTCTGTGCATTTGTGTTTGAAGGTACCAGCTCTTTAAAAAACTGAATTGGAAAGCTATCCCGTTGACTAAAATTAAAAAGCACACAAGGATATTTCTCAAATACATCCATTAAGGTTCCTGTTAGATTCAATGAGAACATTAGTGATGAAAATGGATTTGAAGCTTAAGCTGACTTCAGGGATCTCAGTAAAAAAACAGACAACATAGAAAACATGCATCTGCATGTCTTTTTAGTCTGAAGTTGCCATTGCTGGTACTGAGTCATGTTAGAAACACAGATAGCTACAAATACAGTTATGCTATGCTGACAACGTGCTCGGTGAGCTCAGTGCCCAGGTTTCATCAGTGTTATCTGTCATCCCCTCAAAGTTTAGACTTACTCAGTAGCATCTTCCCTGACTTGCATGAAAAGATGCCAAGCAACTACTGATGATTAAAGGTACACTCTTACAAAAGGATAAATTATAGCAAAAGGTTTAAAACAAGGCTCTAATTACCTGAACCTGCTGCAACTTTTGTTGTTTGGTAAGTCTTGGAAAAAAAGTAGCCTCACTTAAACCAACCAGTGTCTTACTAGCAACTTCAGGGTCTGAAATTTCACCCTTAAGATATGGCTAGATTTTCAAAGAAAGCTACAGAACACTGTTCCCAAAAGACTGCAGGGCATTAAAAGTCACAGAAGTATATCTAACAACTCTTGATACAGAGTCTGCCCCTTGTTACACTACTATTATGCCTCAAGACCAATACAAGCACTGTACAAAAGGCATAAATTATATAGATACATAAGCTATATACTATTAGCTGAGGATTAACCTGATAGCTTTGATATTAATAAGAGTCTGACCCTGCTGTAAAGCAATGAATTTGATGAAAGTAGTCTTCATAAGACCTCTGCAATAGAGTGCCACCTGCCAACTATTCTTCAGAAAGAAATTTAGTCCCATCCAGTTCTACTTCTGCAAAGGTATGGATTGTTAAAATAAAGACGACAGATTTTGTCAGACCTCTTCCAATTGCTAACACTCACACATCCTGTTTCCTATTATAGAACAAGAAAACACTGCAGAGAAATATCTCCCTGTTCCCATAGTTTCAACCCAGACTGCACCAAACCAGCCTGCCAAGAACGCCATAAGAGAGTCTTGCTTTGGCACATGGGTGAGGCTCAAAGTAAGGAAGCAAGAAAGTCAGGTGCAAGTCTGGAAAAATGCTTCTTGAATGTGGAAGCATGTGCATCTGAGATGAAGCAACATTCTGGTCCTCTGCTGAGTAACATTTTCACAGCATGGAGGAAGATTCAAGACCCTGCTGTCTTTCTCCACCCCCAGCCCCCCATGTAGTATCCTTACATTTCTAAGCACCCATCCTCTCCATAGGAATACTGGTAGTCCTGATTTCTACATTCTATGCAGACTGTCAGAAAAGACATGTCACATGCTCTGTAAGGGTCACAAAATTCTCTACCTCTGAAATAAAATTTTCCAACTGAAAGCATCAGATAGCAAAGGACACTATCTTCATTGGCCACATGAGTACCTTTTGTACATTTGAATTTGTCTAGCGTCAGCTGTTAGCTACTTGCTTGTTATGTTTCACACCATAATTCCATAACCCATTTAATCTGTCGTTGCTCAGTACTGCTGATTAAAGGGGCTGGTCTCATCTTCCTCCTCCATATTATGGCCATTCATTCCCACAATCTCCCTTTCATCAGTAATACCATTTGTGTGAGGAACCAAACCAAAGAACTGAGTAAGCTGAAAACCAAATAATCTTTTTGATTTCTGAAGGTTAGGAAATTCATCTGGCAACAAACTACCTCTGTTTCATAGAGGAAGCCCAAAAAGCAGACCTGGCACAAAGGAGAGTCAGAAATAAGGAACCAGATGACAGTGGGAATGCCCTTTTCAGCAGTTACATTAAATTATCCCAGATAAAACAGATCAAGGAATTACTGCAATAATCTACTAAACTAAACAGCGTAACATCTCACTCAGTGAAGGATGTAGAGGATTTTCTCTTAATAGAAGACTAAATCAAGACAACTAAAACGCATATACTTAGCTTCTTTCAAAGATACAAGCTAGCTGAAAAAATACCTTGGTAAAACACTAGTTCCCACTATGCAGCAGTGGTAAGATTGATTCTAATGATCTCTTACATCTTTAAAATCTGTGAAACTTATGTGAGAATAGCCTTACTCTTCTTCAAATACATTAGTGTATTAGAAATTTATCTACCCCTTTAAAAATTATTTACATTTCTTAAGAAAGAATTTGCATCTTTCACCCATTAGTTTAACCCCTGCCATGAATACCTTGAGGACAGCTGTTAGCCCTCTGTATTTACTGCCAGCCAGTCCTCTTCCTTCCCCGTGTCAGGAAGGAAGGGGGAAAAAAAAAGTTTCTACAATTATACTACTGTTCTTACAATATCCTAACTGAGGCCACAAGTCCCCAGTACACGATGTATGGGGGTCTGCATAAATATTGAAAATCCTTCCATGCTTGAGCACCCGAACTAATGGTGTAATGGTGAAAGCAGGTGTGTGAGCTGCTTTATTCCAAAAACACAGATCTTCAGTCAATAAAGGTGTCTGAATGAAATCTAAAGGGTTTTATACTGAACTTCATGTCTTCCTGTACCGTGTTTTACTAAATATTCAAAATTTTATTCTGAAATACACCATTATGAGAAGCTGATTAAAAGGACAAGACTTACAGACATCTTGCCACTGAGGAGGAAAAAGAGAAGTAAACATTTTTAAAACAAGAAAATAATCAATAACAAGAAATGTTCCACAGGTTTTCACTGCCTCCTGCTGGCCTTGAAGCCACTGTTTTGCAGGAGTATGGTGCCAGGGTATCTGCCATTATTTTGCCCACTTTGCCACAGAGACAGATTCTCACTGTTGAGTCCATAGAGAAAGTATTCACATGGTAGGCTTCCAGCTCATGGGTGTAGCATTGAGGAATATGCAACGAGCTGCAGTGCTTTTTGACCTCAACTCCCAAGACTGGGAGCTGACCACAGCTCAAGACCCCTTATCTAGCAGTGTTTTCAGGCTTCAACTCCTGTGCTTCTGTGCTTCAACTTCTGCTCTGGTGCAGCCTTCCAGCTTGAGATCCCTTGGCAGCCATGGTCCCTCTTTCAACAGGTGGCTTGAAGTGCCACAAAGGAAGTGGCACAATGGTGACATTATGAGAGGCCTGGTTTTAGCCAGGCTCATTAGCCTGAGCACAACACTGTATTAATGCAGCTCTATTGCTTGCAATACTCAAGCTCTCTTTTCTGATGTTACTTCAGACCTTTACACAACATTGCATTACCCTGCAGTGGCACAGAGCAAAAATTCAGGGAAAGCAAATTTTCACCACTCCGTCATACACACACACACCCTCCCATTCAGCAGGTGGCCCACAGGCACTGGTGCTGCTCAAGGAAGATACGTAGTCTTTAGCTCCAAATAATTCCCAATCACTGTTTAGTGCACATCACCACAAGCACTGGTACTCAACGGCTCATTTCAAAGGTCTTACATATTAAATTCTGCTAGAAATCATCACCTCTGGTGAAGTTCAAATGACAGTAAACTCCTCAACAGCATCTAACTAGGTTGTGGGTGGAACAAAGTTTTATTCAAACTACCGAGGCCCACAGGAAAAGAAGAATAATTAAAAATAAATAAATAGTAAAGAAAAAACAAAAATTAAAAATTCAACAATCAATTAAATTCTTTAATTGGCTGGCCTTGACACCTGCACATAAATCCTAAGGAGCTCAGCAGGAACACCCAGTAGTTCCTCACAAAACATATTCAGTATGGTAGTTCCAGTCTGAAAGTTTATGATGGCAGTGACATTTGGAGGCTGTTTTTAAGTTATTCATCCAATTTATTTTTAGACCCTGCAATTATTTGTTTGCTGCTCAAACACCTCTTTAAACTCCTAAAGAATCTGACAGGGAAAAGACACCTGCTACTCTATTACACAACCTCAACCACGTGTGGGGTGGTCCCATGAGGCATGAGGAAATCTGCCAAAACATCATGGAAGTTCTTCCCCATTGTCCAACCCACCCACCAGAAGTCATCTCTCCAGTAAACTATTCTCTTTCGCACATGCAAACACCTTCCAGACTCACCAAGAAATGCAAGTCCAACCTTCAAGTTTCTGAAGAGTCAGTAAAAAGCAGAGCAGACCTGGTATTTCCCTGCTTGACTCTGTAAGGTGCAATACCTGACCCTGAGAATTTCAATGTTTCTGACAAAAGTGGAACTCCCACCTTCCACAGCTTCAGAATTTGACCACGCCTGCTCCCAAGATAGCGAACCAGGATTTCAGTGAGCAGTATGTCAACAAGACCATTGGGTCATTTCTCATCTTGGATGGACATCCTCTTCCAGACCCCGCTTTCTAAGTTATAATGCTTTAAAGTACTTTTTTTGTTGTTGTTTCAACATTTTGGTGTTTTTTTGTGCATTTGGTGATTGATTGGTTGAGTTTTTTGTTTGATTGGTTGGCTTGTTTTTGTTTTTTTCCAAATGAAGAAACAAATCCTAGAGAAAGTCCAACAGTTTTGCTAAGGCAGTTGTTGCTCTAATTACATTTTGGAGCACATAGACTTAATTCTATGACCACCTATCAATTAGAACCCAATGAAACAAAGTGTTGCATTCTCATATTCTCGTTTCTTAAACCACCTCATCTGACGCCAGAGGGACAAAGCATTAAGTTATGCAAATATTTCAAATATAAGCATATAAATGAACGTTTCTTAACATCTAAGTCTATGCATTACATGATTAATTCTAGGGCCCTATGTCTACTCTACTTATAAAAGTGTAAGACAGTTTAACAGGTCTCCCTGACATCACAGTCACATATGATTTCAAAACACTGAATAAAGCACACTGCTTTGAGAGGTTTGACTTAAGATACACAAATAGGAAACTCACCAAAACACACTCACGTCTTGTAATGTTCAAACATTATTACATGTATAAAAGGGAAGACTGGTGTTTCTGCAGAGAAAAAAGGAGCTTCAAAAGCTGCACATGGCAAAAGTGAACTTGTGGATTATTGCATTTGCACGGCTTCTCACATTTTTCCTTGTTTGGCCGGGGTACTTTTTATTTTTCATGTCCAATATTCTGTATGTATAATTTGTTTTCAAACCACCGAGCTGAGTTAAATTCTGCTGTAATTATGCTCCTCCCCCAAGGAATAAATGCAACCCTTTAAATTTCATCTTTTGCCATGTCTGACTAATCATAAGGCAAATCCTACAATTTAAAAAAAGATCAAGCAGAACTTGGAAGTTAGGCTTGAGGCTGTACCAAGTGCTTATTCTTTCAAGAAGCATCCCAGCAAACGGGGCAGACACCACAAGAGCTCTTGGCCATCAACCAGGATGTATATCCTTCAATACAAGTTACTTAAACTCAGTAAACCTAATTTTTGGATCAGAATTTACATACATTGTGCCTATTTGTGTGTTAAAATGTTGCTCTGCTCACAAGGGCAGCTATCTCTGAGGTATATCCCTGCTAGTTCTGATCATACATTGGCTTCTTCTAAATCTTAACATCTCACATATTTTTTAAAACATTCAGGAAAAAAACTATAATAATTAGACAAAATGCAGAGATTTCACCTAAAAAGACTAATTCAATCAGGCATGATACACAGAGGTTACTATGCATTCTACTTGCAGAACCGCTGAACCCACGCAACTACAAGCTTTTCATCCTCTCCCAACACAAAGATGAGGATTTGGAAACTCAGAATGGAAGTCTGTTCTAGAAGAAAGGGTAATATAAACAGGATATTTTTTCACCTAGAATCTAAGTTTTACCCAAAAGAGAAAGATAAGTCCCTTATTTCTTATTTATCACAATCCTGCAGGAACAAGATACACTTGCATGTATACTCTCCAAGCACAAAGAGGAAATAGTCCTGAGAATTTCATTCATCTCAGTATCTTTAGCTGTCTAAAAGTCAGGCATCTAATCTAAACTAGACATCTAGGCTGCCTCAACAGAGAGAAGCATCTCCAGACAGTGATTCACCTCATCCTAAAAATACTGTTTCAGTTAGGGGGAGGGGGACCTGCACAGGTTTGTGGAGAGTACGACCACTCTCCCCTGTCCAGAAAAGAGGAGATTGAGAGCTCACAAACTTTTAAACAGCTGAAGTCACAGGAATTGCCAAAATCTCCAGGTGGCTCTACAGCACATCACATCACGTGATGTTCACATCCAAGCAAGCTTAAAACTAAGGTATCTGAAGGGTTGACAGCACCAGCCCTGTTGCAACAGGACACCACACACAGCCCTAAGAGCTCATACTGTGAGTCCATGTGGTCCTCCACATTGCTTCTTCCAAGATAGCTTAGGACTGTTGCCTAGGCCACCATCGTCACTGTCACGTCCAATGCAGAGGTTACAAAAGCTTGTTCGCAGAGCTTTGTAAAGCAACAGTTGTGTGGTTATTCAGTTGGGGTTTTTTTGCTTTCCCTCTGCAGAATAGCATGAATACAATGGACCACTGCTGACTGACAAACAAGCTTCTCATCTGTCATCTGTAGGTTGGTCTTCAGAAGCATTAAGAAAATGAAACTGCCAGAGCAGCCTTGTCAGACATCCTCTGACCAGTCAGCTGCAAAGGGACCTCCTGTTTAAGGTACGCCCTTCTGGTAGGTTCCTTTCCCACACTGCATGCAATATCTTCTAGCCTGAACTGATACATTTTTCCCCCAGTGAACTCATTTCACATAAAGAACTGGAATTTTATTTCCCATCACAGAGAGGAATCATGGGAACACTGCTGTCTCCTACAAAAAAAAAAAAAGTATTTGACATGCTTACCCATTTAGCAAAAGAAATACTGTCTCCAAATATCACATTCCCATCCTGCAACCCTATTACTAAAACTACTGCTAAGATCTGTAATTAGCAAATGCCTGTATCCGCTGAGGGACTGGTTACACAAACTCACAAATACAGACAGCAAACAGAAGGAGTGTTCTTAAGGACATTTAAACAAGTTTGTGAGCACTGAATAAACTTGACCTCTCCGAAGAAAAGCAATGAAACATAAAACTTTACAGCAAAGGTCACAGTTCAAAACTGGCACAGTTCAATAGCAACTGGAAGGCACTGCCAAACTGAAGGTTTCCTCTTCACCTACAGAAGCATGCTGATTCCACAGCACAGAATTAGTCTTTTATAATAGCATCTGATAGCTGCTCAATAGTTCAGCCTCTTAAGAAGAATCTAAACACCAGGAACCTCCATCACCTAAGAGGACTTGATGCAACAAGAAGTCTGACATCCCCCAAGGTAGGGGCACATTGGGTTTGAAACATGTCAGTGGTGAAAACTGGAACTTTCAGCAGTTTGTGCTGCTGCGATTGCTGAAAGCTTTGTCTTTCAGCTCTATGAAGGGGATGTATTTCATAAGCACAGTGTTCAGACTCAACTAAATTCAGAAAAAGAAACAAACAAAATTTAAACCTGTAGATAACATTTCCAAGGTATCCTTGAAGATCAAAGGCAGAATTCAGCTGGACCAGTTGTGCAGCACGCTCAGTGCAGGCTTCAAAGCTCAGAAAGCCAGAAGTTGCAAAACTAGAAGTTAAATTTGATTTATTCAGCAGCGTTGGACTGGGAGGGGCACAGCAGCTTCTCAATATTTCACAATGGGGACTCTTCTTTATTCATCCTGCCTAATTACATACTGACACAGGAAAATTGCACTATGAGGGCAGTAACTTCTCTAAATAATTGTCACTCTGAGTGCTTTGTGATGTCTTCCAAAGCAGCCTAATTCGAAGACTGGAAACAAGAGTTTCATGTCAGAACAATTCATTCAATATGAAGTTGTATGGAGCATTTCATTCTCTTCAGCTTTGCTGTATAAAAGCAGCTGCAACACCTGCTGGCCTAAGACATCTCATGTGTTTTTCATTTATCTTTTTGGATCAGACACTGGAAACCTGGCCCTGACACTAAAATAAAGTTATACCAACTGTCCAGAGTTAAGAGCATTTGTCTTTGGCTTGGTTGGAGTTAACAGAATGTTTTCTTTGTCTAAGAAACTAAATGAAAGTTGCATTTTAGGTCTAGAACACATGGGTCTTACTTTGCAGTTTAAACCTTGAGCAGACCCAGTACACTGTTGGAAACACTGGGGACTGGGCTTTCAAGAGCTGGCCCCATGATGCTCATGATTCACTGGCCAGCTAGGAGAAGAGCAAGAGGCTGATTAGATTCAGGCATCTGAGAAAAGATGGGACTGAGAAATAGACACAGGTAGTCACAGAGGTCCTGAAGTCTATTAGAGATAGAGCAAGTAAATGAATTAACTAAGAAGTTTCAAGCTGTATATATTAGAGACAGACATGGACACAAAGTATGAATGTTACCCATTACAAAGTATTTTCATCTCTAATATGAATGGAGGCATGAGCACAGAGTCAATAGCCTGAAACCTCCCTTGTGTGTATGACTACTGTCTTTTAAGATTGACCCTTCTTATTTGAAAGCATCAGACAATAATTTAAAGAAGAGAAAAGCCAACCACCCTCAAACTACCAAATCAACAAAAGACACCTTGCACAGAATTGCTTCTAATAGGCCTCGCCAGCCCTGGTTCTAGTTACAGTCACTCACTCTAGCATTTCTATGGTAGCAAACAGATTATCGAGATACACACTACCACATACAGGAACTACTGCATCAAGGCTGCTTTCAAAGGAAATGAGAAGTACAAATCCTGCACTTGGTCTTGCTTGAAATACTATCTTTCTGAGATGCTTTTCCAGATTTGAAGGTGAAAAAAGTAGCATCTGAAAAGTCTGCTGGACAAAGCATAAGCATGGCCATTTAAAAACAAAAAAGCACTTGCTTTTTTTCCCTAATGCTCATTAGCTTATCAGTTACAGACTCCTCCAAAATGGTACTGCACAGGTGAACACCACTAACCTTGCTGACAGGAAAAAGCAGGATATATTTTTGTCTATATATGAAGAAGTTTATGTATAGGCATGCAGTGTTAATATGCCTCAACTTCTTTTAGAGTAGGATTTCCAGGTCTTAATTATTGCCTTAATGTTAAAATAAGCAAGCATATAACATCATACACAAGTTGATATTCTAATTTTTCCCTTATGAAACCATCTTTTAACTAAAACCTTTCCATCACATTCTTCACAGGACACCTGTTCAACCCTTCTTTGTCCCCACGATACACTAGGATGCTCCAGCAATACTCTGGTAAGGATGTGACCTATGGCAATATATTGGCATAGGTGTTCCTGAAAGAAAAACAGTGGGGTCAGTATACTTTGTTTACCTGAGTGGGAAGAGTAGCTTAATGCTAGACTTTCTGTCTGTGCTGCCTAACTATGGTTTGCTCATCTATGCAGATTTGCTAGGAATTTAAAGAATGCTAAAATTCTTAGCATGCACTATATATTAGAGCTGCTTAACACAATTAACACAAAGCAACTATTTTTTCCAGTATCTTGTTTGATATACATATCCCATATGGTATGACGTAGGCTAAGATCACAGTGGCTTCAAATGGAAGCTCACCTCAATTACACATTTATGGCCAATGCCCATGCTTGAGCACATTTGAAAAATATGGTAAAAATGAGGTTGTAAAGGGTGCAGGCTAAAGAGAAAGACAATTCTAACAACATTTATTTGGTTCCATATATAAAAGAGAGAAAGATTAATCGTATCTGCTGTCCTACATATACCTTTTTGAAGATAAATTACTGCTAGGGATTTCAGCCACTGCCTTCTCCTTGTACTATTCCCTAGTTTAATTACTGAAAACAGAAAAATTCTGACTATCCTGCATTAGGGGCATCACACCAAAATGCATCTGCTTTATGGTCAGTTTTCCATTTCTATCATATCTCTGAGCATCTGTGCACAATGTTAGTGATTATGAGTTGTACCATTCATCCCCCAGCAGGAGAAACAGTGCCAGAAATTCTGCAGTGTGTTTGTTTGGCAAAAAAAATAAGTTCCTCTAAAAATGAAAAGGGAAAGAAAGCAGAATAAAAGAAGGTGCCTGTGACTGTTACATTTTTTTGTCCTTCACAACACATTTCCAAGAGCAAGCAGGAGAAAACAAGTTCTATAGAGTCCTAACTTTAAGACAGAACAATAGAAGGATTTAACTGTGGTCATATATGCTATGTTTTAACATAATTTTGGCTGATTTTATTTTTTTCCTCAGCCTCCAAAATACTTTAACATTGGAGCAGAAATCAAAGAACATATGTTATTCTATCAGACTTACAGTTTTGGAAAGATCTGAGAATTGATTTTAAATTTCTGTCAGAGAATTTCAAACAACGAAAACATTTTTGGACCACAGTGCCTAGCAATGAAACTACCTAGCAACAGTTAACAAAAAAAATACCATCTTTTTAAAACCAAAGTAAAGCAGTGATCACGTAATAGTTATTTCTAGTACTTTCCATAAAAATTATACAGAACTTTGTGTAAAACTAACCTGTAATTTCTTCTATTTTGTTAGTCCAAATTTTCAGAAAATTTGGTGGAAATAAAATTTTTCAGAGATGCTATACCATCACCTGTGAGTACACAAGTACCCTCTGCTGCCTTCCTAAATCCAACCACATTCCTTCAATTTAAAACAGAAGTAAGATCCCTATTGTGGCAGGTGTCACTTACAGCTATAGATTATTCCTTTATTTCACAAGAAAGAATTACCAATAAAAATGAAAGCTCCCTGTGTATAGCTCTCTGACAAAATATTCCACCAATAAACATACTTCTTCCAGCCAGCAACAATTTTAGATTACCTTATAGTACATTATCTTCCTTAAAAGTTTTTGTTTGCTTGTTTTTATGCTTCCATTCAAACACACAGCATCAAAGGGACAACAGATTTCAAATCCCCACACCTTGGATAATCTAGTCAGTCCTCACAGGATCTTTGCAGTAAAAAAAAATAATCTGTTTTTAAAATTACAAACTCTATTCACAAATTAAATTAAACACTCTATGCTCTTCTGCTGTAGAAGAAGAGTAAAGCCACCAGGAAGCACAAGGCCAGGATGGACAGGCAGCAGAGCCCACAGGTACAAGGGTGCCCAGGGAACCACAGCTGCCCCAAAGTGGACTTGGAATCAAAGGAGCATTCACATTGCTTCAAAATAGGGCAACTGAGACAATTGACTTCTGTCGCCCTCCCCCCTTGCCCCCCAGGAAAAGCCTGGCCAGCCTAAAGAATCAGAGGAATTCATGTTTAGTCTTTTTAATTAGCTGCTTTTCCTCAGTACCCTTTTAATTATTTTTACATGGCACCCACTAGGGAGGCTGCATGGAATTCATCTTTCTTAAGGGAAGAGAGATCCTGGGGCCACTGGCAGCATCTCTCTAGTTCATTTTCTCTGTGACTGGGTTCTTTACTGGTAGAGTAAGGCAGGACCATGGGAGTTAATATGCAGTTGGCCAGATGGTGCCTGTCCAAAGGTGTTGGCTTTGTAGACAACTGGAACTCCTCTTTGGGAATAAATCAGTGATACAGGAGAGCCAGGCTGCATTTCAATCAAGCACAAGCAGACAGACTATTAGCAGAAATAATTACCTTGGCTTTCTTTTTTTTTTTTTCCCCCTCTCTCCTTCCACTTCTCAATCCCCCCAAGCTCTCTCTTCCCCTAAACCAGTAGATGCAGACCCGGGGAGAGAGAAACAATGGATCCCCAGGGCTAAAAAGAACATTCTTCCATACACTACAAGCAGAAAGCTAAGTGTTATTTATTCAGATGCTATCAGCACTCACACCCCCACTGATGAGTTAATACCTGTGTAATAACAAAATGGCATGCAACAATAAAAGCTTTTGTATCCTAACTTAAAGGAAAAGGTATATGCTATCACCCTTGTGGCCTTGTGACCATTATCATGAGATATTTCACATTCTCATGATGCAGCCCTGGACCATAGCAGCAACCACGTGACTCCTGTCTCAACTAACTTGTTGTTCATGTTCCTATATGGAAAAAAATTCAGTGCAGCTCAGGCCTGAAGGAGAGATCTACTGACACATCCAAACGTACAATGTCACTGAGAACAATTTAACATCTACATTGCTGCAAAAGAACATTTCTACTAACAGAGTATGAAGTAAACAGGGTAAGACTAAAGGCCTTTCCCCAGAGAAAAATGACAGTTAAGATAGTAACTAGGAGTATTGAGTTTGTTTTCCTTTTTGACCACAGACGTCACACTACCACAAACTAGGTACTTCTAAAGGGTTTGCTCTACCTCTCTAAAAGGTATTAATGCAGGTTATCTTAGTGTGGTGTCTTTGGGCTACAGGCCTTAACTATCCTCAGGAACAACAATAACTAGTGCTACCAAGAACCTCAACACTAGTGTGCTGATAGAGTCAAAGTAAGGACTTGCATGAACTTTCTTTACCCATTCGATGAAACAATCTGGAACAAATTTGTTATTCAAGAAAGTTTCCTCTGCCTGTAAACACATGCCTTCTTTCAGAAAGCTCCCTTTTTAGGCAACACTGGGATCTCTTCCAGCTATCCCACTGACACCAGTCCACAAAAGGTGTTTGCACATGGAGAGAAGACGGGTGAGCCCTCTTGGAGCTGCAGCTATCAAATCTCACAGTGTGTAAGACCCTTCCCTCCATCCCACAGCACAACCATGTAAACATGCTATACTTTTATTGTCATTAAAAAAACACATCTATTAAATAGACCAAGAGTAGCATATACTCTGAAGTGGAGGTACGTAATTAATTGTTCCTTACTATTTGAAAGGACTTCTGGAGTTGCAGACTTCTGAGCAAGAGCAGGTTCTTTGCAAACAAACTGCTTTGACCATATCAAGACCCACAGAGGAAAGCAATAGCTCTGATGCATTCCAAATTCACATTGTTCCCTGCTGCACCATGTATTTAGGTTCTCACATGCAGAGCCTAACTGCACACATCTTTGCAGAAGAAGGAAAAACAAGGAAAAAAGGCTCTCTCTTCAAGTAACTTGGCAAGCCACTTCATTCCACAGGGTTAGTGCAAGGACTGAACTCCAGATTATTTATAAATCCTAATTTAAAAGGAATTTTTTTTTTTGTGCAGTAGTAGGCTAATATGTAGAGCTTTTTCAGAATCTTCACTGAGCATTGCATTATGTCCCAAAATGCTATCAGCTATAACAGAGTTACAAAGAATGTTCCTACACTGAATGCAGAAGACATTTTCTGCCAAGTCAAGTAAATCTCAAGTAAATCCTCCATGCAGGTGACCTATGAATAGCACCACCTGTGAAAAGCACAAAACTAGGAAACACACTAGAACACTTCTCTGTGCTTTCATGCCCTGACACTTCCCTCATCATAGTATCCCTTTTCCCATCTGTGTAATGCTAATCATAATATAAAAATTCAACTGTAGATAGATCCTTGGAGCCTATATAACAGAAGTTTTTCATGACAGCATTAACTTTTAAGTTACAAATCTGTGATTTGTCTTCCTCTTTCTCAGATCTGACAAATGGACATGTCATATATTTACTAATGCCATTCACTCCATTTAAAAATCCTGTATAGATTTATCTGTGTCTTTCTGTTTGCAGATACATCCCTAACACACTATGGGCCATGGCCTTTAAATAACAAAACTCAAGAACTAGGGAAAGAAAAAAAAAAAAAGAAAGTAAGAGAAAAGAAGCGAAAAGAAAAAAAAAAAAAAACTAAAGACCCAACAGCAAAATGTGTGCTCAACTTAAACAGCAGTATGGATTCATCTTCATATAATTAAGATAATGCCTGTGCTCTGTTTACTTACTCTGCCATACCATACATACAAACAGTAGAACAACAGGATTCATCTTCCCACCTTTGATATCTTTTGCAGGATAGAATAATTAAATCACATATACTTTCAGGTGGGAAAGGATCTCAGAAAGCTTCTAGTCCAACTACCTACTCAGAAAGTCAGCTAGAACCAGACCAGCTTATTTGGGGCTTTGTCCAGCTGAGTCATGAAAACCTCCAGGGACAGTCTCCACATCCTTTCTAAGCAACCTATTACTTTCTGCCTGTTCTCACAGGGAAAGAGATTTTCCTCAGAGCCAGTCCATGCTGATGGTTCCAAATCACCTCCTCTTACATCTGTACAGACACGTGCTTCAAAAAGACACCCTCCATGCTTTTCCCACAGAGCAAAGAGCCTGCGGTTCCCTGCATTTCACTTCTAACAACATTTGCCTTTTTTTTCCATTGGGAGTCTCCATGACCAATCAAAGACAACAAAAGGCAATTCTGTATGGACACAAACCAGCTCTCTCAGCAGCCTTGGATGCAGCCCATTTTGTCTCATTGAATTGTGTGAATCAGGTTCTCTCAAGTAATCCCTGACTTGGCCCTTGTCCCCTGAATCAGAGACCTGTGAAGCCTCACTAGCGAAGACTAGGTTCTTCCCTGTGCCCCTTGTGACTAATTCACCCACCACACTCAGTAACAAGCCCCCAATTACCTTGTTCACCCCCTTCCTACTAACTAAAGAAGTGGCTGCATGGTGACTAGCTGCCATCCATGGTTAAATCACTGTAGTTTTCCAGAAGATTTTAAAGAGGTTCAGCCTGTGAGCCAGAGACTTCCTCAAGTTGTCTGAACATTTCATTTGTTTCCTCGAGATGATGATGTGTAACAAACACCCACCATGATGTGCCTGGTACTGGCCTATCCCCTTATCATGACTCATAAGCTCGCCTGTCCTCTGTCCCACAAAGAGATCCACATATTCAAACTTCAATCCTCATCTTCCCATCTTTTCTAAGGAATCCGTATTTGTTCATTGCAGCACTCGTCCTGCAAGCTGTCCCACCATGATGAAGTTATTCCAAGAGTGTTGTAGCTGTGTAAACCCAGTGTTCTAGTTCCTCTTTTCACCCTAGAAAACCATTCCTTAGATCACTCTTATAATGTTCACCATGGGTCATTCGCTTCTCAGTCTTGTCCATCGTTTCCTCAGTTTGCATCTCTCTTCACCAAGTTTTCCAGCCTGTTGGCAGAGATGCTCTTGTCCCACTTAGTTGAGTGGATCTAATCCTTTCCCAGCAGTCTTCAGCACCCAGAGGTTTCCATGACTGCAAGAGCCAAATCCCTCTGAAAGATCCCAGCTGCACAGCCAGATGTTGACTCACAGGATCCACCAATGCCTCTCCAAGCCTTTTGCCTTCACAGGCAAAACCACACAGAACCCCACTCACAGCACCCTCTCCCCTTGTAGCTATTCTTGGTATGCTCAGTGTCTCCCCAGCAGCGTCACTGGTGCTCAGATGGATTAGCAGCAGAAGGCAATAGTCAAAAATACAGACAAACCTCCGCAGACCACAACATCCCACATCTAAGTGCCTGATAAGCAGCAAATCCCCTAAGACTTCAGGTCAGTGTGATAGATGGGGGTCTCAATCCCACACATGAGAGATTCTCCAAAAGCTATCACTCTTCTCTTTCCCTTTGTGCAGAAATGTATTTGAAGCTTAACTGTCTCAGACACCTCTCCTGAGGTGAGGCACCTCAACTTCCTCCCCTATTTCTAGGGCATTGCACCTCTTCCATAACTACAGCTTAAGCCTGCTATGGATGCAGAATTTCAGGGCTTTGGGAGAGGATTCCATAATGGTGCAGAAGGTAAGGAACCAATTAAATGAAACAACTGTTTACATTATTGCACTTTTTGTTTCCCAGCTTTCCTGGTTTGTTTTTTTTTCTTTAATTTTTACCAAACACAAAAACAAAAAACAAACACACACACCCCAGGAAAAAAAAAAAAAAAAAACAAAAACAAAAACAAACAAGAAACACAAAGAAACAAAAAAAAGTCGAACAAAACAAACCAAAAAAACCAAACCACCAGCCTTCATACAGGTGTGTAAGGAGACCAGAGGATAAAAGTATTCACTCAGAAAACAAAACATTTGCAGGTTCCAAGAGCATGCACAAATCTCACACAATGAGAGACTCTGCAAAAAAAGCAACATAAGATGCTCCCATCTGAAAAAGTTTCAGCAGTCATTCTGCTGATGGAAAAAGGGAATGAACCCCTCAGATAACCCCCACCAAGGCCACATTTAGTACTGAATCTGCAGGCAGAACAGCACTGGATACCTCAACATTGCCACTACCACCATTAATCATGACCAAAACTACATAGAAACAACTGATTCAAGATATCCAATTTTATACCAAACCAGATATTGGAATTGTATACCCAACACAGTTTTAGTGTACTTCTTGGATGCATGTTATCCAAAGCACGGATGACATGATTACATGCAGTTGAGCCCTTATTTATACAACTGTTCTTATGATCACGTAGTAGACAATGTTAAATTAAGAAAGCATCCTTTTAATAGTTTTATATTCTACTTACTAATCTAAAAAGTATCTGGGTCCACGGGGTCTGATGTGGTCAGAGTAAACAACCAGAATGGTCCAAAAGTTCAAAGATCTGGTCTAAAACTGGAGGCCATACATGACAATCATTGGCATGGATTTTTGCAGCTAGAGCACAGAGTAGAAGTATCTTGCTTATCTGTTTGTATATCAGTTTCAACCTGTACAGGAATATCAATTACTTTCCAAGGATAGCCTTCACCTTGTTTTAAAAGCAAGGACTGATAAAAGCATATGTTGATTTTCTTATCTTTCTCACAAAAACAGTCACAATTTAAAATAAACACTAACCTTGCATTTCAGAGACAAGGGTATTTATTCACCAGAATATTTTGAAGGTGTGAAATTCAATTTTATAATAACAACAGGTATATTAAATAACAAAGCTTTACAAAATATATGTAATTAGGTGACAACACAGTCATTTAAGCAGATATTTCTATTGAATCTTTGCTAGACTCCATGCTTGTCACCAAATTAAATGTTGTCCCATGGCATGCATTATAAATGAGGTGATCCATTTCATGAGGTTTATAATCAGTGACTGGAATTCTAATTAACAATATACATTAGTGTCTTCTAATATATACAAGATTTTGCAGCCTATTTTGATCTCATTCTAGTTTTACAACAGTAACTCCCCTATTCTTGTGCAGACTCCCAGTTTATGCTCGGGCACTTTACAATAGAGCCTCTAACTTTTTATAAAGTATTATGAGGACTGAAATATGTTTTAAAGGTACAAACTAGTACCAGACTATTTGCATACTAAAAGACATTCTGTCAAAACAGAAGTTTCTTTTTTTTTTCCCTGCTAGCTACTATCATAAAAAATTTGCAATCCTTCCACTTCCAAGCTGCAGGTCATTTTCTCCCTTAGCCTCCCTGAAACACCAAAGGAATTAGACTTTTTTTCCTTTTTGAAGCTACATGCTGCAATATATGCAGCAATCCTGGCTCTCTTTTGTGAGTTTCAGAAAAACAGATCTATTTTCTTACACCTGCCATGGAATCCAACCAAGAAGTTTCTCCATTTCTCTCAGCATGAGACATTCACACCTCCAATAGGTACCTACAGAAATTTTCTGTCATACAGATCAGGTGCATTCCTGTTTATATGTCAAAGATAGTAAAAATATACCTAAAGTTCCACAAAAGTAATACAAAGCCTGCATCCCTACAGAAACTTGGGAAAAGAACTGTCTTATGTTCAACACATTCAGACATTGGGTTGTATTTAAAGTAACTGAAAAGCAAGGTTTCTTGTTCACAGGAAATGCCACACTTCAGCATGAGTGAGATTAAAATCTGGATATTAACCTCTCTACAAACCAGAAATGTAAAAATCATTCATATTGCCCTGTGAAGACTTCCTGCATTCTATAGAGCCACAGAAGCCTTGTTAATGTTCCTTCTCCTCTTAAAATATCTGCTATTACATTAGATATAATTCTCAGATTTCATTATCAGCTATACAGGCTCTCAATATTTAGAGCTTTCAATCAGCTCCACCAGGCATACCATCCCAGAAACACTGACCTTGGAAAACACTTCCCAGGTTTGACATTCCTCAAATCCTGCCTCTGAAACCTCTGGACCTTCAAGTTTTAGAAGATCCTTTTATAGAGACAAGGCAAAGCCTAGGTAAGAATCAATTTCATTTAGTTCCTGGCATGGATGCAGAATGAATGTAAATTCTGTTGAGCTATCCAACCCAATAGCTCTGCAAAGATTTGCCATCTTTAAAGAAGTTTGCATAATAGGTTTGCTTCACAGCAACAAAATCTGATATCCTAACAAGCAGACTTCCTTACGACCCTCAGCAGAACTAAGAGGTAGACAATTCTGACCTAATACAAACACCACAAGAGTTCATGTTAACCCAGTCTCAGATCCTGCTGAACTGCAACCTCACTGATCTAAAAATGTTGCAACTAAAACATTCCAGGCTTACCGAGGTGACATTTTTCTGACCACATACAGGTTTGTCCATCTACCTCTGAATATTTGTCCACACTAAGCAGCATCTTTTTGCATCATCTATGCTGAATGAAAGACAAAAGAAAAATAAAACTAGGCAAAGAAAAAAGTTTTCTAGCAAATAACCACAAATTGAGCTGAGCTACATACACTCTGTTCAATTTAAATCTAGTCAAAGCTATCAAGGATAGGATTGATTATTACACACAGGCAAGAGACAAGGAACAACATTCAAATGTTATTTGGGAATTACAATAAATCCAATGTATGCCACTCAAACTAACATAGCAAATCATATTCTTGCTAAGATTGCCACCTTTTATAAAGTTATGCAACTTTATTGTGGAAGCTGAAAATGGAAGATTGCATTCTAACCTCTGACGAATCCTTTGACTTGATAGAACAAAAATCAACACAGATTCACAAATGTGAAAAGGAAACGTAGCAGAACCATATGTACTGAAGAAACTTAAAATATTTATGCTATTACAAGTCTTATTATATTGTCTAAGGCACTGTAATATCATGTTGAAACATTCAGCTAGAGAAAGACATTGGTTGTGTTTCTGTTTCGTTACTATACCCATAAATCTAGAGTATTTCCACTGAAGTCAGAGTTTCTGCATAGCCGTGCCAAGAGAGCACAAGGGTACCAGTATCTTAATAATTGCTTTAGCCCTTCCAGAGTTGAAAAGTATAGCTGAGAAACAAGAATGGAAAAAAAAAAATATCATACAGTAGAAATGCATAATTATGCCAATATCTTATAATCTGTACATGAAGGGCAAGAATGACCCAGCAGGAAGTCACAAAGGTAGAAGAGATGATGAACATGACAGAAGAAGCCATAAGCTTCTGCTAAGCCTTGAGCCAACTCAGAACTTGTATTTCATACCTGTGAGTGAAGATGAAGAAAAGACTAAGAATTTCTGATTTTAAAGAAGGCTTTGCAGCAAAGCCATGACCAGTCTGAAACATGATAAATATAAAAACACTTAAGTATCAAAATTCATACTTAAAACAAACATAGAAGGTCAGCTGATCAGAAAAAACACAGAAGCTGTTAAGCCATAAGCCAAGTAAAACACCGTCTCCTTCAAGCCAGAGATCCACGGGGAGGGAGGCGACTGGAGAAGACCTGATGGCTACCCATTGTAAAAAAAAGTGAACAGGAACAAAAAACATTAAGAAGATTTTTCAACAGTTACTGGCACTCAGGAAAAGGGAAAAAAAAACCTTTGACACCGTAAGGTAAATAAATTGCCGAGACATCAACTAAGGTAAATGCCTTATTGAAGAACATAAAAAAGGATGAAAGCTATAGCCTAGTCACACAAAACCAAGGAAAATTAAGTTTCCTAGAATAGAGAACAATAAATGGTAAGTGAAGAAAAGGTTATGGAGGCATGAGCTGAGATCTTTCACGTGACTTGCAGACATGGACAGAGATCCCAAAGGACTTAAAAGGATTTATTTCTTTGCTGACCAACATGACCGTACAACTCTGATGTCTCCTTGCTTGCTTTTTCTTTAATACCTCCTATCTTCAATGTGTATTATTTATCTTAACCCACACTGACTCCTGCCAGCTGGCTTCTCAGAACAATTTAAGTTGACTGGTATGTCCACACACAGCAGTTATGCTCAAAAGGACACTGCTGTTTTCCATGTTCCTCAGCTAATCCCTATGCACAAACAAGGCTCTTCACTTCCCACGTTCATATGTGGCTTCTACTGCATCGTGCTGTACCACAGATTTCCAGGAAGCAATGCCACAGTTGAGCAATCCAACTGACCCAGTGCAATATAAAGTGCCACTTTGCTCCCTTCAACAGATAAGCATCTTCCCTTTAGTATCTAAGGAACAATAAAAGATGCTCTTTATAAAAATATACACAGATGTCTGGATCATCAATGCATGTCCTACAACCTGTATTTTTGAAGCTTTACTAATCATCCCTTAAAACAAAAAGTTATTTCACAGCATCTGAAACATCAAGGGAGGAGATTTTATGAAGTATGTGGAAGTCACAGAAATGCAGATATTTTGCCTTACACAGCACACAGGTTTGTGCAAAAAGAGCCACAGCACAAGATAGTCTTGAAATGTATGTCTAAAGTAAAATTGCTGGTTTCAGTAAATGTGGATCTACTCTTGATACATGGGAATTGCAAATACAAGCCACTGTAAGACCAGAGTATAGGACAGGGGAATAGTGTTCTGGCAAAGGCATCTAATATGCAACCTCAAAGATTAGTAAGGGAGTCCAAGGCATGCCTTAGAGTAAAACAGCATTCAGAAGCCTCCCATACACAAAACCGTAGACAGTGAACTACTTTCGACTGTACAAGAGAGCTTCTCTTCAAACTTCATTACAGAACATCTTTTTCTTCTGAAATTCATTTCAAAATACTCTTGGGATGGTTAATGCCTACTTTCACTCAGTGAATAATTACGGTGAAGTCCTGCAACACATGAAGATACGTCTTTTTAAACCATGCAGGGGAAATACTTTGTACAGTCACCATATTTGCTTGCCTTGAGTCTTTTATTCAGAAGACACAGCTGTATTAAGACATACCTTTTATAACTACATTCAAAAAAACCTGCTGCTTTGATCTAAGTCTCTCCTGTACAGTTCCCACTACTCACATACCCAAGCTCCTTGCACACCAGTGTCCTCACGATGCATGGCAACAGCACTGTCTCTTTTCTACACAGCAGACTGAGATGAGGTTTTGAAGGTGGTGGATCACAGCAGCATTCTTCTCTCACTCTCCTCTGCAAAGGAGGCTTTTTTTTTTGTCCTACAGCATCAGACAAGGGTTTAATACAAACAGCATTTCTTAAGCTGGAGTGCCCTGTGATCTTCCCATTTCAACCATCCAGCTCACTTGGCTCTCAGGTATTTGCACATCCCCAGAAGCAGAGGGTTTCTGATTTTATTAGCTTATGCACAGGGTCCAGACATCATCAGTGGGCGTAGGGCAAAACCAAAACCATTTTTAAATGGTCGAAACACTTACTCTGCTCTCACTAGAACCTAAGGAAAAAAAAAAAAAAAATCTTTTCATTGATTCCACTGTGTTGCTGCCACATTACACTCTTTCATGCTATTATCTGCCTTCTGTACTCAGAACTCAGCCAATCACACTTGATAGCATCTCTGCAAAGCTGTAAGGGAAGCAGAGACTTTTCTGATGATTTTCAGAGAGACATTTGCACAATGAACACAGACAAATATCTGTCCTTGAGTTCAGCCAACTGAGCTCTTGGATACTACTGATATTTATTCTACTACCAGAAGCACGGCCTGGAAAAGAGACTTTGGTATGACAATATTTCTCAAGGTGTATTTATAAAATTTTAAAATCCCAATATGTCACCACCATAATCTGACTTTGGAATAACCTGTATTAATGAAATACCTACAAAATTACTATATGCTAAATACCATGCTGACAACTACAGTATCACTCTTAAGAAGTATCTACCATTACACAAAATCATACACATTTGCAAACCTAAATAAATGTCAAATCATTTATAAAAGAAAGTATTCCAAAGCTTATCAGAGAATATTAAATAAGTATTTGCAATACTTGGCTTAAATCCACATACAGGGACTGTAGAATTTAGAGATGTTCTATGTATCCCATACTTCCAATTATAAATTAATAATTTTTAGAAACAGAATTAAAAGGAAAGTTTAACAGCTTCAAAACTTGAAGGCCCAGGGGTCCTTCCTTTAAAAATTGTCTTTGTTGCCACAGAAAAGGTTGTGCTACATTGCTAAAAAACAAATTCAGGCTTTGCAAACCAGTAAGTTATAGAGCTTATTACTTGCCTTCTTTTTCATTTAACTAAATACTAGAAAACCTAAAATTATTCTATTGCTGTAATACTGAGGACTCCCATTAGTGCATTAGGGTCTGAGCACTGTTTTTGCACAACTACTGACAAACCCTTGACTGAACAGGACTTGTGCTACAGTGAGGAAAGCAAAATCTATTTCATGAAGTAAGAAAAATTAAAACAGAACTAACTAAAGGAGACAACAGAGAGGGGAATCACAAAGGTGCTTAAAACATTGGTTTGCCCTTCACTGTGTTTGGTGAACTGAGTTGCAGAGATTTTTAATGAGGATTGATGACCAGCTGGGGTTAATGGCCCTCAGCTGCACCTCAGGCCATTAACTCCTCCCTATCAGTTATTAATCCCCAGGAAATACCCTGTAGTTTTTCCTTTATTGCTTAATCATAAGTAGAAAGAGATGATCAACCAGTCAAGATCTTGGCATGGTGTGAACGCTCCTGTTCCTGTCTCTTCACACAGCATGTCTTGTGCTGGAGAACAAACTGTTTAGATATTACCACACTGGGGTCACAGGAAGATAAAGAAACACAGGTGAACAGAGAGAAAATGAACATTATGCCTGGTGACTGCATTTCATATTTCTTCTTTAGAAATAAACATAGTATTTATACTTTGTACACTTCGTGGAATTACACAAATCTGTTTGCAACTCAAATCCTGTTAGATTACTGGGGCTCTTTGTAGTTCTGGAGCATCTAATGGGGATACTGTCCTTATTACTGCTGTTTTAAAGCAAGAAAGTACCAAACAGATGTCGTAACATGCAGCCTGAGAGGTAAAAGCATCATGATCAACCAAAGACGCCACACCCAAAGGCACACAGAAGCACAGAATCACAAGGCTGGAATCCTGTACTTTCTAGTGGAAATGACAGAGCCCAAAGGACTGTCAGTCCACCCTGACCCCCGATTTTCTCCACCCAGAGAAGCAGCTGGTTTGGCCCAATCTGCTACACATTAGAAGAAGGTGATCAGAAAGTTTGTGCATGGAACTCATGTAAGAGTAAGAACACAACCTTTATGCTTCAGTTTTGTTGCAGAGAAAGCCTGTAATGGGAATTGGTTTGGCTGGAGAAGGGATTTTTACAATACAGCAACCTACAGAATTATTTATTTATTTATTTTTAATACCTCCATTCCAGAATCAAAATTATGAGAGTATGACTATTGATCAGGACATATCTAAATATCTTATTTTAATTCATACCTACTGAGTTTACTCACCATGAAAGACAATAAGGAAATACACAAGTGAGTGAATACCATCTCTCTTGACTGCATCTTCAGTGAGCAACCCTACAATCTCTTTTAGTGTCATCTTTTTTAGTGTCATTTTATGTCAGTCTCACAGAAATACCAAAAAGAAATTACTTTTCCATTACATTCTATGCCTTTCCAGTATATTTGGACATCCCATGTTGTGATCCTTGTGGGACACTGACATTTTAAAAATTGATTAATTACCATAGAGTCATAAAATGTCTAGGGTTAGAAGGGACCTCAAAGATCATCTAGCTTCAACTCTCCTGCCATGTTCCTGGACATGTACCACTAGACCAGGCTGCTCAAGGCCCCATCCAACCTGGCCTTGAACACTTCCAGGGAGGGGGCAGCCACAACTTCCTTGGGGGACCTGTGCCAGTGTCTCACCACTCTCACAGTAAAGATTTTCCTCCTAATATCTATTGTAGTTCTCCCCTCTTCCAATTTTAAACCACTGCCCAGTGTCTTCTTGCTACACACCTGTACAAAAACTCCTACCCCAGCTTTCTCACAGGCCTCCTTCAGGTACTGGAAAGCTGCTGTAAGGTCACCTTGGAGCCCATCCTTCTCCAGGCTGAACAACCCCAACCTCCTCAGCTTATCTTCATAGGGAAGGTTCTTCAGCCCTATGATCATTCCTGTGGCTCTTCTGTTATGTCCTCACGCCTTTGTGAAAACTCTTACAGGTAAAAGAAATCGTAAATTCCATCCCACAATCAATCCCACTTATTTCAATGAGAACAGCAGTGTTAATACATGCTTGAAAAATTCCAGTCTTCAGGAGACTTTAGTACCTCAGTCCCCAAAGGCTACAAATGCTGATTACAAGCAGTCTTTTTAAAGGGAGTAAGATCACATTGAGCTCCAGATCAAAACAGAGATCCTTTCAGGTCACATTTACCAATGATCCATGGTGATATAAATTAAATCAATTACATTTTTTATTTGTATACAAATCATAAGTTAAATGGATGTTCTGATATCCTACTTAAATATAATTATCTGTAAACACACACAACACTTTTTGTGCTCCTTCTGACAATGTCATATTTTTCTTCGATATAGGCAGGACACATTTTGAACATTCAGTAAAATAACTCCCATTAAGAAAGTAGGATCTAAAAAAAAAATCAACTTTTGCTTAATGAAAGTTCACCCAGGAGTTGGGTGCTGTCAAAATTAGAAGAAGAATCTCTGAAACAAGGCAGTACAATTAATTTCAGATCAGATTTTTAAGATACTTACACCACCTTACCTGCAACAACGTTTTCATGAACTTCAGTAAGCTTTGCATCAGGTTCCAAGTTGGAATGGAGGCTGATGATTATAGCAGTGCAGACGGATGCCAATAGGGTTTGAATTGTTCCATTATTATGAAAGCTGTTTACAAAGAATTAGTAAGTAATCCACACTGTGCTATATACATTACCACTCAGAATAAATTGGCGAGTGTGGCTTACTGACTCACTGGTTTTACCATTTGCACAGCCACTTAATATACTGGTGAACATTTTCTAAATTTTTCAATCTTTTTACATTTAAAAATCAAAAGATTTTCATGGGATTTATTTAAAAAACCCAATATGGTGGGAGCTCTCTTCCACCTACACTAGTTTCTTTCAAGCTAACAGCCAAGCTAATCCTAATGAAACATCTCTGTATCAACTAATGTTTTACAGAAATTTTTTTTGCTAATTAATTGAATCATATACATCATAGTCACATTTATTAGATTGCTAATTATTAGATACATTCTCTCACATAAGATTGTAAAGATTTGTTTAATGTCATATCTATATATAGTAGACAATTAAATCATTATAGTCATTAAAGTTACTCATTTAATTCCTTTGCTTGGCAGTCAGAGATAGAACTATGAATTCATGTTTCACTTCACTTTAATACTAAACACACACATGGCAAGCAGCAACAAGTGTACATTTTTAAGGATCAATTATGAAATGTGCTGGACTTACAATGTCACATTCTAAACCCTTCTGTTCCTAGAAAAGATATACAGAATGTAAGACTCCAATAAAGGTACTGTGTTTGCCTCTTGGAATGAGGATTAAATAAGCACTTATATCCACCTTACCTTTTGCACTGCATCTTTCGTAAAATACATACTTAACTGATCATCAGAATGGGCTTCTGCAGAGACTGATGACTACAATTTGTTGGTTTATATTGTTTAATAGTGGTTCACAATGGTCTCTCCAGACCTCAAAATAAATATTTTATTAAAGCAGTGCTACTGAGTAACAACTATAATATAAACAAAGCTTTTCTTGTCACATGACACACCTGTCAAACACATAAGAGATGGTGATCACAAACCACTGCATTATGGTCTTTCAGAAAACTCTTGAGGGGGTTTTGGTCACTAGTATTCCTAATTCACCAACCAGCCAGGGTAGGAATTCAAGTTAGCAGGTGAGAAACAAGTTCTAGAAGACAATTCTGCTAGCTCTTCATGGGAAAAGACAGACACGTGGGCCACTCAGCCCACTGAAGACCTTTGAACAACGGTTTATATATCTGGAAATGGTTATTAACTCCCAGTTTCAGATGCTGACTCTTCCCATGTTCCAGCTCTGTCCTGGATCAAAATCAGACACATATAATCACTTCTCCCATTCTGCCCTGATTGCAGTAAGAAGGAAACCTGACCTTCTTGGCCAGAGAAGCACCACAATATGCTCCAGCAAAATCCCTAATTTGGACAAATCAGTCTTGTGTCTTGGACATATGCCACACCATACCCACAGAGGTCATTTAGATGCAGCCTTTCCCCTTAAAAGTACAGTCTAAATTAGATCCCTTAGGTAAACGCTTGCAACTGGTTGGGACAAATCCAGTCTTAATAGCTCCTTCGTTAACATAGCTGCTTATTAATAGAAAAGATTAAGACATATTAATCACTAATTCTCTGAAAGACAAACCTTCACTTTGGTATAGTCTAATGCTTTTCTGTCATTGTTCGGATGACAGTGGCAAAACCGAAAAAAAACGCAGCAGTAATTTAAAACAGCACTAGAAACAAGATGTATTCTGCACTACAAAACTCACATGCTTTCTTAACATTACAAATACAGATCTATATTCAATTCTTCAGAACCCAGCTTGCATTTTGAACATAAATTTGTTTCGCCTTACTCATGAGGAGAAGGAAGAAATCTAATCAAATTCCACCGAGTGTTTTCTCTGCTATAATTTAGTGGTGAAACTGGCAGGCTGCCTAACCACGTCAAAAAGGGATACATTTGAAATGCTGTAACTATAAAATAACAAGGAAGCTTTTAGCCACATTCATGTAGTGGAGACTATGAAAATGTTTACTTGTAATGTGGTTAGCATATGAAAAGATTAATCTAACAGGAAAAAACATTTTAAAGTTGTGAAATTGTCTTACTTGATGTGTAAATATTTTATGTAAATAAAAAGGGGTTTGAGATTCATATAACATTTATATATTTTTAAAACTAAAGGCAGAGCAACTGACTGCAAAACATTTTTTCAATAATACTCTCACTTTGCTATCTACACTAATGCCTTTATTTCTTTATATTAGCTCTTACCCTGAAGAAGATGGCACTGGTGGTTCTGCCCAGCTAAGCTGCTGACAGGACACCACCATCTTCAATGGAAGGCATCACTGAGAGAGAAGGTGGTTTTACAGCTCAGTGAGTCTGATCATGGGCCACAGTGAAAGAATATTTATGCCAAAGGCAGGAATAAAGGAAGGTGTCTTTTCCTCAAGACTGTGACTGGAGAAGCTTTAGAAAACTGGGGTGACATATAGGGATGCTGCTCTAACAGCTCTGAATGTCCGAGGTAATTTCCTCAAGTTTTCTTTCTGCCACTTTCTTCATTAAACATTCACTGGAACATAAAAGTCATTTTATGTTCTTGAAGATCTAGAGACGGCTTCTAAATTACATGCCAGAGAGGGGGCAAAGGGGTCTAAATATAAATGAAAAGTCAGACATTCTTTTTCACTTCAGATCCAATTTAATTGGAGCTTATTTTTATTATTTTTGTTATTTGGGACAATTAACACATTGTCCCACATTGAAGAAACAAACCTGAATGGCCCAGCAGACAAGCAGCCAACTGACTATACCAAGTAAGATGCAGACAACTGCTACCACATCCATTATTCAGCAATATAAGGGGGGGATTACTTGGTGGAAGAACTAACACTTTCTACCAAATACCAAAGTATTTTCAGAAGTTGTGGAAGGCAACAATGAGTGTCTGAGTCAAGAGGTAAAGCAAAGACCAGCAATTTTACTGCTTTGGAAGCTCAAATTCACAAGTTTGTAGAGAACAAAAATGATTCAAAAATGTAGATTCATTAAAGAACCTACAAAACAACACTTATTTTCTTTGGAAACCTGAAAGCATCAAAAGCCAACAGAACAAAATAGTCTATATCTGGATATTGGGGAATGTAATGAGTTATTGCACCTCAGATCATAATTACAGCATTAGAAATTTTTGTATTAGCTGTTGTTAAAAAAGGAAAACTTCTGTGATCCATATAGCTATCTATAATAGAGATTAACATCAACACTTTCATCCATTATACACAATCTGAAAGCAAGAGCAGGAGGGGAAGCAGGGGGAGGGAAACAATCACCTAAACAAATAACCCAATTCCCTTGTATAGATCTGCATCACCCAAAACAAAGATTTTTTTTTTTTTGTTATTAATCAGAATAAGAGAATCAAAAATGAAGTAATTTCTTTCTTTCAAATATCAAATGCATTGAAGCAGCAGTGATTTATTTTTATGTCATATTTTCTTTTGATACTATGCAAAATACCATTTCTAAATGCTGGTTTTCTAAAACCATAACCATTAGGATAGTTGTTACATATTTAATTTCATGCTCCACTCAGCATAAAGCAGTTGAGAGACAGCCAGGCAAAGCAAATTAAGTAACCGGTTAGATGATTTCCTGCTTAATTGAAAGCAGGTAGTTTTTAAAAGTAATAATTGATTTTGTTTCTAATGAGTGTGTAGCTATTTCTTCCTCTTTCTATTCCTGCTATTAAACAAGATTGCACTAAACCTTTGTACACTGTTAACGACAGGCACAGGAGGAAAAGGACTGGAGAGTAATGTTTATTTAATATTTTAGATTCTAGCTGCAGTTAAAAAAGCAGCAGAAAGGCTTCTCAATACAGGCCACCACTTCAAGATCACTGCTTCAAGATCTAATCCACATCAAAAGTTCTTACCTTCATACTCTTCAGGGACAAGGAGTCACCAATCTCAGCACAGTTCAAAGAGAAGCTGCAGCAATCACCCTACCAGACAGTAACTGACTTGAGGAATAAATAAATAAATACATAAATTCTACAGGATCTGCTATTTTAATTCTGGGAATGGTCAGTCCAAAAGAAAGCTGTGATGCCTATAGACAGCAGGTAAAATCTTTGACTGACGCTGTTATATGATGTGGTAAAAAGAAAAAAACCAAAAAAAAACCCCACTTAATTCTGCACAACTGTTGAAACAGCACCTGTCACAAGCTGTTAATTCCTGTGAGATTTATATGTTAAAAAAGAGAACAACTGTTCAATTAGAATGTTTGAACAAAATATTACATTTTCTTATCTAAAGAAAAAATTAGGATGACTGTGTCCATCTTTTTTTCTTCCATTTCTTTGAAAATTAACAAAAGAGAAAGCACATTTTACATCTGTAGAAAGTATTCTTGCAAGCTTTGAATTACAATCCAATGTTTTGACAAGCTAATATAAGAAATAGTCAAACTCCACTGTGACTCATTTTAGACTATCCTCATATCTGCTGAGCACTTCATTGCTTCCCTTCCACAGGTGCCTATGTGTAAGTAACAATTCCCTGAAGTGAGCGTTACAAAACAATCTAGAGTCTAAAATAGTCATACATCTGTATAGAAATCAGAACTAGCATCATGCATACATACACACAGAGCAGATTTACAACCACCATAAAATGGAGAGACAATTGTCCCAGTGAAAAATCATTGCTGATTTCAGGCTGGTATGTATTTCCCATTTCGCTGTTACTGATTAGTGCACTAAGACAATAAAAGACCTGCACCAGGTAGAGAAAGCAAGAGATCTGCAGCCTGTCAGTAGCTTGATCCATGCGTTATTCAAAGTATTATGAGCAGGTCTAAGTATTTAAATCTGGTATTTAGGATACAAATCCCTCTTCTGAATTCACAGTCTTACACGCAAGGATTTAAAGAAAAACACTCTATCCGCACAGAGCACAATAAAGCAGTATGCAAGAGTATCGTAAGATTTGGGGTTATCTTCTTTAGTTTGTGCTGTGACAGTACAGTCACTGGCTGTAGGATCAGATGGCAGATGACTAGAGGTTTTTTTTGGTTGATCCTCACTGACAAATCCCCAAAGTAGTTAATAACCTTAACAGCAACACCATGGGATGTTTTCTGAAAATCACTTGCTAACCATATTGAATTCTTTTATTCAAAAGCCATGAATACATTATTTAAGAGTTTGCCTGTATTCTTGATAACACTCCTCCCTTTTCCACATGTGACTACAGAGCTTAAAGCTATTTACATAGGGACATTTATGTATGCACCTCAAACTATAGTAGTGTGATCTATAGTGGTCTATCAGTTCAAGTTTTCACTTTTCAGAGAAAAAAGAAATAAATTAAATTAGAAAAGAAAAAAAACTAAACCTAACACACAAAACCACTGCAAACCCTGACATTAACTACTACGTTTCATAAAACAAATTCACACATTTCATGTTCAATGTTACAGTCATTTCAGTTCAGCAATAGGATTAGGACTGATTTACAATCTCCCCTTCCAATATTTGTAGCATTTCATAGTCCTCCTTTTGACTCCTTAAAGAAAATTACCATTAAAACTGCAAACTGTTAGGCTGCCCGTCACAGACCTTAGGCTAGGGTCATGTCCATGTATAAACAGAAATTATGGAAAAGGAAGACAGAAAAAGAAAAGAAGTAGAAATATGATGTAGATACGTGAAAACTGCAGGAGAAGCAGACATCTATTAGTTTGTGATATCCAAATGAATACTTTATGAACAGTCACTCCAGTAAAAAACTATGATGCCTACACACAGGAAGAAAACTTCTGGCAGAAGTTTCCTTCTCACTCCCATCCCACTCCACCCCACCCCAAATAAATAAAATTACTTTATTCTCCCACAAATATCACTTACTTAGCAGACATACAAATGTGAATCAAGTAACTTGGTCTTGTTGGACCAGTGTACAAAAGCTAGCCAGTCCTAAAAAGGATCAAAGATGTATGATAAATAATTTCAGTACGCTCATGTTAACAGTCTAAGTACACATAGATGTAACACACACAAATACACTCTACATTTGTTCAGATTCTGCAGTCTGAAAGAATGTAAATAGAGTACTAAATGAATGCTTTACTTCCAATACCTTTACCAGTCCTTCCACTGTAGAAGATAATGGATGTTTTGCTATCAGAGCACTACCTTGACAAACAGCCACAGGTCACAACTACAAGAGGTGCAGCTGACCACAACAATTACAAGAACTATTTTTAAAATCACCCCTAATTGACCACAGCTTACAGGTTCTCAGTTTTCCACTAACCCTGCACCAAGAGCTCATGGACAATTAATTGTAAATATCACCTTATGAGAAAATCTAATTTCTAAATTACCTTCTGTAACTACCTAAGGGCATCTATTTTCCCCCACAAGCTTAAGAAATGAATCATTAAAGATTACAAAATTGTAACTATAGATTATGATTTTAAAAATCACCCTGGTACTGGGTAGGAGCTCCTATTGAAAATGTTCTAATTATAAGAAAAGTTTAAGTGACCTGTGAAATCTGCTATACACAAAAATGCATAACCAAACAGATGAAAAAAAATGGAGGAATTTAGACTCAAACAGCTTAAACTGGAGTCCTTCAAAAGCATATTTATGTATGTGCAGACACACACTAATACCTAGTTCTGTCTTCTTTGAAGTTTCAGACTGCAGTTACTTGGCTCCCAAGCAGGCTGAGCTACAAGAGCAAGAGCTTCTAGACAAAAACATAGTTCTAAGCTTGTCTTACCCAAATAACCCCAACCAAAATTTTACCATCAACTGAAGAAAGAATTCCATCAAGTTCTTAGGAAATACAAAATTGTAACAGCAAAAAATGGCCTCTCCTTTATCAAAAAAAAGTTATTTTAAGAAGGCAGCCTGGCCACACACAAAGTCTTTAACAGATCAAGACTAATTACAACTCCTAGGAAAAGAAAATAATCCTCTGTTCTTGCTCCAGTCGTAAGAATAAACTAGTTTAGAGAAGTCTGCACAAAAGCTACAGTAAAGGCTGAGTTGCCTCTAGGAACATACCATGCTCAGTCCTACCTTTTTCTGAGAGCTCACAGGTGATCAGGCAAGTCTCTGTATCATCTATATTCATCTGTCAGTCAACCTGCAATCACAGCTGCCACATCTGAAAAGAAGATAGAGAATACTGCTCTTTTCCTACAGAAACTGTGGCCAAATCAAACATCTCTGAAACATAAAAACATTTTTTTAATCTAATAGCTCAAAAAATTACTTAAAATTGGACAGTTAAATACTTCATGAAAATCCAGAGCAAGTATCACACGAAGGCCCTGATCTTACCAGTTCACTTGTGCACAAGGTAATAGTTAAGGATAAGTCAATTTAAAACTAAGCACTATGGGTAGACCTACTTTCTCAATGGTTATTAATCTCAAATAGCCCTTATCAATGTGCTTCCCACAGGAAAAGAGAAGTAAGAGTGGGGAGAAGAATGCATGAGAGAAGACATGAATGCCAGCAAACCATCCATCATACAGTAAGGTAACCTGCTAGTATTCCCTTTAGTATTTTAATCTGCACTGGAAATAGTGGTTCCTAGGAAAAAAAAAAACAATGAAACATGGGCTGGCCAAACAACAAAAAGAAGTCTGAATATATGCTATTTAATCCCTTCAGGTGTTTTTAAAGAGTCTCTTATTCCCTGAAGGGTTAACACAAATGTTTATAGAAACCCAAACAAAACTCTACTGAATAAAATATAGCTGCACTGTGAAAAATCTATGTTTTATCTGTTCTCCTGCTCTCTATCAAATGGCAGCACTTCTAATGGCCCTAGAGCCTCATTGGCAGAAGTAGCTGTGACTGTTTTAAGAGAGAATCACAACTCCTAGCTGTGCTCTGCCACAAAGGATGGCTAAAAATGACAAAAAAGCTTGATACAGGATGGCCTGCAGGGTAGCCAGGTTAGCCTCTGACCCAGTGCTACACGGAGCTCCTCCCCATCAGCTGCCTCCACCAACTACTCAATAGTAGGTGAGATAAATTTTTGGTAATCTACCATATGGATCAGAGCTCATAGTCTGTGCCCACAGGTACTGACTGTGGGCAGTCAGATAGGTGTCCTGGGGGCATCTTGTCTAGCTTTTTGTCTGCTCCTACTTTATGTACCACAGTGACAGGGTTTATCAACTTGCGCCGCAGCGCAGCATTTGAGGGTACCATATATGCCACAATAGACCAAAAGAAGAGGAAACAGATCTTGCAAAACTGAGTTTATAACACAGGATGCATTGACCTGAATGATGTCATCCTTCCTCTAGAACCAACTGCTAGGCCAGGTCACAGGCACCAAACTCCTCTCTCCCTGACTTTGGTCAGTACTTTCACACTGCTATTGACCTCTGTCTTGGCTACCTACCTAGAAACTTCCAGACACAGTGCTCCAGGTATCCACAATCCTGAACGGGAATCCATCACCAGAGGCAACATCCTGCATGGGATTCTGCTGATGGGGGAACTTCAAGCTGGTTGTGTTCCAGAGATGAAAGTCCCAGACAGATAACCAGTCTGCCCATGGTACAGTAATTGGATAGGAAAAATGTCAAGAAGTAGAACATCCAAATACTCAGCAAAATAAAGTGGCTTAGTTCTTTCTCTGAAGAGCCCCATTAACACCAGTAGCCATTTTCCATAAATTGCAAGCCATGTAGACTATTACTAGTTTTGACTATATATATAAAATACATCTGCAGAGTTGTTCATAACCTGGGGAAAAGGAGGTCTGTGTGAACCCTGTAGGAAGGACAGTAGGTAGGACATGAAAATAGAACTCTATAGTAGTCATAATGTGTCATCTCAACACACTGACATTAACATTGCAGTTTTTGTTAGGTGGACACACCAACTTACCTAAAAGGAATGTGAAATTATGGGTGTTTACTAAACAGACTGGAATTTAAAGGTTAAAAAGCTTAGTTTCCTGCTGCTTTTCATTCCAGAAAAGCATACATTATTTAGTAATGGCATTTGCACACAAATAAGTTTATTTTAATTACATTATTAGTAATCAAATTGGGGGGGGGTGGGAGGGGGA